>CM064542.1:16830242-16988345 GCA_032716605.1 Paralithodes platypus | reverse complement strand
CTCCTGCCAAACACTGCTGAAAACCGCCGCCCCTCCTACTTGTTCGGTGCATATTTAACAAAACTATATCCCGGTATATCAAAACGCTTCTAAAAAATACCTGGTTTCTGTATGTAATCCATGTTTTCAGTTAGCGCTATTATGTCTGATAATTTCTTTGCTAACCAGTGCTCTACATTCGGTTCATTTTTGTGGTTATACATAAAACTCCTACAATTTGTATAATAAACCCTCAAAACTATTCCTTGTATTTGCAACTATTTTTCTATTGTTTTTAACTAATTTATTTTTACCTGTTGAACTACTAGACCTAGACGGAAAATCTACGCTAGCAGAAGTGTTCGGTTATTACTATCAATTTCATGTGGCTGGGATTCTATTTTACTTACACATCTATTGTTTATTAACAAAACCCCGCCACAAACTTGTCGAGTAGCGCCTGGCTAAGTTCGAAACTCCTAGTCGGAGAGATGTACTCCATCTTGGGCATACCAGTTCCATCCTTACCATAAGGAGAGGTCCAGTTATCCAGGAATTGCAATAGTATTTTGTGCCTTGCAAGTACTTCCTCCAGCCGGCTATTTACAAACCATAGCCCTGAGGACCCATTCCTGTGTTCCTTACATAAGAACATAGAACATAAGAAAATGGGAGTCTGCAAAAAGCCGATCGGCCCATGCAGGGCAGATCCCTGTCACGCAACCCAACCCCAATTACAAGGCCCAATTATAGACCACATCTCACTAATACGTGTGAGTACTCTGGACCCCACCAAAACGGTGCAGAGATTAAACACAAAGATGTAGACGGGGGTCTGCTGAGCGCCGATTGGCCCACACCTGGTAGAATTCCCCCTCACACCCCACCCATCTCGTTCCATATGCCTATCTAATTTTATCTTAAAGCTCCTACTCGTTCCTTGATCCCACTATAAGAACAATAGAAACATAAGAAAATGGGAGTCTGCAAAAAAGCCGATGCGTCCCATACAAGGCAGATCCCTGTCACAACCCAACCCCAATTACAAGCCCCAATTAATTAGGCCCACCTCACTAATACCTGGAGTAACTGCCCTCCCACCAAAATGGTCAGGATTAACACAAGTGATTATCTGGGGTCTGGCTGTAACGCCGATTGGCCCAACACCTGGTAGATTCCCCCCTCACAGCCCAACCCATCGTCGTCCATATGCCTATCTAATTTTATCTTAAGCTCACGCTCCCCTATCGTGTTCTTGATCCCACTATAGCACTTACCCCCTTCTTCTTGGTAGGATACTGTGTACCTTGAAGTCTTTTCGCCCCACCCTTGAAGTTTTGTTAGCTTCGCCCACACGTCCCTAAACGTAGCTTCTAAAGGATGCACATTTTGTGTATTATGTTGAACGACAAAATGTTGTCCATTTCTAATAAAATAATGCTATGCATAATTTGTGTTATCCCTCATTGTCCCGGACGTAAGCTTAGTTTAATATATCTTTCAGATTAATTGGTTACTTTTCATCATATTCATATTACTAGAACTCTTGTGTAATGTTGAGGCTAAGCCTTTGTGTTTTTAAATCCACCTTGTCTGACCCCTTCAGTATCTATAATACTTCCAATATGAGAGCGAGAGAGAAGGAAAGAGAGAGAAAGGGGAGAGAGAGAAGAGAGAGAAGATGAGAGAGAGAGAGAGAGAAGGAGAGAGAGAGATAGAAGAGATAGAGAGAGAGATAGAGATCGAGCAGAAGAAAGATAAGTGTAATATATAGCTCATATTCAAATAGCAAAATCATAACAAATATATACCAATACGTATTGAAGAGGCATTGTACAACTAGGAATTAATACTGCATGTGTTAGAGTGGTGTGTGGGAGACTAATGACTCTGAACCGATTAGAAGGATTAGAGTAGGAGGAGAATGTATCAATAATTATAACAGGATTAACATCGTTCACATTTTCCCCGGCCACTTTTCTGGGCAACTATATTCTGGAATATCTAATGTTAATTTTGGAAGCTTCTCTATATATATATGTTATTATTAGCATGTAGATCATGGTCATTATATCATTCAAACTCAGTATAGTTGTCAATTATATACATAATAGCGCCTCATAGTGCTGCCACAAACATAACTGTCGATCGAAAATTTCCGGAAATAGCCTGTACCTGTGCACTGATGCCTGTATACATTTAAGTCAACTACTATAACCTCAAAAGTCCTACATAATTATTATCAATCGTAATTTTGAAATACTAACAAGAACATTGTATATTCTCTTTTTTGGATTTGAATGCTCAGTAATAATTCAATTTATGCATTTTAGTTATCACGGTCCTTTTCGTTGTGTTGACCAGTTGACAAGCAATGTTTGTGAAATGTTTCACTCTTGTATCAGTATTACAACAATCATTGGATAACTTCTGTGTTAGATGAACACGTGGATGTGGTTGGTTGAATATGAGAGGGATCTGCCCTCTATGGGTCAGTTGACCTTCTTCGTGTATCTAGTTTTATTTGTGTTTATGATAAAATATATCATATCGGAAATACATGACATAAACCTCGGATAATTTATTCATCACTTCAGCCTAATGCTTAGTGTGCGAAACTTCGGTGTGAGTATCCTAGGTTCGAGTCCTTGGAATACCACATTATTCATTACATTCATTGATTGTCATTAGTTGGGTGAAGTCACAGAGTGTGATGTGAAGCTGAACGGTCAGGCTATGGAGATCGTAAACTCTTTTAAGTATCTGGGCAGTGTGTTGAGTAAAGATGGGACTATGGATGAAGAGGTGTGGGAGAGGGTACAACAGGGGAAGAGGGTTGTAGGAACGCTAAAAGCAGTAACAAGAAATAGGGTGGTCAGTATGGAAGTGAAGAAGGCCTTGCATGACAGTGTGGTAATCCCGACACTGACTTACGGAAGCGAAGCATGGACGTTGGTTGAGAGACTCAGACCAAGCGTGAGACCAGTGGAAATCAATTACTTAAGGAGGGCGTGCGGAGTTACATGGAGGGATAGACCGACTAATGAGGAAGTAAGAAGGAGGTGTGGTGTGGAGGTAGATGTGCTGGAAAGTGTGAAAAGGAACAACTTGAGATGGTTCGGCCATAGGGAACGTATGGAAAGCGAGAGAGAATGACTAAGAGGGTGTACGAGAGCGAGGTTGAGGGACAGACGGGGAGAGGTAGACCGACTATGAGGTGGAAGGATGGAGTGAGGAAGTACATGAACGAAGGTGGTGCTGGTTGGGGGGAGGGGCGTCGACTGACTGGGGACAGAGGTGCATGGGGGCGGTTCGTTCGTGGCCACCCCTTCGGGGATCACGGCGTCAGGCAATAGATAGATAGATAGATTTGTAAATTGATTGGTGAATCTGTGAAAACAAATATGAATGTATCCCGGTTCAGGAGTAATTTATAGAGAAGCCTTCCTCTGTGGTTAAGTACCCCATTAATTATCCCTTCCATTCGCCTAAATATTACGTTATCAGAGTGAAGTTGGATATATGTACAGTCAAAGATTAATATGCAGTATTCGAGAATGCATAATATATCGTAGGCTTGTGCATAAACCCTTAAGGACACCAAAATTGGACAGCATAATCCATATGAGGTCTCACTAAGTATAAGTAAAGTTTTTAGATAACATCTGCAGTTCTGTTACTCACACTTCTTGAGATGAACCCGATAATTTTGTTTGCCTTGTTACGAACGCTTATACACTGTTTTCTAGGCTTCAAATCAAACACACCCAAATCTTTCTCTCAGTCTGAGTTTTCTAATTCCGTATTAGGTAGCTTATATTTTGCATTAGTATTCGTCTTCTCTATCTTTAATACCAAGGTATTCCTAGGTTCGCGTGAATCGCGTCCCTGTAGTACCACATGTATTCATTAATATAATATTATTAGGTTTATTGGTATTGTCGTGATCGTGAATTCATCTACCCATTAGCTCTCTTTCTCTTTCTCTATCTGTTACTCTCTCTCTCTCTCTGTCTGTCTCTCTGTCTGTCTCTCTCTCTCTCTCTCTCTCTCTCTCTCTCTCTCTCTCTCTCTCTCTCTCTCATACGTGGTTTAGGTGCTGGAGTGCTGCACTACTGGCCTGGGTTCGAACCCTTGCTGGGACATGACACAAACATATTAATATTAATATATATATATATATATATATATATATATATATATATATATATATATATATATATATATATATACAGTATATATATATATATTGTTACGACCAGGACTCGTATAAACAAGGGCTCTTAATAATTGGACTAGAAAGGCACACAGCCACAACGGTAACACTAGATCCAACCCTCGAACTTATAATGCTGGCGCACAAAAACACCTATACCCTCCAGAGTTAAATCTGCGATAGCGGGGTATCCTCTAACTCGGTATAAATGCAGTACTACTACAGGCTGATGATCTCTGATACAGCCTGATCACAACAACATACAATTACGTTAATAATGTATACAAGGAAAAAGATAGAGCTTAATTAAATCACTGGAATGATTTAATGCAAACAAGAAGAAGGTATAATTAAAAGTTACTCTAAACAATAATAAACTGTCACTCCTATATTAAAGAAAGTGAATGAAAGTCCTAAAGCATCGAACAGGAATCTTCTGAAGAAAGTCTGATGCTGCTTAAGATGATTGAATCGGATTTTGAACTGTTATATAAAGCAGGAACAGGATATGACAAGTGTATGGACATACAGTGTTAACTGGTACGGGAATAATAAATGCGCAATAGTATTATCTCCAACAACAAAAGAAGTACTTCCTCAGGCAACTCAAAAAGCCTGCTCGGGTTGTGCAACTCAACAACAACCAAGGCTTACAATCAACGTGAATAAAAATGCTGCATACATACATAAGAGCTTATAATCCTAATCGGGTGTCTGCTAGGCGAATAAAGTCTAGCTGGGATGTAGTAGGCTAGGAAACAATGGCTGAGCAAGCGGCTCGTAGCCTAGCGAGGTCCTTAAGACTGTGCGGCCAAATTACGTTAAATGACGGGGTGCTCTCTTGAGAGATCCAGATCGCTAGTATCTGGTTCTCTCCTGGCGACCCTCTCAAAGTCAAAGCAAAACGAGTTAGCACAGTGATGGGTGGCAGAGGCAAAAGCCCTCACTCGCAACAGAGTGCTAAACTCACAAGGTACACAGTCAGAAAGACAACCTAGGCTTCCCACGTATCCGTTGCGATTGTACAGGTTCAACAAAACCTGGTACACATCGGAAATCACAACAACAATAGCCTTACCCAAGTCTAGCATTAAATAGCCCAGCAGACAACCAAGCAAAAGGTAGGGAGACACCGCGAGTGTGTCGAACCTCTACAGATTTTTTTTAACCCCTCCAAAATGTCTAAGTAAACATGGAATATCTGAGAGCTTCAGCATATAATACGATGGCCGATATATGAAATCGTGCAGAACCAAAGGGGGGTTATGATGTTAAATAGATTAGAAGAATGAGAGGTAAGAAGTTGAGAGAGAGAGAGAAAGTGTTCTATAGGTAGAAGTCGGGGACAGGTAGCAAGGGAGATGTGAAGGGTTGCTGGTCAGGCAAGCTCTGAGCAAGGAAGGCACAAAGGCAGCAGGGAGTGCGGGGGGACCACTTCCTGACGCGGCAGGAGGGTGGTAAGGCGGCCAGCCACTCAGAGGGCCCGGCCGTGGCATGACGTCACCGAGACAATGTGTAACACTACGCACACTACCTTCTGCCTCCTGCACTTACTCACTCACACTCTCTAGCTGTATCATTCAGTCTTATACATTAAACTTATAACTGATGATATAAAATATAAAGCATTGTCACAGGCGAAAATAAAGACAACTTCTGTACTGCCTGTGACATGACGATCACAAGAAAGAAAGTACAATACTGTAGATAGACTGTAGCCAAATTCATTGCCCTGGCGAGTGCTGGTGCCTACCGGGAGGCGATTCTGCCAATGCTGGTAGGCGTCACACCCCGCCCAAGATATAGGACGCTCAACATTAGGCGAGCACGATATCTGACAAGGCAGAATGCCGACAAGACCCGTCACACATAGCCACTCCACCAGAAATGAAATGCAAACTCAATCATAAACAAAACAACATTTTAGCATAAATAAAATCTTATAACCCCTCCCAAACATAATAGTATAAATTTAGCCTGCTATGCTGCCAGAGCGAACTTCACAGAGCCCAGCCTCCTAAGTGAACGACAGGTTCAACTTAGGACTTTAGCTATAACATTGGCAACTTACAATTATCTATCAAAAGAAAGAGTTTTTTATGTGATTTTGTTTTATATAATTTTAATGTTGTTTTTGGCGGCTGCTCTATCAGGGGCAAGCCAATTTTACTTCACTCTCAACACACACTGACTGAACGGCGAGGGTTCTCCTGCAAACAAACCCTCCCGTGACAAACAATCAGCCAAAACATTATCAGTGCCCTTAGCATGCCAGACATCCAACTTGTGTTCTGGCAGCACAACAACACCTGACACTGATAACCTGCCCAGTTCATCACAAGACTGGCACTTCTCTTCGCTCTTTCCGGCAACGGGACTGACAAAAGCCTATCACTAGTTCTACCTTTGTGATAGGCGATGCAGCCCCGATGCGGTCTATGGTGTCGTCAACTCTCGATAAGGTATAGGCGTCTGTCAGGGATAATTCACACCCACTCTTGCAATCAACACACACACTGATCTTGCCACTGAACACAGGTTGTAAAGTTACAGGCAACGACCACTCACGACATTCCTTATCCCTCAGACCCTTCGTTAACACGTAATCCAGCTCTCCTTGCACCACAGGCTGTCGAGCAGGATTTATACAGTAGGGAATTAAACTGAGCCTTGCACTGTCTCCAGCATTGCATGTCGGATTCTACCCCGTACATCAGGCCTGGAGAAGCAACAAACATGCGGATGCACTGCCACAGCCTAGTAAACAACTTATCTCGCAGAACAACATGCCTAGTGCCCTCCCACAACCCAGCCGAGACCGCAGCTTCTAACCTGTAGTCTCTCTCCTTCTCCACCTTCGTCCCTAGAACAGCCAGGTCATGAGAGGGACAATCAGTACCACCTGTGGAGTCACTCCCATAGTTCATTATTGCTAAGGCTTCCCCGCCGATACCGTACATGCGCACCCCCGCATTCCTTGCAACTATATCTGCCTGCGCAGCATCACCGCCTTCAGCGACATGACCAGATACAGTCGGTCTATGGTAGGGCTGTTGCATTCGACCAGAGCAGCATTGGGAGGCTATGCAACGACCGGGCACATCCACTCCACAGCCAACCTCACCAATCTGCTCAATGTCCTCCTTCTGACCACCACCCTTGGCAGCCATGGGTCGACCTTGACCTGACAACCATGTCCAAGCCTCGTCGCCCACCTTGAACCACTGAAACAACGAGGCTAACGGTCGACAAACACTCAAGTGACCTGCCCGCGGAACATCTTGCACCGCCTCAGTTGTGAGGCTCGGGTGCTCGGCATGACCCGTGGGGTCGAGCTGGTGCTGGAGCGCTGCACACTGCTGCTCAGGCAGGTGCTCTAGCGCTTCCACAGCCACCAGACTCGTGTCCCCCGCCCACGGCTCCGCCGAGACATGACAATCCCAACTCTCCTCCACCTGTGCCCTACTGCCCCCCTCTCCTTCTCCTCCTTGGCCGCTGCAGACCAACGCAGTGACAGCAGGCTGGTCAGGTGGTTGCCTCACAAACTCCTCCAACAGGTTCACATGACATGTTTCCCCGTCCTCGTGTTTGATAGCCCCGTTCCCACATCTCTCCTCCACCTGGGAACTACTAAGTTGCGGAGTGCCATCACGCCCAACCATGTCACTAGGGGTGACAGGTTTCTGGGGCCACTCCGGAGCTCACCTCTGGGTCAAATACTAAGCCGCTAAGGAGAGCCGCTGGAGCAAAACTCACAAAACTCCCAACTTTAGCTTGCTCCCTCCGACCGTTCCTCCGCTGGTCTAGAGACTGAGGAATTGGCTGTGACACTTTGGATGCAAGAGATCTAATAACAACGCACGCCATAGGTTGTACTTGACACTTCTCTACCCACTCCTGTTCCTTCCTACTCACGTCGGCCGGCTTCTCGGCAACGACTAAGGGTGAAACCTCAGAAGTAGGCACCACAAAGTCGTTGCCGAGAAGGAGGGGCGTCCCCCAACAGGCAAGTTCTCCACAATTCCAACATCCAATTCTCGTGTCACCCCATCTACCTCCAGTTCCATCCTGACCAACGGGTATGACTTTGTAGTGTTGATACCCTGCACCACAACTACCCGTGCCGCGTTTATAGGTCTGCCTGTAAAGTTTTTCATCAATGTCAAGGAAGCACCCGTATCACGCAAAAATTCTACTCCATGCCTGCAACCAGCCCACTTCACGCAGCCACGCCCTCGATGGTCGCAAAAGACATCGCGGACAGGGTTCGAGCCTTCCGGATTCTTCTCCACTGGCTGTGTCCCAGCCTCTGACGTCATACCCCGGGCAAACTCAGAAGACTTCGGGGACACCCCAATGTTGTGAGCCAAAGACACGACTGCTGTAGGTAGCTTTCTAGGACAGGATCGTGCAAAATGCCCCTTCTCGTGACAATGAAAACACTCTAACTCCCACTTGGGCTTCCCTTGAGGTGGGGAAGGGCCCTGACCCTTCTTAAACAGGACGGTATTAGGTTTATGGTCAGACTTAATATCGTTGCTCTTGTTGTTATGGTTATATGGTGTATCACTGACTCGGGGGGGGGTGGAGTGTTGCGCCCCTTGTTACCTGCATCGTTCCGTTGTGCAGAACGCACCCACGAATCAGTGACATCCTAAGGTCAGCCATCTCAGCTGCCTCCTGTAGAGTTTTCGTTTTTTTTTCTTTAAGATTCAACGTCAGATCGCCGCCCATACACTTGAAAAATTGTTCTAGAAGCATCAGCTGTTTCAACTCCTCAAACATCAATGCCTTCTCAGAACGCAGCCAGTTTCTAAATGCATCGGACAGATCCCGGGCATGCTCAAGAAAGGTGCACTCACGACCCTTCGTTACACCCCGGAACTTCAATCTGTACGTCTCTGGTTGTAACTCATATGCCCGCAACGCATCATATGCCTTGAGTCCTTTGCCAACCAACCTAGAGGAAACAAGGGCTGCCCACTTAACCTCGGGCCTTTGGTGCTCCCGGCACTTCTTCTCAAAACGCATGAAAAATTCAGTGACACCCGACTCATCAAATACAGGGACCAACTTGAGCAGGTGCGATAATGATCAAGACCTCGATTCCCAGAACCGAGACGCTGCCCTGTCGACACCACCCGAGACTTCTCAAGATCTATGTCTGCACAGTACTTCGTAGCCTCAACCCGAAGCTCAGCCTCTCTCTGCTTAAGCTCACCTCATACTTTCGCTGCTCGAGCTCATGCTTACATTGTTCAAGGTCAGCCTCATGCTTCGTTGCTCAGCCTCATGCCTTCGTTGCTCAGCCTGCATTTAACCATCTCAAGCTGGAAGAGCATATCTGCAGTTAAACCTTGAGAAGGAGGAGATGCAACAATTGGAGACCCACCACCCGTGACAAACCACACTGCCAGTGACTATCGGCTTGCGGGAACGTATCCGGCTCCGGAGCCCGAGGGGGCGCCATGGTAGGAGTCGAGTGGAATGGGGGCTGGGCCGAAGGTGCCCCAGCTCCCGCTCCACCCGAAGCCCCAACGCACCCCGCCGAGCACCCAGGCCACCAGGTCACCTCTCGACATGCTGCTAGTGCCCACATGCCCCATGACCGTGGCCAAACACTGGAGACAATACCGATCAATCCCGACACCCGGTCAACAGTAATAGGCATTTCCCGAAATTTCGTGCATCCTCCTCACTAGTTACTACTCTAATGCCTTCTAACAAACCCAGCTGCTGCACCTCAGAGCCTGCTTCCCGTACTGTGTCCTCACTGTACACTGATCCGTCGTCCGACATAGTGTCCACCAAAAATTCTCAACGTTTATAAAAAAAAAAATACCTAAACTCTTATGTAGCACTATTCACTCCAAAATGCTTGAAGACTCGTAAGTGTTATACTACTTGCCAAAAAAAAATCTGTGTCCACTATATTCCTTCAAACAAAAACAAATGACCACTACACTTTAGCATATTTCTCTAAGTTCACAAAATCCTAAGCAAGGTCGCCATTTGTTACGACCGGGACTCGTATAAAACAAGGGCTCTTAATCATTGGACTAGAAAGGCACACAGCCACAACGGTAACACTAGATCCATCCCTCGAACTTATAATGCCGGCGCACAAAAAACACCTATACCCTCCAGAGTTAAATCTGCGATAGCGGGGTATCCTCTAACTCGGTATAAATGCACTACTACTACAGGCTGATGATCTCTGATACAGCCTGATCACAACAACATACAATTACGTTAATAATGTATACAAGGAAAAAGATAGAGAGCTTAATTAAATCACTGGAATGATTTAATGCAAACAAGAAGAAGGTATAATTAAAGTTACTCTAAACAATAATAAACTGTCACTCCTATATTAAAGAAAGTGAATGAAAGTCCTAAAGCATCGATCAGGAATCTTCTGAAGAAAGTCTGATGCTGCTTAAGATGATCGAATCGGATTTTGAACTGTTATATAAAGCAGGAACAGGATATATATGACAAGTGTATGGACATACAGTGTTAACTGGCACGGGAATAATAATAAATGCGCAATAGTATTATCTCCAACAACAAAAGAAATACTTCCTCAGGCAACTCAAAAAGCCTGCTCGGGTTGTGCAACTCAACAACAACCAAGGCTTACAATCAACGTGAATAAAAATGCTGCATACATAACATAAGAGCTTATAATCCTAATCGGGTGTCTGCTAGGCGAATAAAGTCTAGCTGGCATGTAGTAGGCTAGGAAGCAATGGCTGAGCAAGCGGCTCGTAGCCTAGCGAGGTCCTTAACACCTTACGAGCGGCCTATGCGGTTTATTTATGTGTACCGCACAGCGGGGTGTTTAGCCAAAATAGGGCTGTTTACGTGATCATTTTCATGCCTAAATAAGACCCAGAACGTAAAACAAGTACCTATCCCTGAAAGGGCATAAACAGAGCTTTCGAATGACACCATAACGATCCTTGTATGATGGATAGTTTTCTTGCAATAACCGTGCAACGCGAGTGCAAAAAGCAGGTAATTCGGTACTTTCGGTACATAATTGAGTATGTAGCGAGTGAGAGAGGGAGGAGGAGATTTGTGTCAGTAGGTTCGCCGCGGTGGTCTGGAGCAGTCATAATACGCTAGTCTCCTGCCACCACTTGTCTCTCTCTCTCAGCCACATTACGTGCTGAAATTGCCACTCGAGTTATGTCGAGCGCCGCCACATAGTCCAGCTTTATTTAACTCGACTTATGTTGCTCGCCGCTAATTAGGGTTAAGACTGTGCGGCCAATTACGTTAATTGACGGGTGCTCTCTTGAGAGATCCAGATCGCTAGTGTCTGGTTCTCTCCTGGCGACCCTCTCAAAGTCAAAGCAAAACGAGTTAGCACAGTGTTGGGTGGCAGAGGCAAAAGCCCTCACTCGCAACAGAGTGCTAAACTCACAAGGTACACAGTCAGAAAGACAACCTAGGCTTCCCACGTATCCGTTGCGATTGTACAGGTTCAACAAAACCTGGTACACATCGGAAATCACAACAATAGCCTTACCCAAGTCTAGCATTAAATAGCCCAGCAGACAACCAAGCAAAAGGTATGGAGACACCGCGAGTGTCGAACCCCTACAGACAAAATGTTAACCCCTCCAAAATGTCTAACAAAACATGGAATATCTGAGAGCTTCAGCATATAATACGATGGCCGATATATGAAATCGTGCAGAACCAAAGGGGTGTTATGATGTTAAATAGATTAGAAGAATGAGAAGTAAGAAGTTGAAAGAGAGAAAGTCTTCTATAGGTAGAAGTCGGGGACAGGTAGCAAGGGAGATGTGAAGGGTATGCTGGTCAGGCAAGCTCTGAGCAAGGAAGGCACAAAGGCAGTAGGGAGTGTGGGGGGACCACTTCCTGACGCGGCAGGAGGGTGGTAAGGCGGCCAGCCACTCAGAGGGCCCGGCCGTGGCATGACGTCACCGAGACAATGTGTAACACTACGCACACTACCCTATGCCTCCTGCACTTACTCACTCACACTCTCTAGCTGTATCATTCAGTCTTATACATTAAACTTATAACTGATGATATAAAATATAATGCATTGTCACAGGCGAAAATAAATACCACTTCTGTACTGCTTGTGACATGACGATTCACAAGAAAGAAAGTTAACACTGTAGATAGACTGTGGCCAAATTCATTGCCCTGGCGAGTGCTGGTGGCTACCGGGAGGCGATTCTGCCAACGCTGGTAGGCGTCACAATATATATATAAGTTTTTCAGAAAACTCACAGAATTATATACAAAGTCAGGAAATTCCTTATTGGCATCCTAGAATAGTGTTGCCATTTTTATGGAGATATTTTAAATCTTATAAGTAGAACAATTATCCGATTAGCCTACCCTCTGGAACAGGGATATTCTATACCTCTTTCTCTAATTACTTTTTGTATCCCTTTCGGTACCAGCAACGGACTTGTTTTTATTTGTTCACTATTGGGAACAGGAAAGGTTTGAGGAAATATATATAATTATATACATATACATATCTATATATATATATATATATATATATATATATATATATATATATATATATATATATATATATATATACTCACATACACATACATATACACATATACATACACACACATACATACACATATATACATATACTTGTCATTAGAGAGACCCCATATGGATCATGCTGTTCAATGTTGGTGTCCTTTTTACAGAATGGACATAGATTCATTGGAGAGAGTACAACGTAGAATGACAAAATTATCCATAATATTAGAAATCTTTCGTATAAAGAAAGGTTGAAGAAATTAGGCTTACATTCGTTAGAGAGACGCAGAGTTAGAGGGGACATGACAGAGGTATTCAAGTTGGTTAGTGGGATTAATAAAGGGGACATGAAAAATGTAAAAAAGCTCAGAGATAGCGAAAGAACTCGTACAAATGGTTTCAAATTAGATAAATTTCGTTTCAAGAAAGATATAGGTAAATATTGGTTTGGTAACAGAGATGTAGATAGGTGGAATAGGCTACCAAGTTCTATAGTGGGATCAAGAACGATAGGGAGCTTTAAGATACAATTATATAGGCATATGGACGAGATTGGTTGGGTGTGAGGGTGATCTGTCAGGTGTGGGCCAGGTGTGGGGATCTGCAGATCCCCGTTTTTCTGACCTCTGACCGTTTCGGTGAGGTAGCCTAAGTCCTAATGGTGTTTTTAAGCTGAGCTTATAATTAGGGTTGGGTGTGACAGGGATCTGCCTTGTCTAGGCCAATCGGCTTTCTGCAGACTCCCATTTTCTTATGTTCTTATGGTCTAATATATACACATACCTACATATACATACATACATATACACACATATACAGTATATATACACACATACACAAATATCTATACATACACACATATATATATATATACAGTATATATATATATATATATATATATATATATATATATACTATCGAATGCCTCCTGCCTTTGATTTTAGAGCTATATTAGCGGGGTAAACTGACCATTTCACAAACCCCTCTCTGTAATTTCTTCAACCTTTCTTTATACGGAAGATTTCTAATATTATGGATCATTTTTGTCATTCTACGTTGTACTCTCTCCAATGAATCTATGTCCATTCTGTAATAAGGACACCAAAATTGAACAGCATAATCCATATGGGGTCTCACTAATGACAAGTATATGTATATATGTGTATGTATTGTATGTATGTGTGTGTATGTATATGTGTATATGTATGTGTATGGGTGTATGTATATATATGTGTATATTTATATATATATATATATATATATATATGCAGAAGTCCGTAAGGTATATAGCGATAGTATAGAAAATAGGTTAAGTATGGTTACTATAAGTAGAAATGATGTGCTTAAGGAAATTGACAGACTGAAACCTCAGAAATCGTCTGGTCCCGATGAGGTATATGCTAGAGTATTAAAATAATGCAGAGATGAGTTAAGTTACCCATTAACATTTATTTTTAACAATTCATTAGAAACAGATATAGTTCCAGAAGCTTGGAAGCTTGCAAATGTAGTTCCGATTTTCAAAAAAGTGATAAATCAATAGCATCCAATTACCGTCCCATTAGTCTCACTTCAATCATAGGAAAGCTACTAGAGTCAATTTTTGCTAGGAAAATGAGAAACCACTTAGAAACATTTAACTTAATCAATTCTTCTCAGCATGGATTCACTCAGGGACGTTCTTGCCTTACTAATTTGTTTAGTTTTTTCTCAGAGGTGTATGAAGCAGTAGATAATGACAAGTCATATGATATTATATATTTAGATTTCAGTAAAGCTTTCGACAGAGTCCCTCATGAGAGATTGATGAGAAAGGTTGAGGCACATGGAATAGGTGGGGCATTGTTAGGATGGTTTAGGTCATATCATGGCTAATTGGTAGGAAGCAGAGAGTCAGCATAAATGGTACTAAGTCTGAATGGGGATCAGTCAAGAGTGGTGTCCCCCAGGGATCTGTATTAGGGCCTCTGTTGTTTATTATATACATAAATGACCTTGATTTAGGTATAACTAGAAGGATAAGTACATTTGCAGACGATACCAAAATGGGGAGAAAAATTGATTCAGTTAGAGATATAGAGTGTCTGCAAAGAGATCTAGATACCTTACACGAATGGTCAGTAAAATGGCAGATGAAGTTTAATATTGACAAATGCAAGGTATTAAAGATAGGGACGATGCATACAAATTTTAAATATAAACTAGCTAATATGGAATTAGAAAACTCAGACTGTGAGAAAGATCTAGGTGTTTTTGTTAGCAATGATTTGAAGCCTAGAAAACAATGTATAAGCGTTCGTAACAAGGCAAACAGGATTCTCGGGTTAATATCTAGGAGTGTGAGTAACAGAACTGCTGATGTTATCTTAAAACTTTACTTGTCATTAGTGAGACCCCATATGGATTATGCTGTTCAATTGTGGTGTCCTTATTACAGAATGGACATAGATTCATTGGAGAGAGTACAACGTAGAATGACAAAAATTATCCATAATATTAGAAATCTTCCGTATGAAGAAAGGTTGAAGAAATTAGGCTTACATTCGTTAGAGAGACGCAGAGTTAGAGGTGACATGATAGAGGTATTCAAGTGGGTTAGTGGAATTAATAAAGGAGACATGAAAGTGTACTAAAGCTCAGTGATAGCGAAATAACTCGTACAAATGGTTTCAAATTAGATAAATTTCGTTTCAGAAAAGTTATAGGCAATATTGGTTTGGTAACAGAGTAGTAGATGGGTGGAATAGGCTACCAAGTGATATAGTGGGATCAAGAACGATAGGGAGCTTTAAGATAAAATTAGATAGGCATATGGAAGAGATGGGTTGGGTGTGAGGGGGATCTACCAGGTGTGGGCCAATTGGCGCTCAGCAGACCCCCGTAAATTTTTGTTTATCACTGACCGTTTTGGTGGGGTCAGTACTCAAGGTATTAGTGAGATGGGTCTATAATTGGGCCTTGTAATTGGGGTTGGGTGTGACAGGGATCTGCCTTGTATGGGCCGATCGGCTTTTTGCAGACTCCCATTTTCTTATGTTCTTATGTTCTTATGTTATGTATATATATGTATATGTATGTATTTATATGTATATAATTATATATATTTCTTCAAACCTTTCCTGTTCCCAATAGTGAATACTTAAATACAAGTCCGTTGCTGGTGCCGAAAGGGATACAAAAGGTAATTAGAGAAAGAGGTATAGAATATCCCTGTCCTGTCCTGCCCTGTCTCCCAAGGTAATCTATTAATGTACTTATAAGATTTAAAATATCGCCATAAAAATGGCAACACTATTCTAGAATGCCAACAATGAATTTCATGACTTTGTATATAATTCTGTGAGTTTTCTAAAAAACAGATATATATATATATATATATATATATATATATATATTTCTAGTCTCTCAGTGGGGATCGAACCATCGACCATCAGAACGATAGCCGACGCTTAATCAATTACACCACGGCAGTCTAAAAGACACTCAGCCTTCTATCCTATTTATGTTAGGGAGAAGGGAAACCCACTAGGCGAATATATTTCAATTCAAACCTAGTTGTAGGATCCATATTTCCAGAATACCATACACGGATTTTTGAGTGTCCCGACGCAACTCGGGTTGAAATTGATTTCATTTAATTCTAACCCACAAATCCTTCTGATGGTCGATGGTTCGATCCCCACTGAGAGACTAGCAACATTTAGTGGCTCACGTGTATTTGTGATATTATATATATATATATATATATATACTGTATATATATATATATATATATTTTCTTTAATACATACGAGGTTGAAAGAAATGGCAATTTCTGCGTTGGAAATTTTATTATTCAAAGTTTCCAGGTCTCTGATGAGTTTTCGCTGGGTGGCAGGAAGTAGATGAAGGAGATGAGCAAAATTCATGGTGGTACAGGGTTACATTAAAGTACATGATGATACAGGATATACGACGCGTTTCACTGGACAACCAGCATTATCAAGTAAGGAAGGAATGAAATAAAAGGTAAACAGGAAGGGTATATATAGAGGGTGGAGGATCAGAGGAGGCGGAAAACAGGGGGCAAAAGTCTGCTATTGGTGGAAGGGAAAACTAGGAGAGAAAAAGGGGGTAACCGCTTCACGCATGCGCACTGGATGCGGGATGGTGGTCGATAGGTGGGGTCGAAGCTGATTGGCTGCGTGTCGAGGGGCGTGGCCTAAGTTGTGTGGCGCCTGCAGAAGACGAAGCTGAAGGAGGTAGCGCGGGGGGCTGCGTCAAGGGCACCGGGGGGCGAGGAGGGGTGTTAGGTCCTGTAGGGTAGTGCCTTTTGGCAGAAGGAAGGATCTGAAGGTCCAGAGTTTGGTTGTTGATGTTGGGATGTAAGGCTTGGATATATAAAGCTTCGAGTATAGGTAATCTCCTTGGGTCACTTTCTTTATCGAGTATGGTGGTGTGTTTCTCTAACTCGTTGCGTGTGAGGTGAGGGTGGTTAGGGGTGAGATAGTGGTCTTTGATGGCTCCAGCCTGAAGGTGAAGAGTTAACCGACGTGAAAGACGAGTCTGCGTCATACCAATATAGGAATGAGGTCCACAGTCCTCATAATTACAGGTATGTTGGTAAATGACGTGATCGTCGGTCATCGGGCTCTTTATCTTGGTGGAGGCTGGTTTGTTGCGGAGAACGAGGTTGGAGGTCTTGGGGGATTTGTAATAAATTATTAATTTGATTTTGTTTTCCGGGTTGGTTGGGTGGACATGCTTGGAGATTATTTCTTTTAAGACGGCCTCGTCATTTTTGTGTTCAGAGGACATGTAATTGCGGTAGAAGATCTTAATTTCATTGGGGGGGTCAATGTTGGGAGGGCTTTGGGTGTACCATTTTTCAAGATGGTGGTTGATGGTGCTGGAGATGTCGGAGTTGGAGTATCCGTTATTTACTAAAACTTGGGATAGTCTTTCTAGTTCCTGGTGGGTGTCGGCCCAGGTAGAGCAGTGCGTGAGGGCTCTCCTAACATAGGCGGAGATGGAGGATAGAAGATAACGGCGGGGGCATTCACTATCACCGTTGAGGCATTGTCCTGTGTTAGTTGGTTTAATGTAGACGGTGGTTTTGAACCCATGGTCGTTCAGAGCTACGAGGATGTCGAGGAAGGGGAGTTGTCCATTGTTAGATTTTTCAAAGGTGAAGTTAAGTCCGGAGGAGGTCATGAAGCGACGCTGGAGTTCCTGTAGTTCGTGGAGGTCCTTGATTTGCACGAAGATGTCATCCACGTATCTACAGTAGACGGCGGGTCGTTGGGCAGCCAGGAGCTCTTCCTCGATGGTACCCATGAAAAAGTTCGCAAAAAGAACTCCTAGGGGGCTGCCCATCGCCACACCGTCTATCTGCTTGTACATGTTGCCCCGGGGGCAAAGGAAGGGGGCCTCCTTGGTACATAGCTCCAGTAGTGTTTTCAGGGCCTTCTCCGGGATGTCCAGTGTTGGTGTATCAGGGCAATGATAAATTCGACGTAGAATCATGTCAATGGTCCTATCCACTGGCACGTTGGTGAACAGGCTTTCTACGTCGAGAGAGGCGATTGTGTGGTTGTTGTTACGGGGGGCGTCTCGTAAAATTTCCAAGAAATCGTGGGCTGAGTTAAGGTTGAATTGGCTGGGCACGTAGGGGGTGAGGAGGTTGTTCAGGGCCTTGGCGATCTGGTAGGTGGCAGTGGGGATCTGGGAGATGATGGGGCGGAGGGGGTTCCCAGGTTTGTGTGTTTTGATGGTTCCGTACGCATAACCAGGGGTGTATTCTCCGACGAGTTTTTTAAGGTGGATCCCTCCTTGTTTGGCGTTGATGGCGGTGATGGTGGTGTTGGCAATACGTTTGATTTCGTCGGTTGGGTTGCGGGTGATCTTTTTAAATTTAGTGTTGTCACTTAAGATGACGTCCATTTTTCTAAGATATTCCTCCTTGTCATGGATCACGAGGCAGGAGGCTTTATCCGCACGACGGATGATGATGTTGGGGTTGTCTCTTAATAGTTTGGCAGCTTGGAAGTGTTGTTTGTTGAGTATTTTGCTATGGTGAGTTCCTCTGGTTTTGGCGGCTTCAGCGAGGAGAGTAGGTTGTAGGGCGGGAGTAGTGGTGACCTTGCCATCCTTCTTGAGTCGTAGGATGTCGTCCAGGAGGATTTCCGTTTCTAGGCGTTTCCGGTGGGGGCCAGGTTTGGAGCTGTAGTGGCAGTTGAGGCCTTTGTTGAGGAGGTCTTCTTGGTCCAGGGTCAGAATGGTGTTAGTAAGGTTTATATATCCTTTTGTTGGTTTGGGTAGTTTTAAGTTTCCGCCATAAAGACGGGCAAGCTTTTTTATGGTCGTGTTTTCGGCTTGTCTTCTGTGTTGTTCAAGGAGTTGTTCGAGGGCTGTGTTGATTTCGGCTTTGAGGTGGTCTGGAGGGGTTTCGTCTTCCCAAATCCGTAGAAGAGCATCTCGTTCTTTACGAAGGTTGTTGGCGAGCTCACGTTTTTCAATTATTTGGTCCTTCACCAGTTCTTCACGAAACTGGAGGGTGCTGGTGCGATGTCTGGCATTCTCGTGAAGTTTTATGTTGGTAAAGCCAGGTAATACATTTTCTTTAATACATACGAGGTTGAAAGAAATGGCAATTTCTGCGTTGGAAATTTTATTATTCAAAGTTTCCAGGTCTCTGATGAGTTTTCGCTGGGTGGCAGGAAGTAGATGAAGGAGATGAGCAAAATTCATGGTGGTTACATTAAAGTACATGATGATACAGGATATACGACGCGTTTCACTGGACAACCAGCATTATCAAGTAAGGAAGGAATGAAATAAAAGGTAAACAGGAAGGGTATATATAGAGGGTGGAGGATCAGAGGAGGCGGAAAACAGGGGGCAAAAGTCTGCTATTGGTGGAAGGGAAAACTAGGGGTAACCGCTTCACGCATGCGCACTGGATGCGGGATGGTGGTCGATAGGTGGGGTCGAAGCTGATTGGCTGCGTGTCGAGGGGCGTGGCCTAATTTAAAAAAGATCACCCGCAACCCAACCGACGAAATCAAACGTATTGCCAACACCACCATCACCGCCATCAACGCCAAACAAGGAGGGATCCACCTTAAAAAACTCGTCGGAGAATACACCCCTGGTTATGCGTACGGAACCATCAAAACACACAAACCTGGGAACCCCCTCCGCCCCATCATCTCCCAGATCCCCACTGCCACCTACCAGATCGCCAAGGCCCTGAACAACCTCCTCACCCCCTACGTGCCCAGCCAATTCAACCTTAACTCAGCCCACGATTTCTTGGAAATTTTACGAGACGCCCCCCGTAACAACAACCACACAATCGCCTCTCTCGACGTAGAAAGCCTGTTCACCAACGTGCCAGTGGATAGGACCATTGACATGATTCTACGTCGAATTTATCATTGCCCTGATACACCAACACTGGACATCCCGGAGAAGGCCCTGAAAACACTACTGGAGCTATGTACCAAGGAGGCCCCCTTCCTTTGCCCCCGGGGCAACATGTACAAGCAGATAGACGGTGTGGCGATGGGCAGCCCCCTAGGAGTTCTTTTTGCGAACTTTTTCATGGGTACCATCGAGGAAGAGCTCCTGGCTGCCCAACGACCCGCCGTCTACTGTAGATACGTGGATGACATCTTCGTGCAAATCAAGGACCTCCACGAACTACAGGAACTCCAGCGTCGCTTCATGACCTCCTCCGGACTTAACTTCACCTTTGAAAAATCTAACAATGGACAACTCCCCTTCCTCGACATCCTCGTAGCTCTGAACGACCATGGGTTCAAAACCACCGTCTACATTAAACCAACTAACACAGGACAATGCCTCAACGGTGATAGTGAATGCCCCCGCCGTTATCTTCTATCCTCCATCTCCGCCTATGTTAGGAGAGCCCTCACGCACTGCTCTACCTGGGCCGACACCCACCAGGAACTAGAAAGACTATCCCAAGTTTTAGTAAATAACGGATACTCCAACTCCGACATCTCCAGCACCATCAACCACCATCTTGAAAAATGGTACACCCAAAGCCCTCCCAACATTGACCCCCCCAATGAAATTAAGATCTTCTACCGCAATTACATGTCCTCTGAACACAAAAATGACGAGGCCGTCTTAAAAGAAATAATCTCCAAGCATGTCCACCCAACCAACCCGGAAAACAAAATCAAATTAATAATTTATTACAAATCCCCCAAGACCTCCAACCTCGTTCTCCGCAACAAACCAGCCTCCACCAAGATAAAGAGCCCGATGACCGACGATCACGTCATTTACCAACATACCTGTAATTATGAGGACTGTGGACCTCATTCCTATATTGGTATGACGCAGACTCGTCTTTCACGTCGGTTAACTCTTCACCTTCAGGCTGGAGCCATCAAAGACCACTATCTCACCCCTAACCACCCTCACCTCACACGCAACGAGTTAGAGAAACACACCACCATACTCGATAAAGAAAGTGACCCAAGGAGATTACCTATACTCGAAGCTTTATATATCCAAGCCTTACATCCCAACATCAACAACCAAACTCTGGACCTTCAGATCCTTCCTTCTGCCAAAAGGCACTACCCTACAGGACCTAACACCCCTCCTCGCCCCCCGGTGCCCTTGACGCAGCCCCCCGCGCTACCTCCTTCAGCTTCGTCTTCTGCAGGCGCCACACAACTTAGGCCACGCCCCTCGACACGCAGCCAATCAGCTTCGACCCCACCTATCGACCACCATCCCGCATCCAGTGCGCATGCGTGAAGCGGTTACCCCCTTTTTCTCTCCTAGTTTTCCCTTCCACCAATAGCAGACTTTTTCCCCCTGTTTTCCGCCTCCTCTGATCCTCCACCCTCTATATATACCCTTCCTGTTTACCTTTTATTTCATTCCTTCCTTACTTGATAATGCTGGTTGTCCAGTGAAACGCGTCGTATATCCTGTATCATCATGTACTTTAATGTAACCCTGTACCACCATGAATTTTGCTCATCTCCTTCATCTACTTCCTGCCACCCAGCGAAAACTCATCAGAGACCTGGAAACTTTGAATAATAAAATTTCCAACGCAGAAATTGCCATTTCTTTCAACCTCGTATGTATTAAAGAAAATTTATTACCTGGCTTTACCAACATATATATATATATATATATATATATATATATATATATATATATATATATATATATATATATATATTTATATACTGTATATATATATATATATATTAATATTAATATTTTGTGTCATGACCCAGCCAGGGTTCGAACCCAGGCCAGTAGTGCAGCACTCCAGCACCTAAACCACGTATGAGAGAGAGAGAGAGAGAGAGAGAGAGAGAGAGAGAGAGAGAGAGACAGACAGAGAGAGAGAGAGAGTAACAGATAGAGAAAGAGAGGTAATGGGTAGATGAATTCACGATCAAGACAATACCAATAAACCTAATATTATATTAATGAATACATGTGGTACTACAGGGACGCGATTCACGCGAACCTAGGAATACCTTGGTATTAAAGATAGAGAAGACGAATACTAATGCAAAATATAAGCTACCTAATACGGAATTAGAAAACTCAGACTGAGAGAAATATTTGGGTGTGTTTGATTTGAAGCCTAGAAAACAGTGTATAAGCGTTCGTAACAAGGCAAACAAAATTCTCGGGTTCATCTCAAGAAGTGTGAGTAACAGAACTGCAGATGTTATCTAAAAACTTTACTTATACTTAGTGAGACCTCATATGGATTATGCTGTCCAATTTTGGTGTCCTTAAGGGTTTATGCACAAGCCTACGATATATTATGCATTCTCGAATACTGCATATTAATCTTTGCCTGTACATATATCCAACTGCACTCTGATAACGTAATATTTAGACGAATGGAAGGGATAATTAATGGGATACTTAACCACAAAGGAAGGCTTCTCTATAAATTACTCCTGGACCTGGATACATTCATATTTGTTTTCACAGACTCACCAATCAATTTACAAATAAACCCAACTAATGAAATCAATGAAAGTAATGAATACATGTGGTATTCCAAGGACTCGAACCTAGGATACTCACACCGAAGTTTCGCACACTAAGCATTAGGCTGAAGTGATGAATAAATTATCCGAGGTTTATGTCATGTATTTCCGATCTGATATATTTTATCATAAACACAAATAAAACCAGATACACGAAGAAGGTCAACTGACCCATAGAGGGCAGATCCCTCTCATATTCAACCAACCACATCCACGTGGTCATCTAACACAGAAGTTATCCAATGTTCTTGAGCTTACTGTAGCACTAAGTAACTTATTCCAAACAGCTACCACGATTATGTATATCTCGCTCTCTCTCTCTTCAATGTCATAGTAAAGACATACAGTAGTTATACCATTATATTCAAATATTGTGAGGCCGCATATGGGGTATGCTGTGCAGTTTTGGCCTCCCTACTTAATATAAAACATAGCAAAACTAATTCGAATCCGTTCAGCATAGAGCAACAAAGTTGATCCCCTTTTGAGTTGGGCCTATAATTAGGCCTTGTAATTGTGGTTGGGTGTGACAGGGATCTGCCGTGTTTGGGCCGATCGGCTTTCTGCAGACTCCCATTTTCTTATGTTCTTATGTTCTTCCCTTAGAAATACACCATACAATGAGAAATTAAGAAAACTCGATCTGTATTCGCTTAAGAAACGAAGAATAAGGGGACAGCTGACAACATATTTTAAGATACTAAAAGGATTTAACAAAGTAAATTCTAATAATCTATTTAAGATAGCCAAAGCAGGTTCCTTAAGAGGAAACAAATGAAAACTAACAGTCAGGAAAGCGAACCTAGACTCAACTAAGAATGTCTTATTATGTTCACCCACAGTATTATTGGTCAGTGGAATAAGCTCCCTAATGAAGTTATAGACAGTGACGCAATATACACATTCAAAAACAAGTTAGACACATATCACATATAATTTGGTGTCTTTATTAATCCCACCTACCTATTTGAGCACCTATACCATATCCCCTCTAATTCTACGCTTCTCTAACAAATGCAAGCCTAATTTGATCAACGGTTTGTCATATGGAAGATTTCGAGGCCGGTCTATATGATCTGTGCCCATGAATATTCTTTCCTCTCACTTAAACATTAGGCCTACCATAGCGCGGTTCAGAATATGAACATGATTAGATTAATATCCAGTATTCGAGAATGGATAATAAGTCGTAGGCGTGTGCCTAAACCTTTAAACGTCCTGGTGGTGTAATGGTTAAGGTGGCACAGATCTGTGTGTGATAACCCAGGTTCGAATCCCGGTGGATCACATATATACTTTAATTGATTTCATTGGGGGTGTTTGGTGTTGTGGTGAAATTAATATAATATAGATTATAAACCCTTTTTGTAATTCTTCGTTATACTCTCTCCACGGAACCTATGATCCAGGTATTTTAAGTTACAAAGAGGTCAGGGATCAAGATTATTGTCGAGTTCGCTCGTGCTACCTACTGTATAGGGTACCAGGGTACCTGGAACTCTCGTCGACAGGAATTCTCGTCGACGTCGACGAGTGTTCCAGTTAAGTGATGTTTTTTTCGGAGAAACATCCTTTTCAACTGTCTCCTCTATTGTCTTTGTTTTATATATATATAATATATATATTTATTTCCTTTTTATATACGTTCATTCCTTATTGGAATTAACCTTAACCATATTTATTATCAGTTCAATTGTTTTTGTTTTATTTTGAGACATAATTCATAAATGATAAAAATTATAAAAGATATATGTAGGCTATTTGTATTATTAAATATTTAGAAGTAGTTTTTTCATACAAAAAAAAAAAAAAAAAAAAAAAAAAAAAACATTACCGGTACATATCACGCCCGCAGAAAATTGGCTTGAAACAGGGAATGGCTTGCCTTCTGGTGCCTCTCCATCTTCTCTTGGGCCACAAGTTGATGCTGCACTTGAACAAATGAGCACTTGTGCAGAACCTCAATTAGTTCATACACATTGCAGCTCGCCCCGGCTCTTTCACACAACGTTTTATTACAGTTCGGTATTTGAAGGGAACTATGGATGATGACAAAAACAAATAATGGACAACATTTAAAACAAATTTTTTTTTTCGAATCGTCATTTAAGCTTGCATTATTTGTCTTAAAGCTTCACCAAAACTTCTACATATAATACCATTATTATATATTATTGATATATACCGGTATACTGTATATATATATTATATACCTTTATACCTTAGTGGAAACTAAGAAGAAATCAAATGACAAAACAAAACAATCCTGACGAATAAAACTACAAACAATAAAAGGGAGGTGCTATTGCAAAGGCATTCGTTCAAATTGGCATTCACTCGCAATCCTTTTATCGCATCAGTTACCACTACACAAAGAACCACTTACCTACACAACCACTGTTCTTAAGCTTCATCATAACTTCTAATTATAGTTTATATATAAATATATATTTTTAAACTTTATTCTTTCTTTTCAACGATTTTTGTGTAGGAGGACCTGTCGGCGAGTGTTCTATGTCGTCGACGAGAGTTCTAGGTTCGCGCTTCGACGAGAATTCCGGTCGACGAGAGTTCCATAATTCCTGTATAGTGCTGAACCTTTTCAATTCTAACTTCCAGACATGGTTGCGTGTTGTATTCATATTGAAGCTAAACAGAGAGAGAGAGAGAGAGAGAGAGAGAGAGAGAGAGAGAGAGAGAGAGAGAGAGAGAGAGAGAGAGAGAGAGATAATATATATACATATATATATATACCGGTATATATATATATATATATATATATATATATATATATATATATATATATATATATATACCGGTATATATATATATATATCGTTCTTGATCCCACTATATCACTTGGTAGCCTATTCCACCGATCTCCAACTCTGTTACCAAACCAATATTTGCATATATATTTTCTGAAACGAAATGTATCTAATTTGGGGAGCAGCCAAAAGTGGTATCCCCCAGTGATCTGCATTAGGTCCTTTGTTGTTTGTTATATACATAAATGACCTTGATTTAGGTATAACTAGTAGGATAAGTAAATTCGTAGACGATACCAAAATGGGGAGAACAATAGATTCAGATAGTGACAGAGTGCCTCCTAAGGGATCTAGATATCTTACAAGAATGGTCAGTAAATTGGCAGATGAATTTTAACATTGACAAATGCAAGGTATTAAAGATAGAGAAAATGAATAATATATACATTTGCTAATATGGAATTAGAAAACTCAGACTGTGAGGAAGTTCTAGGTGTGTTAGTTAGCAATGATTAGGCTAGCGTTCGTAACAAGGCAAACAGGATTCTCGGGTTCATCTCTAGGAGTGTGAGTAACAGAACTTCTGATGTTATCTTAAAACTTTACTTGTCATTAGTGAGATCTCATATGGATTATGCTGTTAAGTTTTGATGTCCTTATTACAGAATGGACATAGATTCCTTGGAGAGAGTACAGCGTAGAATGACAAAAATTATCCATAATATTATACATTTTTCCATATGAAGAAACGTTGAAGAAATTAGGCTAACATTCGTTAGGGAGACGCAGAGTTAGAGGGGATATGATAGAGGTGTTCAAGTGGGTTAGTGGGATTAATAAAGGGGACACGACAGATGTACTGAAGCTAAGTGATAGCGAAATAACTCGAACAAATTGTTTCAAATTAGATAAATTTCGTTTCAGAAAAGATATAGGCATATATTGATTTGGTAACAGAGTTGTAGATAATTATGTGGAATAGGCTACCGAGTGCTATAGTGGGATCAAGACATACTTCAGAGATTGACATGTACGTATGAATTACAATACCAGCCCTCACATCTCCTACAATAAGCGGCATATACCCAACAAGATTTCCCAAATCCCAAAATAAGAGGAAGGAAGGGTCTCTATGTTTTCCAAAGTTTCTTACTATCTATCTATCTATCTATATATATATATATATATATATATATATATATATATATATATATATTGAGAATATATCACAAATACACGTGAGCCACTATATGTTTCTAGTCTCTCAGTGGGGATCGAACCATCGACCATCAGGATGATAGCCGACGCTTTAATCAATTACACCACGGCAGTCTGCCGTGGTGTAATTGATTAAAGCGTCGGCTATCATCCTGATGGTCGATGGTTCGATCCCCACTGAGAGACTAGAAACATATATATATATATATATATATATATATATATATATATATATATATATATATATATATATATATCTGTCTATCTATATATCTATCTATCCATCCATCCTTCTTAGTAGGGGTAATTAACTTCTTCACACCTTCACTTCACACCTTCATACCTTGGGTCAATAGGCAGACCACACACACACACACACACACACACACACACACACACAGACACACACACATATAGTTCTTTCGAAAAGTCTATACTCGGCGTATTATAATTAATTTGAAGTTAGAAAGTATACATTTGCAAATTACAAATTGCAGAAGGGTGGGAATTTTTCAGTACCCCTTTAGGTGGGAGGGGGGAGGGGGACATTAACGTGGCGAACTCGCGGCGTAGTAGGGTCATTTGCTTGGAATCCGTGACCATTTTGTTCCTACCTTTTTCTCTCGATGGATCTGACAACCTGAACCATTTTAAAGGAAAATTAGCTCCTATGCCCCTCTGAAAAATTACGGCTAACTCTGCTAGAGCCCAATATTCAAAACGGCCGCCAATGCCATCTTGAAAAACATGAAATGTAATATCACTGGCATCAGATGAGCTACAAGGACGAATGAGGTGTCCTTTTTCACTAATTCTGGCATTACAAATACACTGGAATGGTTATTGTATTGTACTTCAAGTCGGCAGCGAGAGCGTCTGAGGCTGGGATTCTGACTGTAGGGATCGAAGTGTCTTGGTTGTATGGTCAAATGGATCACACTTGAATTCAGTGAGACATGCGCTTATATCCTGTACAGCTTGTTCATCCTTCTTCATTTTACTCGACGAGCAATCAGCATGCTTCCCTTTTCCTTGTTTCTTGCGATTAGCATGGCGATGGACCTTTGTTCTCACCCGATTGATGTTATTCACATTCCGAGTGTTTGAAAGGAGCTGCTTTTCATTGTTCAGAATGGCCAACCAACCAGACTTCAGCTTAGAGCCCTTATTCATTGTTGACTCTATCCATATGTCGAGGGCGACACACGAATATGGTTTTCCTGTCATTGACTGTGCAAACATACCACTCTCCATGAATGCAGCCTGATCGACAGGAAGGATATCAAGCACTGCTGTGAGATCGAGGAGATGCCGACCATACTTGTCATTATCATAGATTTGCATCAAAGGAAGCATGAGCTTGAGTGAGGACTTGAACTCAGTCCAGTTGCTTGTTCTGATTGCATGGATATTTTGAGTTAGAACCTCAACCATTTCCATGAATGACATCCAGTATTCTGCTTGTGGGGCACCCTCAAAGTCCTTGAAGAGAGCATCAATGAGGTCCTTCAGCTCAGCATTTCTCTCTAGCTCTGCATGTTCATCTGCAAGTTCCTGTGCATCAATCATATGTCGAAGCTTGGCAAGGGATGCCTTTACTTCTTCAGATAGAGGGGAATCTTCCAAACGTTTGTCTATGACATGGTGGACCAGAGTCTCATAGAATAGTCGCAAGCAGCGAACCCCACGCTTAACATGTTTTCCACGAAGGGCCTGGTCAACAGACCCGTCTGCTATAACACCAGCTGCCACCAACACATCTGAGATGCCAGATCCCTTTAACCTCTTGTATATAGTGTAGATGAACGAGATTTGGATGTGGTAGGGTGCCATGAATGGTAAGATTTTGCTGAACAGCTCAGCATTCTCACTTTTCAACTCTAGCATGAGCACGTAGACAGGATGATCACCAACAATTATTGCAAAAGGCATCTTTTTTTCTTCGATTGATTTTGCAAGTTTACACATCACATCATTGAGAATTGTATTACTGGGTGGGTTGGGATAGGTCATGTGGTATATTGCTCAACTCTTCTCATCTGCATTTGACATGCTGGCGTGCAACCCTGAAAACCCAGGCACAGTCTGTTCTTCTGGCTTAGGTCTCGTTCGGTCATCTTGCGCCCTGGCCAATGCATGGATCACACCACGAATTCTTTGCACCGATGTGTCAGGAGGAGGAGTACTTTGATCAGCTGGTGGCTTCCTGAGAGGTGGTTCCCCATGCTTCGCTGTCTTGTAGGGGTTGACTTTTTGCATTTCTCTTCCGAGCTCTTTGAGAGTTGTCGAGAGGTTTGATGCAAAGTTGGCACCGGGAACTGGTCTATCCTCGTGATTCTCGGAAGGAAGTTCTGTATCAAATGATTCTGGCTGCACAAACATGACATTAGTGCGGTGTGACTGGCCAGCACCGGTCAGTGTGTCGTTCTTGAATTCATCGTTGTCGACTATAGCGATAGCAGGCTTACCCTCAGCTAGTTCGAAGGGGCAATCAGATGAGCACTTAAGGTCATTGACCACCCAAAAATCTCGCAAAATAAGTACGTCATTGTAACTGATGCCCAGTCCATCTTTGTGCATTATGTCGACTATCTCCCTACTCTTGGTCAGTCCATGTAGCAAGACAGAGATTTATCTCAAATGCAGTGCGTTTTCCAGTGATGTAGCTTGTGAGGATAGATGCAATCGATCGGACGGATGGACTGTCATCAATTGCAGACTTATTTGGGTGTTTCAGCCATGTGAGCAGCTTCAGCAGGAGCTCACTGAGGTCTTCTTCTCTCTCCAACTCGTGTATATATGGGAGCCAGGGAATAGTATTTGTCCTGATGACTTGCTCATGGATAATAGAAGAGAGAGTGAAGAGTTACAAGACAAGACATTAAATGAATACGAGTGCATTTTACTCTGTGGTAAGCGATGTACCGCAGATGATCGTTTGGAAAACATTACACCTGAGAAGTGGGAACACCATCCAGGAAAAGTCTTTACAATGGAAAGAACTTGATAAGATTCAACATATACATGAAAATGTGGATTGGGAGAAGGCACCAAAGGGTCACCACATGCATAGCACTTATTACGCATCATTACCCAGCAAGCGCAAGCTCTCTCAAGCCGAAAAGCGCAAACACAAATCCGCGGAACGTCTTGAAAGAGATGAAGCATCAGATCAACAAGACCCTTCCCCAGAGGCCAGTGCACCTAAAAGGCTCCGCTCTAGTATGGGTGTCCTTTACGATAAGACTCTATGTGTGTGGTGCATGAAATGGGCATACAAGAATAGTGATCGTGACAAGCAGATTTTACTCCTATCATCAGTAGATGCCTGGACTAAATTCAAGTTACATACTGTCCGTCTGGAAGATGAGGTCATGAGATTGAGACTTGACACTCTGATTGCATCCATCCCAGATAGTCAAACAGCATTTGGGTTGGAAATCTGCTACCATCGTGCGTGCTGGCGCAAATATGTAAGCGACCACAAGCCCCTTTCAGATGAAAGCACTCAACATCTGCGGCGTGTAAACCTCCGAGAGGCCCAAGCTCTCTTCTTTCATCATATTCGTCAAGTCATGTTCAAAGGCCATGAAATTCGCACACTGAAAGGCCTGCTGCAGGACTATAAGCACATTATCTCAAATCACGGACATAACTCAGTAGTAGAATTCAGCTACTTAAAAGAAATTATCGTCAATGAATTTGGGGAAGACATCGGATTTCATGAACGCATTCAAAAGAATGTGAGTGAACTGGTATATGATACAACAGCAGCAGGTACATACATCGAGGCGGCAATATCTTCATTGGGTGTCAGCAATGATCACTTGGTGATGAATGTTGCGGCACGACTCAAAGGGCAAGTCATCAGGACAAATACTATTCCCTGGCTCCCATATATACACGAGTTGGAGAGAGAAGAAGACCTCAGTGAGCTCCTGCTGAAGCTGCTCACATGGCTGAAACACCCAAATAAGTCTGCAATTGATGACAGTCCATCCGTCCGATCGATTGCATCTATCCTCACAAGCTACATCACTGGAAAACGCACTGCATTTGAGATAAATCTCTCTGTCTTGCTACATGGATTGACCAAGAGTAGGGAGATAGTCGACATAATGCACAAAGATGGACTGGGCATCAGTTACAATGACGTACTTATGCTGCGAGATTTTTGGGTGGTCAATGACCTCAAGTGCTCATCTGATTGCCCCTTCGAACTAGCTGAGGGTAAGCCTGCTGTCGCTATAGTCGACAACGATGACTTCAAGAACGACACACTGACCGGTGCTGGCCAGTCACACCGCACTAATGTCATGTTTGTGCAGCCAGAATCATTTGATACAGAACTTCCTTCCGAGAATCACGAGGATAGACCAGTTCCCGGTGCCAACTTTGCATCAAACCTCTCGACAACTCTCAAAGAGCTCGGAAGTGAAATGCAAAAAGTCAACCCATACAAGACAGCGAAGCGTGGGGAACCACCTCTCAGGAAGCCACCAGCTGATCAAAGTACTCCTCCTCCTCCTGACACATCGGTGCAAAGAATTCGTGGTGTGATCCATGCATTGGCCAGGGCGCAAGATGACCGAACGAGACCTAAGCCAGAAGAACAGACTGTGCCTGGGTTTTCAGGGTTTCACGCCAGCATGTCAAATGCAGATGAGAAGAGTCGAGCAATATACCACATGACCTATCCCAACCCCCCCAGTAAGACAATTCTCAATGATGTGATGTGTAAGCTTGTAAAATCAATCGAAGAAAAAAAGATGCCTTTTGCAATAATTGTTGGTGATCATCCTGTCTACGTGCTCATGCTAGAGTTGAAAAGTGAGAATGCTGAGCTGTTCAGCAAAATCTTACCATTCATGGCACCCTTCCACATCCAAATCTCGTTCATCTACACTATATACAAGAGGTTTAAGGGATCTGGCATCTCAGATGTGTTGGTGGCAGCTGGTGTTATAGCAGACGGGTCTGTTGATCAGGCCCTTCGTGGAAAACATGTTAAGCGTGGGGTTCGCTCCTTGCGACTATTCTACGAGACTCTGGTCCACCATGTCATAGACAAACGTTTGGAAGATTCCCCTCTATCTGAAGAAGTAAAGGCATCCCTTGCCAAGCTTCGACATCCGATTGATGCACAGGAACTTGCAGATAAACATGCAGAGCTAGAGAGAAATGCTGAGCTGAAGGACCTCGTTGATGCTCTCTTCAAGGACTTTGAAGGTGCCCCACAAGCAGAATACTGGATGTCATTCATGGAAATGGTTGAGGTTCTAACTCAAAATATCCATGCAATCAGAACAAGCAACTGGACTGAGTTCAAGTCCTCACTCAAGCTCATGCTTCCTTTGATGCAAATCTATGATAATGACAAGTATGGTCGGCATCTCCCCAATTTCACCGCAGTGCTTGATACCCTTCCTGTCGATCAGGCTGCATTCATGGAGAGTGGTATGTTTGCACAGTCAATGACAGGAAAACCATATTCATGTGTCGCCCTCGACATATGGATAGAGTCAACAATGAATAAGGGCTCTAAGCTGAAGTCTGGTTGGTTGGCCATTCTGAACAATGAAAAGCAGCTCCTTTCAAACACTCGGAATGTGAATACCATCAATCGGGTGAGAACAAAGGTCCATCGCCATGCTAATCGCAAGAAACAAGGAAAAGGGAAGCATGCTGATTGCTCGTCGAGTAAAATGAAGAAGGATGAACAAGCTGTACAGGATATAAGCGCATGTCTCACTGAATTCAAGTGTGATCCATTTGACCATACAACCAAGACACTTCGATCCCTACAGTCAGAATCCCAGCCTCAGACGCTCTCGCTGCCGACTTGAAATCGGCAAAGGAGGATGGCACAAGCAAACTGAAGCAGTTCTTGAATGAGAGAGTGTATTCCAAGACCAAGTCTCTCAACGACAGAGTTCCCCGTAGCAAGCGTTTGAACTTTTCAACTCAGGAATTGAAGAAAGCAGATGGTGAGAACATGAAGGGAAAGACTGAGGAAATGGAGCGTAATGCCTTGGCCTCTGTTCTCGGACTGGTTGAAATGAGTGGTGCCTTCAAACTTCAAGAAGTCCTGCAGCATCGTGTTACAGCCGAGTGCCTTTCCATCTTCAACGTCAATGGAACCATCCGTAAGGCACAGAAAAGCAAGCTTCAACTAAAACTAACTATGACTGTCATTCCAGAGCCTGATGTATACACGTCTATTATTGATATGGGCCTCATCTGGCACCTAACAACTCCTACCATTGAAGACAGAGAGAAGGGAGACGGTACCAAGTATACCTGGGGAGATTATGCAGAGAAGTTGGTGCACTTCGTTCTAACGAGACACAAGCATGCTGAGCGCATCATTTGTGTCAATGATTCATATGATCAGAATTACACGATCAAGGACAGTGAGAGAATACTGCGCCAAAAAACCCTGCCTATCAGCAAAGTCTTCATGAAGACAGAAGATAAATTTCCTTCTAGTAAATTTTTCCATGCTCTCCTGGGTAAACCTGAGAACAAAATCCGCCTTCAGGCATTTCTTCAAACGGAATTCCAGAGAACAGCAGCAACAACTAGCACCGAGATCATCTACTGTGTAGTTGGCAGCACTGCAAAGAATATCACCACAGGCAAGCTTGTGCCAGAGCTCACATGCTCCCATGCAGAGGCAGATACGGCAATGCTCACCATATATAGTGTGCTCCGGTCAGACAGTTACACAGCAGCTGTCGTTCTTGACACAGAGGACACAGACTACTACGTGCAAGTGGCATATGTTGCTCAGAAGACAACAGGAATCCTGTGTGTGAAACGCAAACGTCAGCTTATCGATGCCCGATGTTTGTGCAGTGAGGCAATGGCTGCATCCATCATACCACTTCATGTCTTCACTGGGTGTGACCACAACTCTGGCTTCTATGGAGCAAGCAAGAAGCTCATCGCAGATCGTCTGGAGAAGTCTAAAGAGGCACACAACCTGCTAGCAACATGTGGTACACAGCTCCTAGTCACAGAACAGGTCATCAGTGATTTGGAGCGGTTTGTCATTCGATATGTCTATGGTGATACCAAAAGCAAGACCCTAGGAGATGCGAGGGCAGCGAAGTGGAGAGCTCAGAAGAAAAAAAACACTATCCGACTTGTGTCTGACCTGGACAGTCTCCGTCCACACTTGGAGCGTGCAAACTATCTTGCATATTTGCAAAAGCATTACCAGCTCCAAAGTCACCCCTCACGATCGGCCATGGATGGCATCTTGTAAATGGCCTATGTCTGCCTGTCCGTTCAACCCAGCCCCCACTTCCCCCATCCATACCACTACCTACAAATCCGCAGGCAGAGAACAACAGTGATGATAGCAGCGAAAGTGAGGACAGTGATTCTGATACTGGCTCATACAGTGAATCATGTAGTGACAGTGAAGTGGCAGATTAGTATGTACAATTAGTATAATACAATACAATAACAATACAATATACAATACAATACAGTAACCATTCCAGTGGATTTGTAATGCCAGAATTAGTGAAAAAGGACACCTCATTCGTCCTTGTAGCTCATCTGATGCCAGAGATATTACATTTCATGTTTTTCAAGATGGCGTTGGCGGCCATTTTGAATATTGGGCTCTAGCAGAGTTAGCCGTCATTTTTCAGAGGGGCATAGGAGCTAATTTTCCTTTAAAATGGTTCAGGTTGTGAAATCCATCGAGAGAAAAAGGTAGGAACAAAATGGTCACGGATTCCAAGCAAATGATCCTACTATTATTGTAATTCACTCTTGGTGTGTGGTCAGTGGCATTATCTTAACCAATGGTGTTGTAAGGTCCTCCCATCTGCATTTTAAGTATAGTATTGGGAAAAGTAAACTGAATGTGCACCTTAACTACCCACCACCACATAGTTAGCAAGTCCTGGTTAGTACACCGCCCTATTTTTACATCTCGCTTTTACATTTTTCATGTTTTTAGTTTTACCTGATGATGGAACCAAACGCGAGAGCAGGTATACCGAAAGTGTATATACATACTACAAGTTAATGTTTAGGAGTAATATTGGAATCACTGTCTCTCTCTGTGACGTCATTCATTCGCCAGTAGCGCCATCATTCTTGAACACACGTGGAGAATATGAGGGTGTGTGGCTTTGAAGAGCTGAATAATGTGTATTCAGTTGAGATAAAGTCTATTGAGAGTATCTTTTGAGTATGTCACTACTTCAAGGGGTCATCATTATGTAATTTTCAGGAAAACATTGTTGTATAAACATCATTGTTATGCCAACGGTAAAAATAGCTTCCATCGCCATCACGCTAACTACCAGACCAGAAGGACACAGCAGGCGCCATGAATGAAAGAAGTTCAAAGCGCCATTCACGCGCGCAACAGCTCGCACGCCAACCAACACCAAAAAATCATGCCTTCGATAGCCATCAAAATCACTGCAGAACCAGAACGAGCCCTTCTTGCTCTCAAGCTCCATCAATTAACCCTTAACCCTCTCCGACATATGACGCGATTTTGAGCCTATTAGGGATACTTTAAAGCCTTTGTTACCATCAGGGGTATTTAGAAACCTTTAGTTTAGTTACGTCAACCTCTGCAGTTGTATTTGAGTTAGCTGTGGGCAGAAAACTAATTTTGGAGAGGTAATTATAAGAGTGAGAAAACTCTATTTCTTATTGCTAATCTGGCAACCTCTGCATCATATGTGCGTGAAAGGGTTAAAGATCGGGGCCCGACTTAAGTCCGAATCGAGAAAATTGGACTAAATGGCGGGGTCCGACTAAAGTCCGTTGGCGTATTCCCGCCCTAATTTAGGTGGAAAGCGAAACTTGGTGGTCAGGCGGTGTACTACAAGGTCCCACCCACACATCCCCACTGCATGACCGTGACTCAGTAACCCTCAAGCAGCCGTAATGGAAGGTCAAGATTTGCCCGTGTCCGATTCGGTGGCCCCTAGTGCGCCGCGCCACCCTACTCATCACGCCCGGCTCATCACTCATCACGGCCCACTCATCACGCCCGGCTCACCGCCCAGGAAGTAGATATCATGCTGAACTCTTCAGAACTTTCTAATAGGCTGTTGAATGAAACCATGGAAGGTCTGGGTGAGAGTTTTGATAGTGTGGATGACTCGGAAGACGAAAATATGCCGATCATAGGCTTTCACCCCAAGCATAATTTGCGTGTCGCAAATGTTGTGGTTGATGTTGCACAGACCGTTGAGCAAAATGGAGACGTTCCTGACGAAGAACATACTGGTGTGGGTGTTGGTAAGTACAATTTACATTTTATAATTGCTTGAAAGTTTGATTGCAAGCATTTTATCACCTTACGAGCGGGTGGTGGAGTATATTTCACTGTGCCGCCCAGCGTTTTTTTTTTACCCTAAATGGGGTTGTTTCCGTGCTCTTTTTCATGCATAAACAAGACCCAGAGCGTAATACAAGTATGTATCCCTGAAAGGGCGTAAATTAAGTTTTCCAATGACACCCGAACAATAATTCTACGATCACTGGTTGTCTTGCAACGATCGTGCAACACGAGTGCAAAAACCCTAAAATACGGTAATTTCCTTATATAATTCCCTGTGTGGCGAGGGAGGGAGGGTAGATGTAAGTGGAGTAAAGCTCAGTATGTCTGACTCCACGGCGGCCGTGGCGAGCGGTCAGGAGGTAATTTATGCTCCTAATCACCGCTTCGCTCTCTCTCAGAGCACATTACGTCCTCAAAATTGCACTCTACAAGAAATTTCCTTTGCATTTTATAGCGTATTATTTGCAGGCGTTCGGTAAATTTCTCACGATAACCAGGGTGTACGGTACATTTCTCACGATAATACAAGCAACAACGAAGCTTGGCGAAGATTGTGGTCTACAATATACCTTTTTATAATTGCATGTGACCCTGTAATTGCTTGAAAGTTTGATTGCAAGCATTTTATAGCGTATTATTTGCAGGCGTTCGGTAAATTTCTCACGATAACCAGGGTGTACGGTACATTTCTCACGATAATACAATAAACAACGAAGCTTCGCGAAGATTGTGGTCTACAATATACCTTTTTATAATTGCATGTGACCTTGTAATTGCTTGAAAGTTTGATTGCAAGCATTTTATAGCGTATTATTTTCAGGCTTTCAGTAAATTTCTTACGGTAATATAAACAACGAAAGATTGAATATTTGTGCTTGGCATTACAAGTGATCACTCCCATAATCGAACTATATGGGCCATGGCCAGTTCGGTCACAGGGAGTATTCGGATACACAGAGTAAATTATTTATTTGTCATTATTATTAGGTTATTAGTCCTTTTAACTATTTATTTGTCTCTATTATTATATTGGCAACATACCTTCATACCAGGGGTCATAAATATATCAAAATAAGTCCTGTGGGACTATGAAATAGCTATCATTGGACAAGGAAAATATTTTGTTCATCCCTTTTATGTTATTTTATGTTATTTATCATGTCTTACATCTAACAATATATGCTAGCGGATTTAACTTCAATTGGTAACCATCCCGCTCGAGTCGGCTCCAAAAAAAATCGATAATGGTGGCACTTTAGTAAACAGATGATAAACAAAACCGCATGCGTATCGGTTTGGTGTATCGGTATTATGGTAAGTTGGCTACCTACTATTGTTTATAAGATATAGTAAGTAATGATAAGTAAATTATTATATATCAGCGATTTCAGTAATTTTATTTTTTATTTTTTTGCTAGATAGCGGGAAGAGGAGATACCTGCAGGACCGTGTCACAGGCAACAGGACTGTAGTTGTTATCTCCAAACCTGACGCTGTCCTGGAGTATAATGTGAACATGCGGTTGGTGGACAAAAGTGATATGCAGATCACTGCTGTTGACTGCCTGAGGAAGACCTGTAAATGGTACAAGAAGGTCGTACTCCATCTTCTTGATGTCACTGTCCTCAACGCATCCAACCTGTGGATGACGCACACAGGAAAGAAGACCTCTGTAAGGCTTTTCTCCAAGGACATCATAGAGGCCATCCTCCGTAAGCACGGAACCACACGTGCGGCACCAGTTCCGAGGGCGATCGTGGATTTGCCCAGCCGCCTTGAGTGCCGGGACTACCTCTTGACCCACAGGCTTGTGACTGTACCTCCCAACCCTAACCAACTTGCTGCTGGCCGGGTGGCCGGAAAGAAGGTGTGCCACGTCTGCAGTCACACGACAAGGAGGCCCCGACATAGGAGGGAAGTCGCGTCCAAGTGTAGTCGGTGTGATGTGGGACTCTGTCCTATTCCTTGCTACACCAAGTACCACACACTGGAACACTTCTAACCTCCTCCCTTCTTGCCAATCATTCATAACTTCATTCAATCATTCATTCATCTATTTCAAAGTACCTCATGAATTCATGTCATTCATAACTTCATTCAATCATGAATTCATCTATTTCAAAGTACCTCATGAATTCATGTCATTCAATCATTCATATTGGTGGAATATAAAGACAAAACAAATTATTAATGTGGGATTAATAATGTAAAACTAGCAAAATAAACAAACCAAAACATGGACGAACACAATAAAAAGACAAAACAACTAATCAAAATTGCTACGCAAATTGCTACCCAAACACAAGTGTATTCATCATTATCAGCAACATCACCCATTACATCCATAAGTTTCGAATCTCATCCACCCATCTGGTTCTTGGTCCACCTTATACATCCATGTCATTCATTCATACATACATTCATACACTCGCTATAGGCAGTTCTGCCTTTTGTCTACCTCAATCACATTCATACACTCGCTATAGGCAGTTCTGCTTTTGTCTACCTAATCACATTCATACACTCGCTATAGGCAGTTCTGCCTTTTCCCTACCTCAATCACATAACTGCCTTTTACCTACCTCAATCACATAACTGCCTTTTGCCTACCTCAATTACATGTGGATTACACCTCCTGGGAACACCACAAAAAAAAAAATTAGTCGTCAACACTACCCCATAGGGTGATTTGGAAATGTGTTGAAATAATATTATATATAAAACAAACAAACAAATTCCTGCAAAGCAAGCGAAACAGAGAGAGAGAGAGAGAGAGAGAGAGAGAGAGAGAGAGAGAATGCAGAAACTGAACTGAAGAAAGAGTGAAAAAGATATAATAATACAGAAATATTACAAGCAAATAAAGAAAGAGGGATTAGAGAAAATAATAATGAGAATTACATATACGGATGAGGAAGAGAGAGAGATAGAAAGAGAGAATACAGAAACTGAACTGAAGAAAGAGAGTGAAAAAGATATAATAATACAGAAATATTACAAGCAAATAAATGAAATAGAGGGATTAGTTAGAGAATATAATAATGAGAATTACATATACGGATGAGGAAGAGAGAAAGGAAGAGAGAAAGAGACAGAGTGCACGAGAGAGGGAAAGCGAGTGAGCCAGAGAAAGAGAGAGAGAGAGAGAGAGAGACAGACGGGAGGAGTGAGAGAGATTAGAGAAAATAATAATGAGAATTACATATACGGATGAGGGAGAGAGAGAGAGACAGAGCGCGCGAGAGAGGGAAAGCAAGCGAGCCAGAGAGAGAGAGCGGGAGGCCAAAGTCAGGGCAAAGCGAACGCATCCAAGCGCGCCCGGGAAATAGACCAAAAAGTACCTCCTCTTCCTTACCTCTTCCCACCCTCCACACTCGCTCATAACATCCATAATAGACTTATATGGGGATACGAAGAGTTGTTCTTTCCAAAAATGATAATTTCGTTCGGATTGGAGCCATATTAACGGCGCTAGGGCGAATGAAAGTGAGCAAATATTTCGGGATTATGCCCGCTGGGCCGCACGGTGTAAAATACCTTACCACCCGCTAAATAAGGGTTAAATAACACAGAGAAATGGCAAACTATGCACACTAACCCAGAAACCAGTATCAAAATATTCCCATATGATATTTGATCGCTGCTAGTTGTGACACTAGCATTGTCAGGTCTATGACTGACTAGGTTCGATACTAGCCCTGCTAAGTGTGATGCTAGCCTTGTCAGGTCTACGACTGACTCCCCTGCTAGGTTCGATATTAGCTCTGCTAAGTGTGATACTAGCTCCATTAGGTCCAAGACTGACTCTGCCAAGTATTCTGGCAGAAAGTTGTGTACGACACCAACAAACGTGTTACCTGTGAGGCTCGAAGCTCACAATGTGAGTCATCGACCAGATACACTGCAGCAGAGACTCGCCTGTACAACTTTTTTAGCCTGTGGTTCGATACCTAGCACAGCCTGTGGTTTGAGACCTGGCACAGCTAGTGGTGTGACACCTAGCATTACCGAAGAGAGAAGAGACTGACCATTTCCCAGTTCAAAAGTTGAAGCCTGGCAGAACCCAATCTGCGGACATACGCCGACCTAGGGACCCCATCACCAACATGAAGTGAAAATTCTATAAGTCCCCCTCAACACCAGGAAAGGCTCTTTTACAAATATCAATTAGAATGTCTCTAATTTTTAGAGTACCTTCCTTGCATTCAAAGTATTTCTCCCTTCAGAAATACACAACACACTCCGCTATACTCTAAGATTACAATTGAACACTCTGGTATCAACGTAAATAAAGATAATGATTAGTAGGAAATTTACTCTGAAACATACAACACCCGTTGTGCACAGTTTATACTTAGTGATTTCCATATACTGTAGATATATAATTATTGTTCCTTGTGAATATAATATATACCATAATTGAGCGACTAGAGAAAACATGATTTCATATGGATGTGGGCTGGCTAACTACACAATTCTTTGAAATTGGTAAATAAGTACTCAAATTCGCCATTTCCATTCCATTTGTATGAATCTAATGTATTAATATAACTATGTATGTAAATGAAGTTACATTCAGTCAAAGAACTCCCATAAAAATATAATTCCATAAAAATAAAATTACGCCTGATAGTAGCATATGACAAGTTCTATATTCAAGCATGTAGGCTATGCGATTAAGCACTAACTGAAGTCAACTATGATTGTATTTTCATCTTATGGTAAAATCTAACTGGTTATTTGTGACAAGTGGTGGGTTGTGTTTTGTTCCGGTTGTTGTGCGTTTTTCATAAATGTCCTGCAGTGTCATCTAGCCCATTGATGCTAGCAGGAGGGAGTCCTAATCTAAGTAACACTGACAAAAACGATTCCGCCTTTGTATCATTGGTTTAATAGTATAATCTCCAACTCATCTGCCACTAGTTTAACCCATAACTAGCGGCGCGCAACATAAGTCGAGTATAATAAATCTGGACTATCTGGCGGCGCTCGACATAGGTCATGTGGTAATTTCAGCACGTAATGTTGCTGAGAGAGAGAGACAAGTGGTGGCAGGAGAGTAGCGAGCGTATGACTGCTCCAGACCACCGCGGCGAACCTACTGACACGAATCCCACCTCGTCCCTCCCTCTCTCACTCGCTACATACGGAATTGTATGGGAAAAGTGCCGAATTACATGCTTTTTGCACTCGCGTTGCGCGGTTGTTGCAAGAAAACTAGCCATCATAAAAGGATTGTTATGGTGTCATTGGAAAGCTCTGTTTATGCCCTTTCAGGGATAGATACTTGTTTTACGCTCTGGGTCTTATTTAGGCATGAAAATGATCAAGTAAACAGCCCTATTTTGGGTAAAAACACCCCGCTGGTGGCTACATATTATATACCGCCTAGGCCGCTCGTAAGGTGTTAAGTTCGTGTTTGGATAAGGAAAACACCTCATCTTGAGTGTTATCTAAGCCAAGAAACCTTTATATAACCGCATCGCTTAGGAGAGACATATTGGCCTGTGTTAATTCATCAAACCACTAAAACAAAACTTAAATCATGTATCAGAACCGAGAGATGAGTAGCTATGCAGTACACCTAAAAGCGTCCAAGTTGAAATTACAGCAAAAGCAATGAATGCAATATAAATTCAAATGTATTGAGTTTGAGTCCCAGCGGACAATCACAGAAAAACACAAGTCCCGATTCCGTGTGCAAGGTTGCCAGATTCTTGTCAGGGCCCAAGATGATGGAACCCAAGAAAAATAACACATTATCTGACCATGTACAATCGCGCTAATAAGTGATGTCTCGGCACCAAGTATGTTTTGATCAATAATTGGTATCGGCAATATCTACGCTTCATTTCTTCATATCGAGTGAAATATACAAACATCTTCCTACACTTACCCACCCTATTCAACATCTGACGGACATTAACCCTTTCAACTTTTATGACGCAGGCAGAGGTTGCCAGATTAGCAATAAGAAACAGAGTTCTCTGACTCTTATAATTACCTCTCCAAAATTAGTTTTCTGCCCACAGCTAACTCAAAGACAACTGCAGAGGTTGAAGTAACTAAACTAAAGGTTTCTAAATACCCCTGATGGTAACAAAGGCTTTAAAGTATCCCCAATAGGCTCAAAATTGCGTCATATGCGTGAAAGAGTTAATACAGCTCAGAGCAAGCCAAACGTAATGACAGCTGGGACATGACTTATTAGTGCGATCGTACAGTACCACAAAAGGTAATTAATAAAAAGTATTAAAATGGAGACAAAAAGGATGATAGTAAACACCATTATTTTATATTTTTAAAGCTATACTTAACTATAAATAAATGAACAGGTTGACAAGTACCATTATACCACTAATTGATGCATTGAATTATAACTCGAAATAAAACACTGATATTACGAGCTCAGAAGCATAAATCAATACAAAACAATACATAAATATATAAATAAATAAACAAGGTAAAAACCATATAAGCACCCCTACGAATTAATTAACACTGTGCAATCATTGACGGGACACTGTCAATATTAATTATCACCTGATATCCACTATTCAGTAGTGACTCGACCCTCAAAACACATAATACACTTGATTATATATAAAACACTACTTCTCATAAGTGCTCGTTACATAATAGTTCCCAAATATAAATGCTGCCTCATCTCTCTTCCAAAGTCTCTACATGATACACTCACCTCCGTGTATTTACTGACAAATATAGAGGCAGTATACAAACAAGCAGTAGAACAGAGGTGGACAGAGCGAGGGAGCATCCACCTCTCTGCTCCGTATCATGCACAGGGCAACTGATTTGTCTTATTCCTACCTCTCCCCTTTCCATCACCCCTGTGTATCCTCAAGGTTTGGCAAGGAGTGGGGAGTCACATGAGAGTCTTAAACTGAGTCACACAGGGGTTTTGTAGGGTCACGGAGTCACATGTTGGTGTTATACGATATGGTGTTGTGCCACCCTGGGAAGATTTCGCGAAATGGTAAGAGGTTGGCACGCCCATTAGCGCCACACTCTAGGCCTATCCCTGGGTGCCAAACCTCTCTGACCCCGAGGGCAGCTGTCTTCTCTCCGTCGTCATCGTCGTAATGGCTTGCCTCATTAATGCTCACATCTACTCTTCTTTTTTCTTAAATCTTGATCTTGATCTTGATTCTTGATTTAAGGGCTGTGAGGGCAGTACCCTATTAACCCTGACACACTGGTGGTCAAGCCGCAACGGCCTCCCTGGAAGGAGGCTGAAACGTCAGGGGCCCAGGAGGCGCTGCAGAAAGGCAACAACACTCCCGGGGCTCTAGGATGGAATGGAAGATGATGTGATGAACGATGACACCCGGCAGGAAGACACGTGGTGAAGAGAAGAGGCGAGGACGGAGGGGCCAACACAATCCCCAGAAGCTGAAGGCGGCCCTGGCACCGACGGGGGGGTGGGGTCCTCGAAGGAACCCCGTAGAAAGCCGAGGATTGTGCTGATACCAGAGCCGACCACCGTGGGCGCCGCGTCCCTCCAGCGGGCGAGCCACGTGTCACAGGTCCAGAGAAGCGCCGGCCCCCACCAACCAGAAGGACGAAGATGGCGCAGAGCGAAGCCAGGCACAGATGACGATCAGAGGATGACGAAGGCAGAGCAGGACAGCATGGAGGAAGGGGATGGAGCCGGGGGGAGAGGCCGCTGGACCACAGACGAGGTATACAATCACCGGGACCGACTAAGTAGAGATTCCCTTAATGCCGCGGATTCGCCGGGCACCGAAGACTTCCGTCCGCGATCACAGCCCAGCCAACTCCCCTTCTTAAATCTTCGTCTCTTCTTCTCTCACTCATCACAACTGGGAGACTGAGCTGTTTCCTACTGCGGAGCTGGGGACAATAAGCATCCTGGGGAAGGGTTTATACCTACAACGATTTTTTTTTTCTTTCTATGGCTCAACCTCGGGACTGTAGGCTGTTCAGTAGCCTGTAACTCTTGTGAGAACCCGAGATTATCGATTGAAGCTTCGAAATTTTGAGTGCTATATTCTAGATGGTCACAGTGGAGCTTCAAGGTGGTGGTTGCTTCCTTTCTGCCACACCAGATGACGACTCCTTATTTATACAAGTCACTTAATTGGAGAGAGCAGCTATACGGTCGTTCACAGCATCTTTGAATATGGTCTGGCATCTTCTATGCTATGAATTGGTGACGATATAAGGGGTATTTTCTTGAAGAGCCAGTGTAGCCAGAATACTTATAAAACAGCAAGAACGATCAGATCACTTCAGAAATAACCCTGACGTTTCGCATGGACTCGGACTGAGGTCCTTTTGGTCTACAGTCCACGACGCTAAACACTGTGCTATTGCCTCCCTCCTGACTTTAATCTTCAAACCACTCATTCATCCACTCCACCCATTTCAGATTAGTCGTATCGTTTACCAACTAGAATAGTTCACATTTCCGAAGCACCAATCACCCTAATTACTCACTTTCTCAAATCGCTCACATTCATGAAGCACCAATTTACCTGAAGGTCATACAGATTCCCAGGCACAGTACATACCAACAATACACCACCATCATCATTACAAATAGATGGATGGCTAGATAGATGGTTGGATAAATATTATTCCCTGATACATCCCCCTAACCAAACTATATTTTCCACAACATAGCCAATATCAGAAGGTAGATTTATCCACAAACTTCTCATGGGCTGCCGAGGAAAATATTTCTTCAGCATATTGATGTTATACAACTTAAGACTTTTATCGGGAATTTAGATAAAGGTTAAATTACATATCACTGGTACATGAAATATCCCAACAAATAGTTATATTATAATTACCAACGACGTAGTCGTTGATAGGTGTAATCCAGTCCCCCACACGCGGCTAGTTCAATTGCATGACATGTAGGAATGTTCACATAATACAATATCGATACAATGAACTTAGCTTAGAGGACTGGTGATGTAGGACTGTTGTTCATATTATTAGTAGTTGTAGCACATGGTGAACTGTGGGTTGAGTCAGGGCCGGGGGAGGAGATGTTGACTGTACGGTGTTGTTTGAGAGACTAAAGGGCCGGCCTCCGATCGCTTCGCGAAATTACATATGGCTGCCGGCTCATAATAATTATAACCCATAACTTGGTTTCATAATACATCTAGAGCTGATGTAGATATTTATACATTACAGTTAATATTTAACCTAACTTAAGAATAAACTACAATACACAAAGAACCAGCCGAAATCGTACAAGCGATACGATACCGCCAAATTCAAATGTCCTATTGGACCAAAACCTGTCGGGATCATTACCCTATTCCCGACATATTGCCCGCCACCAAAAATGATATACAGGAACAAAAAAAGGACATCGAAGTCAAAGATCACCTTGTTGGATCTTTGATCTCCAAAGATCCACGGAACTCATAGCCGTCCTCCTTTTGGGACGAGCGCCACCTGAAGCCTGAGGAGGATCATCCTTCTCATCATCTGCTGCCCCACCTTGAGGAGCACTGTCACCAGCACTCTCCCGCGGAGGGGTATCAGTAGAGACGCCAGGATAATCCGGCAGTTCTACATCCTGCTCCAAGGGATATAACCTCACGACTGGGCGAGTAGTAACCCCAGTCGAAGTTCGTATTTTAGCAACCCTTATAAGACCATCAATGCCCTGGAACAAATCGATAATCCTCCCAAGCTTCCAAAATAACCTAGGACGCTCATCATGAATCATGACGATATCCCCGATACGAGGCCATCGTTGATTCGTCCCTTTGATCTTATGAGAGTGACGCTCGCGAAGAGACAGCAAATATTCTTGGGTCCACCGTTTCCATAGATCGTCGGACACCTTGTTTACATACTGGAAGTGACGACGTGTGGCGTCAGCATTGCCGAACGTAGGGTCATGCAGATCTTCGTCATTTACGGACGATCTAGGAAAGGTATTAAGGGTTCGTCCACGTGTCATCATGGAAGGCGAAATGGGAAAGAGGTCATCAACATCTGCCGAGGTATAGGTCAAGGGCCTGTCGTTGACTAACATCTCAATCTCTATTAAGATGGTTTGCAACTCCCATCTGGTCACCAGTGCCCTTCCTAATACCTTCTTCAAGGCAGATTTGACGATACCGATTGTTCTCTCCCAAATCGCCCCGATCCATGGTGCACGTGCTGGAATAAATCTCCATTGACAACCCTTTCCAGTGAGGGTAGCCACAACCTGCAGGTCATCCATTAAACTCTGGAGATATTTAGAGGCCCCGACAAAACAAGTCGCATTATCGCTCATAATAATTTGAGGGAAACCATTGCGGCCTGCAAAGCGTCTTAGAGTATGCAAAAACCCCTCACTGGATAGGTCGTCAATCAATTCAATATGAATCGCTCTGGTTACCGCACATGTGAATAGGACGGCATATACCTTTATGATAGTACCGGGCGATTCCCTAACATGAATCGCTCCGGTGTAGTCCACCCCGGTTACCTGAAATGGTTCAGTCCTTTGTACCCTGAACTCAGGTAAGGGAGGTAGATCAACTGGGGAGTAAGGCTTACCCTGTAATCTTTTACAGATCGTACAGCTATTGTGGATCCCTTTAATTGCTTGTCGCATCTTAGGGATCCACCAATGTTGTCGCATATACGCCAGAACATAATTTACGCCAAAATGTAGGCAGGTCCGATGGCATTGGCGAATCAACAGTTTGGTAATCAAATGAGAGGAGCTAAGGAGGACAGGATATTTCGCAGAATCAATAATGTCCGCCTTTTGTATCCTGCCTCTACACTTAATTATGCCTCCTTCCATATATAATCCTAGCTGCCTCATTAAGTTAGAGGGTTTGGCCTTTGACTCCTTGCTCAGGATTTGATGTTCAGTAGGATAAGATTCCTTTTGTACTAAACATATTAGTTTTGCTTCTGCTGATCTCAATTCATGGAGTCTGATATGCTTCGAATCTTCACTAAGGAAAGACCCGTGAGCCCGACTTCTCATGTTGTTAATGAAACGGTATATCCATGCAAATACCCGTATTACTTGATCATAGCTGCCGTAACGTTCCCACTCTACCAACTTGTTATCCTGATGTGTAGTACTCACATTCGAACTACTTAACACATCATCTTGGGGCCGACTTGAAGGATCAGATATGTATTCCCTGAAATCCTGAGGCCATTCAGTTGGAGATGTAAGCCATGGAGGTCCATGCCACCAAATAGAGGAAGACATAAACTGCTGTGCTGAGATCCCCCGGGAAATTATGTCACTGGGGTTATCCCTGGTGCTCACATAGCGAAATGTAGCTGTAGGAACTAAGTTATGAATCTCATCAGTGCGATTAGAAACATAAACAGGTAACACTTTCTGGCTGTGTACCCATGAAAGCGCTATTTGACTGTCGCTCCAGACATAGACGTTATTAATCTGTAGTATGTCTGTATAAGCATCCAGTGTAAACTTTATTAGACGAGCAGACAGAAGCAATGCAGTAAGTTCTAATTTAGGAACTGTAATCTTCTTTATAGGGGCTACTTTGGCCTTCGCTATAGCCAGCGTCGCTTCACTACCATTACATATGTATATGGCAGTACCGTACGCACTATTACTAGCATCAGAAAAGGCATGTAGATCCACCTGGTGACCACTAATAACCTGACGAGGAAGTTGGACCTTGCAACATGCGGAAAGGTCCGACCGAATCAACCGCCAAGTATCCTGTAACTCAATCGGGAGGGGCGTGTCCCAATCTAGTTTTAGCCACCACAGTTGCTGTAAAAACATACAAGCACGGATTGTAACAGGCAGCAAAAAACCTAGGGGATCAAACAACCTCGCTGACAAGCTTAAGCAGTTTCGCTTGGTCATAAGCTCACTGCCGCATGGGGTGTGACAGAAGGATATACAATCTGTGGTAGTGTCCCATTTGTGGCCTAAAAACTTCACCTCACTATTCTCAGTAGCTACACCGTCAGAAGCAAATTGACCTTTCAAAAGATCACTATTAGTGGCCCATTCTCTTAAGTATAAATGAGCCTTGGCAAATATATCACGGATCTCCCAGCATCTCTTGAGCAATAAATCTTCATTGTCTCCGGTGCCTTGAAGATTGTCCACATAGATCCCCTGCTTGATCTCATTCTTGAAGTCAGGATCTAGTCCAGCCTCCTCAAGATGACGCAAGATAGTAGCGTTGAGAAGGAACTGGGAACAGGTCGCCCCGAATAAGACGACTCTGAACCTGTAGACCAGGTACTCCGAATCTAGATCCATTGGGTCCCGTGGCCATAAAAATCTTGTCGAGTCCCTGTCTTCACGATGGAGTTGAAGCATCAGGAAGGCCTTCTCAATATCGGCGACCCATGCAAACTTATGACATCTGAAGCGCAACATAATTTGCGCTAGATCAGAGACCAGGGACGGACCCGTGTACAGACAATCATTCAGGCTATAGGAGCGATCACTGGATTTAGCAGAGCAGTCATACACAATACGAACAGGAGTGGTGGAACTGTCCTTTTTAATCCCATGGTGAGCAAGGTAATGGATGTCATCCCCATACTCACTGAGATCTACTCTCTCCACAAATCCACGTTGTACCTGCTCGGCCAAAACTGCCGCATAAGTCTCGCAATAACTTGGATCCTTGACAAACTGCTTCTGAAGCCCACGCAACCTACCAAGTGCTAGATGGAAATTAGTAGGTAATTTACTCTTGTTATCATTCCAAGGGAGCCTTACCACATACTGACCTCTGCCAGAGTCATACGTTACAGTCTCTTCATACGAGCTTAACGCTAGCTTGGACTCACGATCAAGTTCATGTGGGTCAATTCCAATATTGTCCAAGTCCCATAGCTTATCTATATCAGTACATGTATTATCAGGCACATTTGGCCTAATATATTTATCTATGGGGCTTGCTGCTACCTTGAGGACCGTAACCACCTCCACCTGTGTGTCTTGAGAGGAAGTGGCATAGGATCCAGAAATGGCATAACCTTGGATCGTGGGGAGCATTATTAGCTTATCTACCCGCCGATATCCAGGGTGAACCAGGTCGTAGTAATAATCAGCTCCGACCAGTAGCATAATACCATTGTTAGCAGAGAGTTGATCATCAGCCAGTTTATACCCCTTGCTTCTGAGATATTTCAAATGTGGTTGAATCTCTGATGCTATATAGAAACTGGGTAGTGTGTCGACCACAACAGCCTTGATGGGACATACCTTTTTTCTATAAACATATGAAATCTCCACAATATCATAGTCACTGGAATCTATTTCACCAGTGAAACCATGGAGACGCAAATTCTCTTGACCCTTGCTGGTACACTTGAGCTGGGGTAATGATGACCGCAGAACGAATGACCTCTGTGAGCACTGGTCAAGTAAGGTGCGCGTCATTATAGTATTATTATTACTCCCCACTACTGGCAGCATCATAGTAGGAAGCAATTGACATTCTCAAGAAGCAATGGACATGGTAGATACTTTATCACCCTCGCTCTTACTTTTCTCATGTGACTCTTTGGGGGTTCTCCCCTTTTCTTTGCCGTCGTGCTGATCAGACTGGGTGCAAAGGGAAAACCAATGTTTCCCCTTGCAATACTTACAAGGTTTGATGTAGGAATTGGTGCAGGTACTGTTGAAGTGGTCTCTTGCCAGACAGCTGGTACATAACTTAAGCGATTTAGCCTTGCTAATCTTCTGTGTAGCCTTAGGATACTTAGGACACTGATACCACAGATGACCGTGGACACTGCACAACTTACAACCTAATGATATTGGCCTTTTCTGTTTAGGAGAAGTCTGTACCGGGAAAGCTGCAGTAGATGGCGACATCTCCACTTGTCGGTAGTGTCCAGTACTCTCCATATTGAAGACTTCAGTCTGGTACACCTGCACCAACGCTTCCAAGTTTAGTGGAGAGTCGCTTAGTTGTCGTCTTAAGATTTCCCTTAAGGGAGAGGGTATCTTATTCAAGATATTCACACTAAATATCTCCTCCTTGGTGACGGCCATTGTCTCCATAGATCGGAGGAGGCTCTCAAAGGAGGCATAGTACTCCTTTAGGGCCGTCACATCATAGGATGGAGGATCTAGCGTGAAGAACTTAGTAATTAACGCGGTCTTGATGACTTCCACTCTCCCGTAAGTTCTCTTCAGCAACTCCACTGCAGACTCGTAGCTGGTAGCTTCTAGCTTGTACCCATCGATTAGCTTCAATGCCTCCCCTTTCAATTGACCACGGAGATATGTGAACCTTTGGATGGACGTGAGTGTTTTATGATGATGGATGGAACACTCAAAAATATCCCAAAATCCAGTCCAGGTAGCCGAATCCCCGGAAAAGGTAGGCAAAGTAAGCTTCGGCAGGTTAAAACCAGTCGCCTTTGGTGTACCGGTATCCTTAACAGAGGTTGATTCTTGGGTGGAAGATAGTCTGGCTAAGGCTGTATTAACGTCCTCAAAGTACTCAAAATCTGCCGACATTTCTTCTTCCACATCGTCAGTAACTGTCAATAAACCATATACCTGCTGAGAATAACTATCATAAGCAGCTAGCGATTTAGTAACAGTCGCAATTTTACCTTTTATCTGATCAGCCGTGGCACTTATTAAAAATTCATCAAGATCTCTTAAACCTCTATTTAAACTTCCCTTCATCCCTCCCTTAAGAATCTTAAGTTTCTTCAAATCTGTCATCGTTAAGGTTTAATTTTAAGCAACTTAAACTACAATGAGGTCAGACTACAAACCGTTAATCGCTTAGGAATCAACAGCGGCAAACCCCCATTACTTCAAGAAATTTACTCAAAAAGAATTACATAATACTTACATCCCCCTTAATATAAACTATCGAAAGGAAATGATCCAACTAGACAAAATAATTAAATACTAAATCCATTAAAAGAAAGGGTAAGGTGAAGCACTAATTATTGTAAGCCCTTTATAGGTAAGCCTAGTTGGTTAAGCTACAATCATGAGGTCTGACTATTAACTGTCAATCGCTTAGGAATTAACAAAGACCGACACTCATGACCGCCACTTTAAGCAACTAGGCCTAGGCTATTATGAAATTTAAAGATAAAAGGTCACATGAGAACCCTCCCCACTAGCAAAATTAATAACGAGTCCCTCAATGACACAACACAACTAACACCACAGGCACACCACCAAAGCGAAATGAAAAGCCACCACAGACACCTGCAGGCCTAGACTGCCTAGCCTAGCCTATGAGCGCGAAATGGCGCCCGACGAAATTACTCCAACCCCAATCTCCAGCCCAGCTAACCCACCAAAAAAACACCAAGGATCACACGCCCAAAAAAAAAACTGGAAACCAGTCCCCAAAAAGATAGAGACGTTGCCTAAATGGTAAAAAACACGGGGGAAGAAGCTGGGTCTAAACTAGGGAAATGGCAGTCGGCCAACAACGCGCGAGGCGGCAGCCATTTGTAAGCCCACAAGCGTCAAGGAAGCAAACAAAACGGTACTACGGTATGGAAGCCTAAGAGCACGAAGGACCAATATTTATCGGGAATTTAGATAAAGGTTAAATTACATATCACTGGTACATGAAATATCCCAACAAATAGTTATATTATAATTACCAACGACGTAGTCGTTGATAGGTGTAATCCAGTCCCCCACACGCGGCTAGTTCAATTGCATGACATGTAGGAATGTTCACATAATACAATATCGATACAATGAACTTAGCTTAGAGGACTGGTGATGTAGGACTGTTGTTCATATTATTAGTAGTTGTAGCACATGGTGAACTGTGGGTTGAGTCAGGGCCGGGGGAGGAGATGTTGACTGTACTGTGTTGTTTGAGAGACTAAAGGGCCGGCCTCCGATCGCTTCGCGAAATTACATATGGCTGCCGGCTCATAATAATTATAACCCATAACTTGGTTTCATAATACATCTAGAGCTGATGTAGATATTTATACATTACAGTTAATATTTAACCTAACTTAAGAATAAACTACAATACACAAAGAACCAGCCGAAATCGTACAAGCGATACGATACCGCCAAATTCAAATGTCCTATTGGACCAAAACCTGTCGGGATCATTACCCTATTCCCGACAACTTTTCTCTATCATTAATTATATAATCTACTTTAACCCTCACCTCAATTACATTATAGGTCCTATCTACTGCACTAGCAACTTAACTCTTTCCCTGCGGGAGACGTTCCCGAACGCCATGGCAATTTACAGCAATTTACAAGCTTTTAAAGCGTCTTAAATCCTGTAAAATTGAGTGCAAGGGAGCGGGAGCGCAAAAGGCCACACGTCTTTCTCCCAGCCAGGCGGCCGCTGCACTGAGGGCTCTGAGTCAGAGTGTCGCGAGATATACAGTGCTGCCAATGGTAAATGTAGCGCGATATTAGCGATAACTGCTCATTTTAGCGAATGTCTATGGTAGCGCTGCGGGTGAACCCCGCGAGTTACGAAGCTCGTTTTGGTGTAATTTTGAAGCTATTTTCTTCTAGTTTTCGGCTGAATACATTTAATTTCATTCAGATACTTGCCTAATCAATCAGGAGTGCCTGAATGAGCCCTAATATGGCGGAAATAGGCGAAAATATTCCCACAGCGTAAGTGTTAATATTATTAGTTGGCAGCAACAGTAACACCTCATCACCTACAAACAACCTCCTGGGCTTCACCTTCTTGTTGAAGTACTCGTTTTACACTGCTTGCTGAATTCTGTGTGGGTGACTGCTAACTCAGCTGACTTCTCCAAATGATGTCTGAGCTCTAGGACATGACAGTTGATGATCATTATCTAGCTGAGACCCAGCAACGCAGCATTTGCGTCGGCAATGTATGTAACGCTAAACCCCAGCGACGCGAACATTGCGTCAGCCACTAAAACCTCTATTATTCGGCTCGTATGGTAGGAAATGGCTTGAGAATGGAAGTAGATATACCGTAGAGTGTTGCCGAACAGGGGCGGTACGCGGGAACTGGCCAGCCAGGCCGCACGGGTGGTGGTGGGCGGATTAGTGGCGCCACTTTACCCACTTAATTCACCAAGACTTTGGACCTTATTTACTCCTGTCGTATGGGAGTTATAGACTTGAAATTTGTGTGAGATACACCTTAGGATGTACGCATTACAATGCCACACTCAGCTGTCTCCCAAGTGCTGCCGGGCAGGTGGTCATGCGGGGGAGGTGATGAAAAACACTGTACCCACTTATCTCCCAACGACTTTCGACCTTATTTACTCTTGTCCTATGGTAGCTATAGGCTTGAAATTTGTGTGAGATACACTTTAGGATGTAAGCATTACTTGACCATACTCAGCTATCCCCCAAGTCCTGCCGGGCGGGTGGTCATGCGGGGGAGGTGGTGAAAAACAATGTACCCGCTTATCTCCCTACGTATTTCGACCTTATTTACTCTTGTCCTATGGTAGCTATAGGCTTGATATTTGAATGGGATAATCCTTACGATGTAGGCAATGTATGGCAACCCCCAAATCTAGGTTTTTTGGGACAAGGGATGTGCGTGACAAAGGAAAGTCAGTTTACCCATACATCTCGCGAGTGCAACACCATGTCGGATTTACCACGCCGTTACCCACGCAGGGGAATATCCCTTGCCGATGCCTTGGCCATACTTGAAGAGAGTGATGTGCCTGATAGTGACACTGGATCATCAAATGACGATTCAGAGGACGAATATAGTCCCACTTTGGCCGAGATAGACGACATGCATGAGGAGGAACCCTTTGTCCCCATCTCTCATCGGTACGCCATGTTACAAGAAAGGGAGGAGAGTAGCTATCGTTCCCCCATCGCTCCCCGTGGCGTAGTGGACTCCCCAGCAAGTGGGGAAGAGCATGATGAGGATGAGGCAGATGACCCAGACCCCATGGCCTTCCTCAACATTCCACTTTCTCATCGTAGGGCTGAGAAGAGAAGAGGTGAGGATGAGGAGGAGGAGGAGGAGGATGAGGTGGGTCAAGGTCCGACACCACACGTGCCTCGCCGTGGTGGTGCTCCCCCGCGTTTGCCTTCCCCACCACCCCGCATTGCCTCTCCACTAAAAGCGCCAACCCCTAACACTTTCTATGGGTTGCGCAGGGGTGCAGCCATCTTAGCAGCGCAGCCATTGACTTCTTCTTCAGAAGCAACAGATGAGGATATGCCTGCCCTAGAATCATCTCCACCACGCCACCCACGCTGGCCCGCACGCCGCCTGTTTCCCTTATCAGCCCGGATTGACTCACCCCCACCATTACATTCCGGACCACTGCCATACTCACCTGTACCTTCTCCTCAGCCTAGGCCCTCCCACAGACACGACACTCAGACACCATCACCGCCTGCGTCGCCACAACGCCCTGATCGTGCGCAACGCCCTATCAACATACGTGGGAGTGCCCGTGGTCCTGTGCGTGGGCATGGCCGAAGGGGTTCTAAGGTGACCCTAATACGACGCCCTACCCCTGGCGGTGCGAGAGCAAGGGCTGGGCCGGCTCGACCAAGGCCGAGGTTGAGGGCAGGGGCAAGAGGGGCAAGAGGGGCAAGAGGCATGGCAAGATGTACGGAAAGAGGCACGGCAAGAAACAGGGCAAGGCCCTCCCGCCGACCTGATGGTGACTCCCCTCCTGACGACTCTGGCAACGAAGGTGCCGCTCAACCCGACGTGTGGGATTGGGTTGATGGAGACAACTTTGTGCCCACCGACTACAACTTTGTGGGTGCTGGGATTGCCGGCCCTACGCTCCCAAACCAGGGGCGGCAGACCACGAGACTTGAAATCTTCAGGCAGTTCTTTACTACAAATCTCGTGGCTCTAATTGTTGACCAGACCAACTGGTACAATTATTAGTTCATGGCTGGGAAGGTGCAGTCCAAATACTCTCCAAGGCTGTCATGGTCCGCCCTAGATGTCCCAGAGTTTTACACATTCTTGGGCATTGTCACCTGATGGGGGTCACAAAGAAATCCTCCATAAAAAAGTACTGGTCCTGGGATCCTCTTGTCCGAACCCCTACTTTTGGCCAAATAATGAGCAGAAATAGGTTCACGGCCATAATGGGGAACCTACATTTCATTGACAGCCTGGCAGCCCACACCACAAATCAAAGTCAACCAAGAGCAATGAAGGACCCCATGGAGAGGATAAGACCCATCTTCGAGTACCTGAAGGTGAAGCTTGCTGCCGCCTTCAAACCCCATCAGAAGCTCATTATTGATGAGAGTTTGCTGCTGTGGAGGGGAAATATTGGCATCCGGCAGTACATGCCCAGCAAACAACATCGATATGGCCTGAAGACCTTCGTGATGTGTGACTGTCAAACCGGTTACATCCAGGACCTAATTCTGTATATGGGCAAGAAAACAGAATTGGCAGAAACGAGGACATACAGAATTTCTGGGGCCGTCGCCATTACCATGATGCAGGGCTACTTGGACAGGGACCACATACTGTACCTGGACAACTGGTACACCAGCCCCTCCCTTGCCAAGTTCCTGCATAGCCGCACTACAGGAGTCTGTGGCCCCGTCAGGGGGAATCGGATCTTCATGCCTGAACTACCACCCAGGCGGGAAAAGAGCTCCATCATCCACAAGCAGGCTAACAATGTCCTCCTGTTGTCCTGGATGGATAACCGGGTTGTGAACGTCCTCACAACAGTCCACCGTCCCATCTTCCAAGACAGCAGACGTTGTGACAGAGCAACTGGCGAAATTATCAAGAAACCTTTGGCCATCTATGATTATAACATCAACATGCGGCTGGTGGACAAATCAGATGCTGTCATCTCGTCATGTGAGTGTGCGAGGAAGACGATGAGGTGGTATAAGAAGTTATTCTTCCACCTCCTCGATCTCACCCTCTATAACAGCCACATCCTCTACGCAACAATCACCGGCAAGCAGGAAACGATGGAGAACTTCTGCATTGAGTTGTCGAGGGAGATGTTGAGGGAATACATGACTGCCCCCCACCTCCAGCAACCCCCGCCCATCGACGGCCAGCAGCAGAAGGGATTGCCAGGGTGACACAATGCCACTTCGCTGAATATGTGCCGGCCACAGAACACAATGACAAACCCCGAAGACGGTGTCATGCGTGCCGCAACATGACACAGAGGGAGCCTGCGAGATCAGATACCAGGTATATGTGCCGGGTGTTGCACTGTGTTTCCCGGACTGCTTCAGGGAGTATCACACCCTTGAGCATTAAATATCTAAAACAGTGTACTCAAAGACTGCGATAAAAGACGCTATGAAATGTGAAGTGAGTGTGTATATAAACCTAGTGTAAATAATAAATATATACAAAGTGCCGAACACAATATGTAAGTGAGATTGACACTCAAATATATGTAAAACAATGACGGACACCAATAAGTGTAAATATAGCACATTTCTAAGTAAAAAGTGCGTAAAACAATGTGTGAAACCAATATTTTATAACTATAAAACATATGATAGAGTATAAACTGAATAAAGAGGGGAAGTGACAGTATAAACTGAATAAAGCGGGGGAATAAGAGAGAAAGACAATAAAAGGGAAAGTGTTGGGGGCGCGTGTCAGTCAGCTGGGTGTGTGTACGTGCGTGCGTTCTGTTATTGTCCGAGACCATGATGGCCGCCAGTCGCCATTGCAACGGGGACGCGCAACGGTCTTGCCACTCGTGAGCACTTATCAAACTTATATCTAAGCACTTATCACACTATTACTTCACTTATGGTGACATTATGTGATACGTGTTGGTAGTATATGAACTATGAAGGCACACATGATGCTCGGGTGGAGTAAATAACCGTCACTCGAAAACTGGACGCATCATACATCTGCCATGCTGCCGCGCTCAGCTGTGGCTGGCCGGGCGGGAACTTTGAAGGCCGCCCGGCCTCAGCTGATGTCTGAGGCTGCCCCCCTCCCCCCATACGACCACCAAATGACTGAGGTGAGTGTTTTTTTTTTCTTCATTTCTCACCTTTTTCTGCCATTTTAGAAACAAATAATAATTTGGCCAGATCGGCCGGTCTCTCAATGTACATTTATTTATAATTAGCTGGTGCTCAATGGGTTATGAGGAAGTTCACAGGCAAGCCTCCTCTACCCCCGCCATTGTTGTTGTGAGACTCGGGAGTTACCAACGTCAAACAGGCTGGGACAGAATATCCCTAGATGTCATATATATACCCTAACTATTTATTTCGTCAAAATGTCTTGTTTTAATACAACTCTTAATTATGTTCCCTCTTTAACATATTGCCCACTCATTATGCGGAAGTTTCCCTAACTATGGTAACACTCCAGACAAGCCAGGGGCCGGATACTCAAAGCCCTGCCTTAGTTCCAGGCTTTAGTGGTCGTATGGTACCTTCCACTAAGGACAGGATATGGTGACATAGTTATGGGACAAATTTCCCATACACAAAAGTTTTTCAAAACGCCTCATGTTGTTCGTAAGTCGCTAAGGGATATATCTTGGTATTCTCACCTTATTTTGCTCCACCAATCACAGGGAGTTGTTATTCTTGCATTAAAAGCTACCTACCAATCACAAAGGAGAACTATAGTCATCTGAGAAATGTAAACACAATGTCACAGACACAGAGAGAGCCGTCATGTCTCCCTCCCTCCTCCGTTTCCAGGCTAGCTTTTGCCCATTGACGGATGCTCTGGGATGCCTCCCTCAGAGGTGAGCTCTCCCGCACCGCCATTGGTCAGTACAGGCTAGATTCCTCCCCTCACCCTTGATCCCGTTCCCCCCTCTGCCCCCTTGACACAGCCCTGGTCCGTCTCCGCATAGGCCATGTTGGGCTGGCCTCTCACCTCTTCCGTCTACGACTGGTGCCTGACCCTTTCTGCCTGTGGTGCCGGACGGTGGATGAAACGGTAGAGCACTTCCTTCTTCACTGCCCTCGCTTCTATTCCCATAGGACCCTCCTCCGCTGCAGCCTCCGTTCCTTTGGGGTCGCCGACTTTACCCTCCGTGTCCTGCTGGGGGGCCGTGGGCTGGACCCGGCCCTCCGTGACCGGGTGCTCAAGCACACCAAGATCTTCTTGAGGCGTTCGGGTCGCCTTGGCCGACTGTGATTCCCTGCCTGTGTTGGTCTGCAGCAGGGTTAATTGGGCCTGCCCACACAGCCCTACAACCAACAATCAAGATCAAGATCAAGAGCTGTCATGTCACATCCAAGCTATTATTATGCCTTTATTGATAATAAGTAAGTGATTATCGTAAAAATATAGCCCTACAAATATGTCAAGGGGAGACTGTTGAAGTGCACGCAAGATATAAGCAGGATTGTAAGGCCAGAAACGAGTGCAGAACATAGTGCAGGGCCTGCAGATTTAGGCCAGAGGTCATTCTTGTGAAGCCTAGACCTATAGCAATATAAGTATTAACACTACAGCTAGGCTAGATGCTATCTATCTATCTATTGCCGGACGCCTTACTCCCCTTACGAGGGTAGCCATACACAGAATGCCCCCAAGCGGACCTATTTCCTGATAGGCTAGATACTACTGTACTTAACCCTCTCAAGACCATAGGATGCAGAGGTTGCCAGATTAGCAATAAGAAATAGATTACTCTCACTGTTATAATTACCTCTCCAAAATTAGTTTTCTGCCCACAGCTAACTCAAAGACAACTGCAGAGGTTGAAGTAAACAAACTAAAGGTTTATAGATACCCCTGACGGTAACAAAGGCTTTAAAGTATCCCTAATAGGCTCAAAAATCGCGTCAGGATGTGAGAGGGATAATTTCGGCTACTCATATTTGTTACGATTTTATAGATCGAGTCTGGAGTTATACATTGTAGGCTAGGCCTAAGCCTATTTTTCTTGTTCGGCTAGGCTAGCCTACCTTTTTCTGTAGAACACCAACAATAAAGTTATTTTCCCGTAACCCAAAGACAATAACACATGACTGAATCAATGACTTTCATCTCTCTCTCTCTCTCTCTCTCTCTCTCTCTCTCTCTCTCTATATATATATATATATATATATATATATATATATATATAGTATATACTGTATATACAGTATAATCCATATTTGCAATTTTACCTATACTTAGGGTTATTTGTAGATTTTTGTTGGTTTTATTCCAAACGAAGCGAAGAGATGACGAGTTTTTGTGTAGTGGGTTGGTGGGTGTCAGTGGAGAGGTACTGTCATGTTGACTGACCCTCCATTGACAGAGTTGTTAAGTTTTAGAACTTAAAACACCCCCCGGAGGTCCCATAAGCTAAGGCGGCAGTCAGCCATGTTTTTCAAGATGGCTGCCCCCATAGTAAGCTTTGAGTATGACCTCAGAAGGACACATGGGGATACTATGGCGGCAGTTGAGAGATATGGCGCCATAGATCGCCCATGAAATGTTTGTGTATCCGGCCCCAGGTGTGCAGATATCAAGGAGATTCATCCACTCCACCCATCTCGCATCACTCAGATCGTTCACCAACTACTGTAGAATAGTTCACATTCCTGAAGCACCAATCACCCTAATTACTCACCTTCTCACATCACGCACATTCTCGAAGCACCAAAGCTCGTACAGAATCACAGGTACAGTATATAACCAAAATACACCATGTTACGTTACGAGCGGGGTTCGAACCCATAACCTAAAGAAACATTCCACTAAAAACCACAAAACGAGGACTTATTAGTTAGACTTACAAAATGCGGAAAATATGACTATCAGTTTCAGTCAAGAATAAGTGGTATGTTAAACTTCCACAAAAACTAGCAACTCTCTTTGTAGTCACTAAAACCTTGGTAGGTGAAAAGATGTGGCAAGTTCATAAAATATCAGTTGATATCAAATGGCTGTTTTAGCCTAAAAACCCCAAAGTTATTCCTTTCTTATCACTCGGTCAGAATTAGTTATCTTTAGTTACTTTGACTTAGATTTATCCCAACAATCAAAACAATAATATATTAGCATATAAAGGTAAAATGTAAAGAGTATGTAAAATATAATTATAATTTATTTACATGATTAATTATACACAAAAGTTACTTCTAGTGAAAATATCAAAGTGAGAAACATTGAAGTGAAATAATAAAGAAACTCTTAAGAAAAATAATACATAGTTATATAAATAATAGTTATATAAATACCCTCCAAGAGAGTAAGTGAAAGCAATCAATAAACATAGAAAAAATCCTAGGCGATACTTATTCAACTCACGGTGATTCTTTTACAAACAAACTCAGGGCAGGGCAGCTTAAGATGGTGGTGGAGAATACACTACCTACTGTTACGGTACTAGCGGCTTATATACCCTTAGCGCACCTGGCTCTGATACCAACTCCTCTAACTGTATTAATCTCAACTCATTATATACTTGCACTCTTGAACAAAAATATCTTCCTATATGAAACTAAGCTGTCTACAGGGCGAATTAATTATTCCAGGCTCATAACATTGCATACGATGTTCAATCATAAATAATTAAAGATCGTACCCACCATAACGAACACAATACCTCAATTACAACCAGTGACACTTGAATGAAATAGAAATCCCTAACAACCACCATCATCAATACAATGTATTGACGTTAATAGTAAGTGAATTTGCAACGCTAAAATACAGCAGGTAAAGTGCACGTCACTCATATAATGCATAAGTAATATAGTAATTTTGATCATAATTGTATGACTTATCTCTAGCCAACTTATAGAAATGTTTTCCTAAAATAATGGCTTTGAAAAAATCAATAGAGAGAGAGAGAGAGAGTCTAAAACTCCGCCATCGCAGCCCCACCTTCTTCCTACTTACTGTCAACTTTAGCTCAACTTACGCTGACTTAGACCATCAGTGAACAGTACTTATCTACTACTAACTCTTAGTTTTCACATTTTCTTCGGTGGTTCTGTATAAATTCTTATTCCAAATATGTATAATGTCTACTCATGTTTTTCTTCTATAAGTCCTTCTTATTAATCTTGCTTTATAGTGTTCATGCATTATCACGGCACACATATTCTTCACAATATGTTTATATACATTTCCTTCAAAATTGATTACATTTATACATGTTGTTCTATATAAAACTAGTTTTTCATCATGTTTTCTAGAATTCTTACTTTTCTAGCATTAACGGTGCCAATTCAGATTATGTGTCTTAATTTGTTATTCATATATACAATATCCCTATTGATATGTTCTGCCCGATTACAATTCTTTCCAATCTTTCTCCTATCTCTATCTTCACTTTGAAATAGCAATTTTGCATTCTACGTGTCCTACTATTATGTTAATATGTTCACTTTGTTTAGCTATCTATTCATATTGATTATATTACAAGGACCAATTAATTAAGATCTCCTCAACTGTACCTCTAGTCCCGTCCACTCATATGCTGATGACTCTACCTTACACTATGCAACTACTTTTTCACAATAACCCAGTATTCAATCACTCCAAAAGTCACGTGACGATGTCATAGAATGCCTATCTTCTGATCTATTAATTATTTATGATTGGGGCAGAGAAAATCTTGTCACTTTCACTAACTCCAAGACCCAATTTCTCCATTTAACTAACCATCACAATCTTCCACATGACTAAAAATTATTCTTCAAAAAATACACAAATCAACCCTTCATCTTCTCTCAATATTCTTGTATCTTTTCCATTGAACCATTCTTGTAAAGATCATAATTATTACCACTGTTGCTAAAACAGCTTCACAAACGATGGGTGTGCTCAACTGTCTCCTTGGGTTCTTCACTCCCGCACAGCTTCTTGGTCTGTATAGGGGCACAGTGCACCCATGTATCGAGTATTGTTCGCATGTGTAGAAAGGAGTATAAAGGAAATCAAGCAACAACAGGTCTAGTGACCCTTCTAGGCTGCTTGTCCTCCAAAACACTGAGGATCAAGTGTCCAAACAGTGGTTTAGAGTGAGTAAGTGAACATTGGAAAGGGAACTATTGCCCTGGAACTAATGTCCGTGGCAGGATTAGGAAGTTAGTAGGGGACAGATGGGTTAGTAATTGAGGGGGGAATAAAATAAAGTTATTCATTTACAAACGCAGTCAGTCGCAGGTTTGATGCATGATATTTGTCTATGCGAAGTTTAAATGAATCATTGGTGCTGCAGTCTATAACGTCCCGGGGAAGCCCATTCCACAAGTTGACAACTCGATTGAAGAAGAAATTCTTAGACTAGTGTGAGTTAAAAGATTTACCAATAATGTTGCAACCGTTTCCCCGTGTGTAATTAGATTGGTCGATAGTGAAGTACTTACTACAGTTCATATTGTCGATGCCTTTGATGATTTTGAACACTTGAATTAAGTTGCCTCTTTATCTGCGCTGAGTTAAAGGAAATAGATTTAATCTTCTAAGACGTTCCTCGTATGGTTTGTTCTTTAAGCTAGGTATCATTTTGGTAACTCTACTGTGTCTACATTGAACTCGTTCTAGCTTGTCTATATCTTTTTGGTAATACGGGCACCAGGATTGAACGCAGTATTCCAGAAGAGGGCAGACTAAGGAATTGTAAAGGGTTAGGATAACTTCTTTTGATTTATGCTCAAATGACTTGCCTTTAAAGCCAATTATTTTGTTTGCTTTCTTAACAACTTCTGAACATTGCTGACTCCGTTTCAGGTTACTCGATATTGTTACTCCCAGATCGGTTTCTCTGTTTACATTCTTAAGCTGAGTGCCATTCATCGAATAGTTTTCCTTCTCATTTTGGTATCCGATATGTAGTACTTTACATTTATCCACATTGAAACTCATTTGCCAAATTTGGGCCCAACATGACAACTTATCTAGATTGTGTTGCATATCGTCAACTTGTTCTTTTGAAAGTACGCTATTTGCAATTTTCGTATCGTCAGCAAATTTTGAGATTGTACAGGTGAGACCCTCATCTATGTCGTTGATGTAAATTAGAAAGAGAATTGGCCCTAGTACCGATCCCTGGGGTACCCCGCTACATACATTTGTCCATTTAGATGCCTTACTGTTTATGACTACTCTTTGCTTTCTGTTGCCGAGCCAATTTTCTCTCCATTTCAACACACTGTCTTGTATTCCATGCGCTTTTAGTTTTAGCAGTAAGAGTTTGTGGGGAACTTTGTCAAAGGCCTTTTGAAAATCAAGGTATATAATATCTACAGCTTAACTCTCATCATAGAGGTTGAGGATATCGTGGAAGAAGTCTAAGAGGTTTGTTTAACAGGAACGTTTTATTACGAAAGCTGTGTTGAGTATCTTTAACACCTAACGAGCGGCCTAGGCGATAATTTATATGTACCGCCCAGCGGGGTGTTTTTACCCTAAATAGGGTTGTTTATGTGATCATTTTCATGCCTACATAAGACCCAGAGCGTAAAACAAGTATCTATCCCTGAAAGGGCATAAACAAAGCTTTCCAATGACACCCCAACCATCCTTGTATGACCGCTAGTTTTTTTGCAACGATCGCGCAACACGAGTGCAAAAACCATGTAATTAGGTACTTTCCCTACATAATTCCCTGTGTAGAGAGTGTGAGGGGGAAGGAAGGGTGGTTTTCACTTCAGTTGGCCCACCGCGGTGGTGTGCGACGGTCATAGCCTTACTACGCTCCTAACACCGCTCAGCTCTCTCTCTCTGCAACATTACGTGCTGAAAATGGCACACGACATCAGTTGTGAACCGCCACTTAGTCCAAATTTCTTTCACACGACATAAGTTGCGCGCGGCCAATAAAGGGTTAAGTATGTTATTTTCCTCTAAGTGATTTATGAGTCTGATTCTTATGAGTGTTTCTAGCATTTTACATACAACTGAGGTTAAGCTAATTGGACGATAGTTACTGGGTAGGGATTTGCTGCCTTTTTTTAATATCGGTGTTACGTTGGCTAGCTTCCACTGATCAGGCATAGTTCCAGACTGCAAGGATTTATTGAATAGTAATGTCAGTGGTTTGGAGAGCTCATCCTTAGCTTCCTTTAGAACTCTAGGCGAGATTGTATCAGGTCCAGGCGTTTTACTTACCTTGAGTTTATCTAAACAATTCAATACTTCTCTCTCTGTAACGGTGATATTGCTTAGAACATCTGAATTATCAATCTGAATCGGCCATGGTGTAGGGATATCACTGAGGTCTTCTGTTGTAAAAACTGATGCAAAGAAGGTATTTAGGGCATTACTCATTTGTACTTCGTCTTTGGTGTATTCTCCATTTTCATCGACTAACGGTCCAACAGTTGCAGTAACTACTTTTTTCTTTCTGATATAACTATAGAATTCTTTCGGGTTTGTTTTACTTTGATTCGCAATATGTAACTCTAGGGTCTTTTTACTTTGCTTAATTAACTTCTTGGCTTTGCGTCGTAGCTCTACAAATTTCACCCGTTCTTCGTCATTTTGTGAAGATTTTAATCTATCATTAGCAATCTTTTTAGCAAGCACACTGTCGGAAATCTCTTTATTCCACCATTATTTTGGGCTTATCATTATGGACTGTACGCCGTATTTTCGATGGTATCTTTCTTGCACTGATTTTAGGTAAGTGGTTGCAAATAATTCCCAAGATGTATTTGTATCGTTATTGTTATTTAGAAAGTTCCAGTCAGTATCTTTAAACATAGCTCTAAGTTTACGGAAGTATGCTTTTTTTGAAATTAGGGACTTTCTCGATGCTGCTATTCGGTTCGTTACTAGTAAACTTTAAACTGAAATTTGCTGTTACTGAATTCATCACCAATATTCAAATTCTCTATTAACTCCTTCAGACTCATATGACGCTAGAGCGTCATATGGACTTATCTACATAGCTCTCTAATAAGTTATAAGACGCTCTAGCGTCATATGGAGCTCAGTAAGTCCGGTAAGTTAGATGAAAATCTGTCGGTTGGTGGCAACCCCAGGTTTCTCCGACAATTCTAACGGTCAGCAGTGTGGTTTTGACAGTTGTGTGGTGCAGTGGCAATGATACCGGGCTCCCGCCTCCATGGACTTACTGGAACATAATATGTCTGAAGGAGTTAATTCTTCTTCTGTTGCAAGTACAAGGTCAAGAATTTTATTACCACGGGTCGGCGATCGAACAAATTAATAGAGCGAACTCTCTTGCAAGTTCGCATACAAGTCATGTCCAGAGTGTGAAGTAAGAGTATCGCTCCACTTGGTCACAGGTAATGAAAGTCGTCAAAAATTATGGTATCTTGTGAGTTACTTATATCTGCAATTTGTTTGTAAATATCTCGGTCAGTTTGCACTGATTGAGCTGGAGGTCTGTATATAAATGCAAGTATTATTTTTGTACCTTTAATATTCTTTATTAGCACAAAGTATGTGTCGACGTTCACAATTTGAGGTTTTGACAAGAGGGTAGGGTTAAGACTTTCTTTGATAGAAAATAAAACGCCACCTCCATTTTTATTTATTCGGCTTTTCTCAAACATTACATAACCGGGAAGTGAATACTCTGCTAAAAAGTCTTTGTCTTCTATATTGAGCCAAGATTCTGTTATACCAATCACGTCATAATTTTCTGTAAACACTAGTTCCTCTAAATCTGAAAATGTATTGTGTATGCTAAGAGCGTTTGCCTAGATAACCTTTACATTTTTTATTTTAGAACTCACAGAACGCTCCTTAATAAAAATTTGGTTCTAGTCGGATCTACAATTATGTTCATGGCTGTCCTCGGTCCTCGCTGTCCTCGGTCCTCGCTGTCCTCGGTCCTCATCGCTTGCGGTCCTCGGTTGTCTCTGTTTTTTTGCTTGGCGTAGGATGAATTATGTCGCTGCTGCTTCTTCTTCTCGAATAACGTTTTTTGATCCATGCCTGCGGACTGCTTCATGTAGGAGACGACCCATGCGTGCTGAACCCACAGGGTTTAGACGAGTCCCATCCTAGTGGAACAGATTAGGCTGGTTATAGAAGTTATCCCAGAGATTGATGAATTCAATTTCTTCTTTCAGACACAAATATTTTAGTCGGCTGTTTGTGCTGAATGCTTTGTCATAGAATTTGTCAGGTGCATCGATCTTGGGGAGAATGCCTGAGATGATGATATTCCTTGTCTTGTTTTTGTAGTACTGGATCATCTTGCGATATTTCTCTATCAGCTCTTCGTATCTGGTGCGCATGACGTCATTTGAACCAGCATGGATGACAAAAAGTGTATTTTCGTTTGCATCCTTTGTGGTATCTTTGAAGGCTTCCACAATGTCGTCCAGTCCAGCTCCAGGGATGCAAAATCTCTTTCGTCGATTTGGGACTCTGTCGCAGAACTCTTCGACCTGTCCTCGCTTGAGAAGGTTCCACCCATACCACACCACACTTCTCGAAACTAGAATCTAAAGCATTTCGCCTCATCAACTCATTTCCTCTTACTACAATCTCTTCTACACGCCACAATGGTGCATCTCTTTCTCTCTTCTATAGCTATTTCAACAATCAGTGTTCTTCAGAGCTATCTCAGTGCGGCGAGTATGAGGCACCCGCCTTTCAACACAGTCCCACTCCTATTCTGTCCAACTCTCCAATCCAAGAATTGGACTCTGGAACTCTCTCCCTCAATCAATCTTTCCATCATCTTATGACTTAAACTGCTTAAACTTTGTGTGTCCAGGCATTTTGTCCACAATATCCCTTGAATTTGGCTCTCTATTACTCTTTTGACTCTAGGGGTGACACTCATTTCAGGCAACCTGCCTTTTGTCTCCTTCATACACATAGACAAAAACATAAAATATATATAAGTGTGCGAAGTATAAGTCTAGTACCGCGAAGGCAAAGTGAGCAAGATAGTTGAAATTGCGCATTGGGTGCTTGTCGGCGTACCATGAAAGCCAAGGATGTACCAATCCTAAAATTAGGCCATGTTAATTTTGCCAACAGAAACATTTCAATTGTTTGGATCCTACGCCACGCCTTGAACAATCTGGGCAAACAGTAGTGACAATGTCTGTGGCTTTGAGCCAGAATACTGTGTTGTTATCTACCATCCAATTTCCCCTGACCGACAAGACAGTTCACACCAACAAGGTAAGAGCTCTTTTAGACCAATGTTCACACCGTACCTTCATCTTGCGTACAGCTTTATCGCAGCTTGATGCCAGTATGGTAAGCAAAGAACATCTACAATGCCAGGGATTTACTGGCTCTCTAGGTACGGTAGTACTAAGTATGAGATTGTGGAGTTGACTTACCATCATCGAAGGAGAGTTCGTAATTTGAGGGCAGTAGTTTTGGAAGAGCAATCTTTGTACAAGCCAGGTGAGGGATTAGAGAGCACAGTACATGCCCATTAAGGGGACATGGGTAATTTTTCTGGTCCCCTTTCTCCCTCATGCTTAGCCCCTTTAGTTTTAAGATTTTATGGCGTTCGGCCCCTTAGTTTGGCGATTTTAAAACCTTCCGCCTAATTCCCTTGTCATTATTAAGACCTTTCGTGCCAATTAGGTGTCGATTTTTTTCCTGGCGAACGATGGTGAGCTGGAATTTTGGAAGAATCGGCCTTCGGCCGGTACATTTTTCTACCAAAAAATGTACTAATTAATCTAGAAGGGGGATCTAATGGATGTTTTTTTAAGTTTGATGAAGGTCTAGGGAGGAAACTAGAAAAATAATATATAAATGAAAAAATATACCAAAAAGTGAACCATCCCCCCTTAAGGCTACTGAGACTGATATGGGTGGGGAGAAAGTATTGAATATATTTTCTGTTACGGTAGAGTACTAAGAATAGTAGGGACAATATATTGTGGAACTACCGTTGAAGGACAATGTATATAAATTATCTGATAACTTCAAGTTAGGGCAGAATGATAGGATTGCAGCATAAATGATAAAAGACCCCAAATATTGTGATCGTTACACAAATGTACTGGAGGATCAGATAAAGAGAGACTTTGTTGAGAAGTTAGATTATAGAAATCTAGCTGGTGGTCACATCCATTACTTAGCTCACCATGGGATATCAAAGGACAGCATTACTACGCTTGTACGAATAGTCTTCGACTTTTTGGCTAGGACGGACGAAAGGGCATTCAGTTTGAATGACTGGTTGCATTCAGGTCCTTCGCTAGTGGCTAACCTCACCCAGATGCTGCTGCGCTTCCAATGTCATCGATTTTCCTGGGTGAGCGATATCGAGAGAGCATTATTTATGGTATGGCTGAGTGAAAATGCTAAGGACACTATTAGGTTTCTATGTCCCACACTGGTTCAATGGATGTTGCATGTCCTTTCATTGTCTACCGGTTCAGTGCAGTTCTGTTTGGGGCCACCTGTTACCAATTTCTACTTAATGCTACCATACAGAAACACTCTTCTATAATCCAGGAAGATGAGGAAGTAATAAATAAGATCAAGAGGGGATTATATACTGATAACATGCAAGGAACTGGTGATGATGTGTCGGTTTTGCAACAGCAATGTGGGGATGCCCTTAGAATATTTTCCAGCGCTAACCTGTCCCTATGTGAGTGGGTCACTAACAACGATAGTATGCGGGAATTATTTCACCTCAAAGGTATAGCTTACGCCAAACAGGACAGGTTGAAGGTACTTGGCGTTGCATTGCTAGCTGATAAGGATATGTTACAGGTTAATAGATGCGGAAGTAGCCCTGCATTGGTAACCATGAGCGAAGCTCTGAGCAAATGTGTTCGACCCTCTGAGAGTACTATTACCTGTCACCATCAGGGAGCGGAGGTATGTTCAAGGCTTGTGACGTTTAGAGTGTGTGTGTGTGGGATGAACCCATTCCAGATGATATTTGAGCTGAATGGCAGGATATATTTGAAGACATGACAAGTAGCATAGGGATCATGTTTTCCCGTCAGGTCACTAATACTAGGAATGTTACGCTGCATCTGTTTAGTGACACTAGCTCTATTGTATATGGTGTAGTGGCGTATGTATTTGGTGGAGGGGTAATTAAGTTGGTGATGGCTAAAGCTAAAGTGGCGCCGATTAAATCCCTCACTATACCTAAGATAGAAATGACTGCTGTGCTTCAACTCATCTCGTATGTTACATATGTGAGGTGTTCGCAGATGAGCTTCTGATTGATGATGATTACATCTGGTTGGACAGCCAGATTACCCTTTACTGGTTGTCTAGTAAAAAGATATTACCCATTTATGTACAGAATAGAGTAGACAAAGTATAGTTGTTAGTCCCTTACACTCATTTTTAGTATGTGTGCACAAAAGACAACCCCAGTAAATGTGGTTGCCAGAGGGATCTCTTATGTGTCCTTGGTAGACTCTTCCCTTTGGTGGGGAGGGCCCGCATGGCTACCTCAACAAGAACTATGGCCTAAAAAATGGTTTAATGAAGGGGGACATCACTGTGAGTTGTCAAGTCAGTCAAGAAGAGGCTCTGTCATTACCAGTACCGGTATCCCCTCCTGGCATAATGATATTTTTTGTTGTTTATGTGGTGAGGGAGACAAAAGGCAGAACTACCTGTGACGAGTGCCTCCTCCAGAGTTGAAAGAGTAACATGGCCAAAATCAAGGGACGTTCGAGCCAACATGTCTGGACACACGGAGTTCGAAGTAATTTAAGTCATAGGATGAGGGCAAGCCTGATTCTAGGAGAGAGTTCCAAAGTTCAGCTGTTGAATAGAAGAAAGATTGAAAATAATGTTGCACTTTTGGGTTGGCGAATTGCACAGAGTAGGGGTGGGATTGTGTTGCAAGATGTGTGCTACGTGCTCTACGAAAGGGGGGTTGTATACACTGAGAGAGCTCTGAGGAACACTGATTATTGTAATAGCGGTAGAATAGTGAGAGAGATGCAATATTGCGACAAAAAGAGAGAGACTGCGGAGAATTGGTGAGTGGACGTGAGTTAATGAGACAGAAGGTTTTCTTTTCAACTTTGTCTAGAAGTGCAGTGTGAGAGGATCCTCCCCAAATGTGTGAACAATACTCAATACATGGACGCACTGTGCCCCTGTACAGAGCAAGAAGCTGCACAGGGGTAAAGAACCCCTTGAGGCGGTTGAGCATACCCAGCTTCTGGGAGGCTGTTTTAGAAAGAGTGGTAATATGCTCTTTCTAAGAGAGATCAGAAGAAAAAAAGAGACACAGAATATTAACCCTTAATTAGCGGCTCACCACATAAGTCGTATTTAATAAAGCTGGACTATGTGGCGGCGCTCGACATAGGTCGAGTGGCAATTTCAGCACGTAATGTTGCTGAGAGAGAGAGACAAGTGGTGGCAGGAGAGTAGCGAGCGTATGACTGCTCCAGACCACCGCGGCGAACATACTGACACGAATCCCAGCTCCCTCCTCCCTCTCTCACTCGCTATATAAGGAATTGTATCGGGAAAGTGGCTAATTACATGCTTTTTGCACTCGCGTTGCACGGTTATTGCAAGAAAACTAGCCATCATAAAAGGATCGTTATGGTGTCATTCGAAAGCTCTGTTTATGCCCTTTCAGGGATAGGTACTTGTTTTACGTTCTGGGTCTTATTTAGGCATGAAAATGATCACGTAAACAGCCCTATTTTGGCTAAAAACACCCCGCTGGGCGGTACATATAAATAAACCGCATAGGCCGCTCGTAAGGTGTTAAGAGAAGATGATGGGTTAATTTGTATATTGTTGAAGAGTAAGTCAGTTTTCTAGAAGGTGGCGACGAGTAGACAGATGGAGAAATTGAGTTTTGGAAGCATTGAAAGTAACAAGGTTTTCTCTGCCCCAATTAGAGATAGGAGAGAGATCAGAAGATAGGTGCTTTATTGCCTAATTACGTGAGTTTTAGAGTTCCTGCTGTGAATGATGTTGTGGAAGGTGAGGTGAATAGTGTAATGTAGAGTTGTCAGCATATGAGTGAAGGGCGCTGGAGGTGCAGTTGAGAAGGTTGTTAATGAATAATGGGAATAGAATTGGAGAGAGGACAGAACCCTGAGGAACACCGGAGTTGATAGGTCGAGGAAGGGAATGTTGGCCGTCCACAACCGCAGCTATTGAACGGCCAGAAATTAAACTAGAAACAAAGGCATAGATGGGAGGATATAAACCGAAGGAGGGTAGTTTGGAAATAAGGGGTATGTGCCAGAATCATCGATCGAAGACTTTCGATATGTCTAGCGCATTAGAAAATGTTTCACCGTAGTCCCGAATGGAGGATGACCAAAAGTTAGTAAGATAAGAAAGAAGATCACCAGTAGAGCGGCCCTTAAATTAAGGAAGCCATGCTGGTGGTCTGAGAGTAGGTTATGGGAAGATAACTGCTTAAGAAATTTTGAAGTAAGAATAGTTTCAAAAACTTTAGAGTTGCAAGAAATGAGAGCAATTGGACGATAGTTTGAGGATTGAGAGCGACCACCCTTCTTTGGGAGAGGTTGAATGAGAGCGAACTTCCACCAAGAAGAGAACATCTTAGAGAAGAGACAGAGATGGAAGTGTTGGCCTAGGCAAGGACTCAGCACAGAAGCACAGTTTTATAGAGTACAACAGAAGGAACACAAGGAAGGAAATATGCCTAACAGCCTTATTGGGCAATCCTTATTCGGAATTATGCAAAGCTGGTACATGTCATATTTGTAACATTATTGTGGTACCAACATTGTAAAATGCTAACTGAATAAATATCATTATTATTATTATTAGGGATTCGAGCCCTGCGAGGAACCCCTATTGTAATAATTAAATCTTCCTATTCTTCCAAATTTATTTTCCACGCAGAACCGCTTTTCGGATCGGGACCAAACTATCACACAAGGTGCATGTTTGTCTTGGGCAACATTTGATATGCTAAACGTCCAAAATGGCTGCCAAACAGGTCCATGGCAGCCGTTTTCCCGACATTTTTAAAATTTAAATACCGTACGTCTCTCCCACTCAAAGAAAATATTGGGCTTTGGTATATGGACTCCGCTACTAATGCTCCGCAAATGTTATGGAAAAAGTTTTGTTTTTTCATGCGAGTTTTTTTCCGGCAATCTTGAAAAAAACTCGAATTCCACTTAAAATTCCACATCTTGAAAACGACGCCTATGATCAAAGCCATGTTTGTGTAGTTGGGTGAGGCTTGCAATTCCGAACGCTTTGATACCAAAAGAATATAAATTGGTCGAATAGTTTGGCCGCAGCATTGAAAACTGTCTATTCTTAAATTACTTTAAAACCCTATTCGGTACCCACACAACGTTTTCAGTCTTCAGTCTATAGGCTTCCATGCATCCCCTAGTTTTGCTTGATAAAATAATGGATTAATCATTCAGATCCATACATTTGTTTAAATTTAACTCTCTCAAAATAGTTCGAGTCCCTACGAATTCCACCAATTATTTAGCCAACCTACCGATACATACCTACCCTACCAAATAATAATGATAATTCAAATTTATGAATAACAGAGTATTGGCTAAGGTTTTTAACAATTCCTCCCTTTGCCAATGCTTATTTTAATAACAATGATATGGACCTTCAAAGTTTTGACAATTTTTGGTGTGGTGTGACTTATCTTCCCTCCTCCCTCATTCAGCAAGCAACGTCTTCAGGGTTTCAAGAGTATTGCATTCTTCCATAATATTATATATAGTCCGGTTTGGTTTTTACGCAATAACTCCGGAACTGCTTGTCGGATCGGGACCAAACTTTGACACAAGGTGCATTTTTGTATTGGACAACTTCTGATATGATATCCAAAATGGTGGCCAGACACGCCCATGGCAGCCTTTCACACACAACCCATCTCGTCCTATCTAATTTTATGTTGAACTCTATTGTTCTTGATCCCACTATAGCACTCGGTAGCCTATTCCACATATCTACAAATCTGTTACCAAACGAATAGAGGCAGATCCCTTACATACCCAATCTCTCTCTCTCGCTCGTTTGTTTACACACCGGTACAAATGAGGCAGATCCCTTACACATGCAACTAAGATGAACATGGAAATCTGCAGAGAGACAAGTGGCCCACAGAAGGCAGATCCCTTTCACAGCCAACCCATTTCGTTAATATGACTATCTGATTTTATCTTTAAATTCTCTATTGTTCTTGATCCCACTATAGCACTAGGTAGCCTATTTCACATATCTACGACTTTGTTACGAGAGAGGCAGATCCATTACACAGCCAATCTCTCTCTCTCTCTCTCTCTCTCTCTTTTATTTGCACACTGGTACAAATGAGGCAGATCCCTTACACATGCTACCAAGATGAAAATTGAAGTTTGCAGAGAGCCAAGTGGCCCCTACAAGGCAGATCCCTTTCACACCCAACCCATCTCATAAACGTGATATGTTACACACTTACTATACACAAGTGTTATCATATACACTCAATCCTCCATTTAATAGACTAAAAGGGGGGATGACCAGTCCGTCCGGTGCTAGAAAAGTATTACATTATGTGACAATTCCTCTCCCTTGCTTTTGGTTCACACATTGGTTTGGTTGTTTTATTATCCTCTGTTTCTTTGATATCTCCCTATTAAAGTACAACAATGTTAGTTGTTTGATATGTATTTAATATGGGATTCATTTCTAATGTGATGGAATAGATCTAATGTTTACATTTATTGAAAGTGATAACAAATATAAAACTAGAAAACACAATTGATACTGTAAAATGAATGGTACAAGCCTCTTATAAATGTCATGCCCATAAATGGCATTCTCCCTTTCTTTCGGTTCACACATTGGTTTGGTAGTTATATTATCTTTTGTTTCATTTACAGTATATCTTCCTATTATTGTACAGAAATAATAGTTGTTTGGTATGTATTGAATCTGTGATTAATTTCTAATGTGCATTGAGTTTGACAATTTGACATATTGCATATGTGTTCGACATGATACCATTTTAAATTGACTGATTCAATCTCTAAAAGGAACAACTTGAGATGGTTCGGCCATATGGAACGTATGGAAAGCGAGAGAATGACTAAGAGGGTGTACGAGAGCGAGGTGGAGGGACAGAGGGGGAGAGGTAGACCGAATATGAGGTGGAAGGATGGAGTGAGGAACTACATGAACGAAGGCGGTGCTGGTTGGGGGGAGGGGCGTCGACTGACTGGGGACAGAGGTACATGGGGGCGGTTCGTTCGTGGCCACCCCTTCGGGGATCACGGCGTCAGGCAATAGATAGATAGATAGATCTCTAAAAGGCAATGTATTGGTCCAATATAGACATATAGCAATTATAACACCCCCACCAGCCAGTTAATATTAATAGAGAACTTTGAAGCAATGTAATAAGAGTCTAGGGATTTTAATCAACTAACTGGAGGTTACGCCATAAGATTAAAGGAGTTTTATGAGTTAATAAGAAAGTTATTATAAGGCAATTATGATAGAAGTTATTAAGATAATGAGTTAAGGTAATAATAAGTTAATAAGATAATGATGAGATAATAAGGTAATAATACAAATAAGGAATTATGAAACAATTAAGTTAGTTTAAATATTATATTCTTATGTTTAATGATACATATAAACAAATAATTAATATGTAGGAGATTCCTATATCTCAACTGCACACAAAAATATTATCAATGTTTAGTTAACCCCAATTTAAAAACAGGGAACAAACAAACTTATCCATTGGTAATGCCTTCTACCGTCCAAGCTTGCCCCTCACACCTAGGGGAGAGTAAAAGAATAACCAAGGTCGGAGCTTCATCCAGGTCTCAAAGTTAAATGGATAAAAGTCTTGAGGCTTCACTCAAGTCGAACATAATCAAAAGGAAATTAGGCTTCATTCAATTCGAGTTTATGAAAAGGAAACTGATTCATATTTAAGGTTGAACAATGAAGCATGAGAGACTTGACTAAAACTAATTAATAACATAATTGAGACATGAAATAGATAGGGCCATGACACAATATATCGACATTCTGCATAACGAAATGACATTTCATGTTAATTTCGACTTCTTGCATCCAGATAGACTTATCAATATCCTACATCGACATATTACTTTTTAAAACCGTTAATGCAGGCCAACAAATAACAATCAAGCATCTAAATTAACATTTTGAATATTTTGAAATTACGTTTTCCTTATATTTTCGACAATGGTTCACGCTCATCACCATCGTCTATATAAGAATCAATAATCAGATTGTACAAGCTGACATGTTATTTAACTTTGTTTATAGTTCTATATTATATTTACAATGTGTTAACACACTTAGAACAAAGGTTTATAACTATACATAAAAAGTATATAAACACAGGTTTTCATGTGTTCTTTAATGTTTATCCTACAGTTTCAGTCCTTCCAAGTGTCCTCCTGACCCACACATTTATGGAGGTACCCCATGGATCGCCTATAGAAGGCCACTACATCCTCCTGGGTGACAGATTGTACACTCATCTCTGTTACCTGCTGGAGGTGATGCTCCCTTCAAGCCTTGATGCTATAAACCTTCCTCACCGGCTGCCCTCTTATTATCCACAAGTTGATAAATTAGACTTAACCTTTGTTTTACCTCGCATTTTACATTTGAGAAACCAGTTTCTATAGGGTTAAGGTAAGGTATGTAACGAGGGAGCTTCCAGACAGGGCAGTGCTCAACATAGTTCAGGTTGCTGTGCACTCTAGCATTATCCAGGATTAGAATCACCCTTTACTCATCTTGTATATAATCGGTTCCGAAATTTAGTGCTTCATTAACTGTTTCATAATAATATAAGAATTTATTAAAGTAAAAACGCCCTCCGCCAATCACCGCACTCCCTTTTGCTTACTTGCAAAGCCAGCTGATTTTGTTAGCTCACGGCTGCAACGTGCCAGGCCCCGCCCACCAGCCAATCAGCGGCCTCCATTATCGGAGCGCGAAGCTGAACTTCCTACTCCCCCTCAGAAGTCACTCTCTTTCTTTGCTCGAAGAACTCCTTCTGATTATCCTTTGAGTAATACCTCGGTGCCAGCCCTGTACTCCCGTAAGCCACCAAAAGAGGGTTATAAATTATAATCAACTTCCTGGAACTTACTATGAAGAGAAGAGAGAGGAAATGAAGGAAGCAAAAAGTCAGTGCGAACGTACAGCCGGGCAAAGCCATCAGCCAATCAGAGCGTGCGAGAGCGGGAGGCCAGAGTATAAAGGTAGCCGCGCGCGGACTCCCGGGGTCAGGGGCAACCCTGCCTACATGCTTGCAACCCTGATAATAGATCAGAAAGGTTAAGCAACGTAGGGTCTGGTCAGTAGTTGGATGGGTGACCGCGCCTGGTACCAGCACAGCAGTTGCTGGGTGGGTTTGGCATGTCCTGCTCCAGCAAAGGCAGTAGCTGGTTGGGTGATTGCACCCAGTACCAACATTGACCAGATGTTGCCCTAGGGGTGGGTGAAATTTCCCTGGCTTGCCACCAGGCTTCAAGTAGCCCAGGAGTGTTGAACAAACTCCATTCCCTGTCAGTTCCGTCTCACTCAGACGAAAATAAGTACCTGGATTCATGGTGGCTAAAATGAATTCAGGGGCCTGATTGGTGTCTTCCTACAACCAATCAACACACGAGACTGAGAACTTGGTTAGCCACCAGGATTGCTCAGTGGTCATTGGGCAGGCCTTCTCTCGTGTTCGCCTCGTCCCACCCATACGTAAAACTGGGTGCCTGGAGTGTAAAATCGGCCTTGGCGTAGGTCGTATCACTAGGGTAAATTTGATTACTTGCCTCACCTTTACTATATACTTCCGTACTATATACTCCCGGGGTCACTCACCCCTCAGAGCTCACCGGGTCCACACACTGCAACCTACTTGCTCTCCCTCTCGCCCGGGCACAAATGAACCACAGGAACCCACTTTTCCAGTTACCTCGCCCTCACTTAAGAACAGTTCCAGACACACACACACCTGATCCAGCATACCAGAATACATTTGTTTAAGGACCAATATTGGGCCCGCATATTATAAGGAGAGAAAAAGAGATGTGGTGGACTAACCTGGTGGTTTGCTATATAAATTAATGTGTCCTTCTAGGACAAGACTAAAGGAAAAATAATTTAGACTTACCTGAATATATAAAGATGATGATGTGTTTATTAATTAGTTATTTTTGTTAGCACCGGCACCAAGCTGAAGAGTTATTATATAGGATCTGATAGGAGAGATTAAAGATTAAAAGAGTAGGGGAAAGAATACTTTTGTTAATACATGAGGCAACCAAAGTTAAAGAGGGAAACAGTTGCTTAGTTGCCAAGTAGATTAAAGATTGAAAGAGTAAAAGTAAAGAGGGGAGGGAAAGAATACTTTTGGTAATCAATGAGGCAACCAGTAAGTTAAAGAGGGAAACAGTTGTTCAGTTGCCTAATAGGTTAGCTATAGCTAGGGATGGACACTAGTCCCTATGAATCATTTATTAAGTTGTGTAAAAAGGAAACTGTAACGAAGGACACTAGTCCAATGTGAACTATGATATTATGAAGTCTAAAAGAGTTATTCCGTGTATGCGTCTGAGGCACGGTTCATCTTTTGTTTGTACGATAATTGATTAAAGTGAAAGGTAACCTAGCGTGTTGGTAACAGGGTTACTAGAGGGTAAATTCAGAAGATGTAATTGAGATACAGATTGTAAACCTAATTGTGAAGTAACTGGGTGGCGAAACCCAATAGGGTTGTTGAGGTAAAGATTGTAAATCTATATTGTGAAGTAACTGGGTGACGGAACCCAATAGTGTCATTGAGATAAGTAATGTAAACCTATATTGTGAAGTAACGGGGTGACGGAACCCAATAGTATTATTGAGATAAAGATTGTAAACCTAATTGTGAAGTAACTGGGGGGCGGAACCCAATAGTGTGATTGAGGTAAATATTGTAAATCTAGATTGTGAAGTAACTGGGTGGCGGAACCCATATTGTACGTGAGAGAGACCTTGTAATCTCATTCGGTAATTTGTATGATTTTATGTCATTGTGGAGGTACTTGTGTAGTAACAACGGTTGTGTCAGAGGAATAAATAGATTCTATGTATTGAGGAGATAGATTATATATGTTATAGCCTTGGGATTGGGAAAAGGCTCGGTAAACGTGGGAAAACCTAAAGAGTAGAGGAACGCATATAACTTTTGTTTTAGTTAGGCAAGGAGCATATGGTTCAATAGGCCCTGGTCTCAATAAAAGACACAGCAGGGTTTTGATTTAATTATTTAGGATTCCATCCATCCATCCATATGCTCAGGCCAAATCCCCATTTTGGGGGTAGCCGACTCAAGACAGAGCAAGAACAGGGAAAACATAAAAACAACATAAAACAACAAATAAACACAGATAAGAAACAAACTCACACACATCCAGGTCACCCAGGAGAAGACCCAGAGACCAGGGTCACCAAGTTCGCTCCAGCACTCCCCTGAACCCGACCACCCGGAGAGGTTCCGATCTCGGCAGGCAGACATGCAGCGGAGCCAAAGCCACAAAGCCCTCCCACCACACTTCCAAGCGCACCCTTCATATTAATCGTCTCCCCGGGCCAGGCGCCTGATGGACTATTATCTAGTCCAACTTGCGCCCGACCGCTTACTCCAAATGACCACGTGTTCACTCAACTATTCACAAGCATTCTCCATTCACTCCTGTCCACCACCACTTCCCCTGCCTGATCTATAATCATTCCTCTATCATCCAAAGCCTTTCTTCCACAGTCTCTCCATCTCAATGGGGGTCTTCCTGCCCTTCTATCTCCCCTTGTACCTGACTCACATATTCTCTTTGTAAGCCTTTCATCTCCCATTCGTTCAACATGACCATACCAGCTCAGCACCCTTCTGTCCACTCTGGCTGACAAATGTTCCTGCTGCCCCACTCTCCTACGTATCTCTTCATTCCTCAATCTGTCTCTACGAGTAACTCCACACATACTCCTCAAGCAGCTCATCTCCATCACATCCAGCCCTCTTTTCTCCTTTTTCTTCAGAGCCCATGTCTCAGCCCCATACATCACTGTTGGCACAACAATTCCTTGATACAGTGCACTTTTTACTTTCACTCCGAGATTTCTCGTCTTCCACATACTTCCCATTGCTCCGAAAACCTTCCTTCCTTCACACACTCTCTGCTTTACCTCCACTTCCATACCTTCACTCCTGCTTATCGTTCCTCCTAGATATTTAAAACACTCTACTTGTTCCAATATTTCCCCATCCAGCCTCACATCTAGATTCACCCTATGCTCTCCCCTATTACACACCATTACTTTACTTTTATTGACGTTCACCTTCAGTTTCCTCCTTCCACAAATCACACCAAACTCTTTGACTACCCGCTGCAGTTTCTCATCAGAATCCGCCACCAATGCTGTGTCATCAGCGAACAGCAACTGATTCAACTCCCAATCTCTACCATTCTTTCCTACTAAACCCAATCCTCTTCCACAGTTCTCCTTTTCACCTCCCTCACCACACCATCCATAAACATATTAAACAGCCATGGTGACATTACACAACCCTGTCGCAAACCTACCTTTACCTCAAACCATTCACTCAACTCACCATTTCCTACTCTCACACATGCTCTGCTCCCTTCATAAAAACTCTTAACTGCTTCTAACAAATTTCCTCCTATTTCATAAATCCTTAACACCTTCCACATTGCTTCACGGTCCACACGATCATACACTTTTTCCAAGGTCATAAAAGCCCAAAATATCTCCTTATGCTTCTCTAAATACTTCTCGCATAACTGTCTTACGGCAAACATCTGATCCACGCACCCTCTTCCCCTCTTAAAACCGCACTGTTCTTCTCCTATTGCAACTTCCGTACACTTTATTATCCTCTCTATCAACACCCTGCCTGATTTAGGATTAATCACTAATAACGGGTCGTAGGATCGAAGCCGACTTGAGTCAATACCTGAATAGCGGGGATTCAGTTAGGGAGTAACGGGAACTCTAGGGGTCCAAAGTACAACCTAGCATGAATCGACGTAATATTCAATCTGTGTCTTGAACTCATCTCGGCTCGAGCCAAGAACCTATTATTAGGGTAGTTTGGAAGTCTGTTAAATAAAATATACAAACTTCTAAATGACTGTCAAATTATCCCCCGTAGTAGTAGCATAAATTTTTTAGAATTAAATACTACATTTTGGTGGCAAGCGGTGGGATTCGACAAATCATTTGGATTGAGTATAATTATCTAACGGAACAGGTAGGATGACGGGCATGTTACCATTCAGACTATGGGACGAGGGGAAGGAAGAAATCGAGCTTTGGATTGAGCAGTTAGAATGTCAGTTCACATTACTTGACGTAGGGGAAAATGGGAAGAAAATCGCCTATGGAAAGGCACACTTAGGTAAGGCCCTGAATGATGTGAGAGTACGTCTGGAAGGACTAGTATCGTGGGCTGAAGTCAAGAGCGCCTTAATCGAAGAATTTGGCCGAGAGACTTCCACCAGAAAAGCCAGAGACAAACTGAAGAGTTTGAAACTTGATGGCCAAAATGTGAGAGCCCTGAGGAGGGAAATCACTAAGAATGTGAAACTAGCGTATCCCCATATGAACCAAGAGAGCCAGGAAACTGAGATCAGGGAGATCATGATCCAAGCCTGCCCGGTAGAAGTTAGGAAACACTGTATCATTCATGAGGTTAACACTACCAAGGAATTGATGGAGGTCATTAAAAAGATTCTGGAGGCTAGAGAAGTAAAAGAGGAAAAACAAAAAGGGGAAGAGGAGAACCCAAAGAAAGGGTATCCGAAAGCCCTGATTCGATGCTTCGCTTGTAGACAGACCGGACACCTAGCTAGGAACTGTACCAACTGTCCACAAGCCCCAACCCCTAGATTTGACCCCAGACTCGCACTCCCAAACGATCGACCTCTACCCAGGGGAACCGATCCGGACCGGAGAGGAATGCTTCCGGTAGAATACCGGGAGACAGAAAACCAGCCAAGATTTACAATGCTGGAAGAGAGAGAAAATTTTCTGTGAAACCTCACATAGAAGGGCGGTATAGTGAGGTCAATATCTTAGAGAGACAAACGCCTTGTGAAACTGTAGTCATAAATAGGAAAGCCGCGAACATGTTGATTGATACGGGGGCACACCGAAGTTGTCTCCGGGAGAATTTCGTAAGACAAAATCAGCGAGAAATGGGCCCATTAAATCAAACCAGTATTCAGTTGTCAGGAGCTGGGGGTCAACCACTGACAATCCTAGGAAAAACTAGCGCGACGGTAGTGCAGTGGAACGGAATTACCTTCACCACCGATTTTTTTGTTTTATCGGGAAAAGCCAGTAGTGGAGTCAATGGATATCTGGGAATAGATCTCATGAGTCAGTTGAGAGTAACTATTCAGTGTGGGCCGAAAGACACAACGACTAGTCTCCAACCTCAAATAGTAGCTACCACAGGAAAATTATCTATTCCTCCTAGATCTTGGAAAATGATAGAGATTCCCCCAAACCCAGGCATGACTGCCGGGATTTTTGAACCCGATGCACAGAATGGGGTGAGAATATCTCCCACCTTCATTACTGCCAACCAGAGGAAACTAGTTTTAGCTAATTTTGGTGATGACACGATTAGTTATCAAAAAGGGAAACTGTTAGGACAAGTCACACCCGCTCAACCCACTACTGTTGGAACTGACGGACCCGTGAACTTACATGAGATCCCGAAGAAATTAACTTCAAGTCAAGCCAGTACCTTACATGCATTGCTCTGGACGTACCGGGATGTGTTTGCTCAAAACGAAGGGGACCACGGATCGGCTCGAACCCGACACACCCATGAGATACACACGCAAGGGCCTCCTATTAGACAACCGTACCGACAACAAAACCCTATTATGAGACTAAAAGAAAAAGAACAAGTTGAAGACATGATCAAACAGGGGATAGTAGTGGAATGATACAGTCCGTGGTCATCTCCGGTAGTCCTAGTAAAAAAAAAAGATGGGTCTACTCGGTTCTGTGTAGATTATCGGAAATTAAACGATGTCACCATCAAAGACGCGTAGCCTCTACCTCGTATTGACGACTCGTTAGAATCCCTCAAAGGGTCGACCTGGTTCTCTACCCTAGATCTCCAGAGTGGATACTGGCAAGTACCAGTTAGGTCCGAGGATCAAGAGAAAACCGCATTTTCCACAAGCGAAGGCAAACTCTACCAGTTTAATGTCTTGCCGTTTGGAGTTTGCAAAACTCCGCCCCGCCAGTTTCACTAGAGTCATGGACGAAGTATTGAGGGCATTAACCTGGAAAACTTGTTTGGCGTACTTAGATGATATCATAATCTTTTCCGCTAGTTGGGAAGAACATATTCACCGACTCCAATAAGTGTTAGAAAGAATCAGGGGGGCAGGACTTAAACTGAAACCTTCCAAATGCCAATTAGGGGCCCGTGAGGTGGCATATCTAGGGCATGTGGTTTCCAGTAAAGGTATTCAACCGGACCCACATAAAGTGAGATCTATTGCCGAAATCTCACCTCCGTCCTCTGTCAAAGAGATTCGAGCGTTTCTGGGAATGGCCTCCTACTATCGAAGGTTCATACCTAACTTTTCTAAGATTGCTCGCCCCATGACTCAGAGACTAGAAAAAGGGAGGAGGTTCGACTGGGATCAGAGTTGTCAGGTAGCTTTTGATCACTTGAAGCAAAAATTAACCTCGAACCCCGTATTTTGTCATCCGGATTTCACCAAGCCATTTCAACTATACACCGATGCTTCTGATGAAGGGCTCGGAGCCGTTCTGGCCCAGAAAGTGGACGGAAAGGAAAGCATAGTGGCCTGTGCTAGCCGAACACTGAATAAAGGCGAAAAGAATAATAGCGTTACGAAAAAGGAATGTCTAGCTCTAGTGTGGGCTGTACAATATTTCCGTCCGTACCTAGCCGGGGTCCACTTTGAAGTTATTTACGGACCACCATAGCTTACAATGGCTCCGAATAATGAAAATGGAAGACAGACTTTCTGTCAGGTGGAAGGGGATTTTGGAAGAGCACTTGTTTGAAGTTAGACATAGACCCAGTAAATTATATACCAATGCCGATGGCTTGTCTCGACTACCGGTATGCACCCGTTCAACCCACTGAATCCCACAGGGAAAAACATGACCCTAGACCTTGTAAGAAAGTAAAGTTTTCGGAGGGAGCCTGGAGGAATTCTCAAGATCGGGTCGTACTTGATTATTCAGAGGCCAAACACATGATCCAAATCCTCCACGGGCAAAAGGGAAGGAGGGCTCATTTGGGGCAGTCTAGGGTTCTCCAACAATTTAATGAAAGGTACTGGACCAAGAGGGCAGACCAGATTGTTAAAGAAGTCGTTCAAAATTGTTTGGGATGCCAGAGGGGCAAAGATGGACGGGGACCTAGACAGTTGCCCGGACATATTACCGCTGGTACACCCTGGGCCAAATTATCGGTGGATATTATGGGACCTCTGCCCAGACAGACAAACAAAAGGTACATCTTGACCTGTGTCGACGTTTTCTCTAAATACACGGTCGCTTGCGCTATCCCGGACAAGAAAGCTGAAACGGTGGCCAAGGTTATCCTGGATAAGATCATTTTTATGTATGGCACCCCTGGAGGTATTCTGAGTGACAGGGGAAAGGAATTCAATAATGAGATCTGGCAACACTTTGGAGAAACCTTGGGGTATCAGATACAGCACACCTCCCCGTATTACCCTCAGGGAAATGCTGTCTGTGAAAGGAATCACAGGGTGTTAGCCAACTGCATCCGGGCTAGTCTGAGCTCACAAGGGGAGAGAATCGCTCGGGGTTGCCCGAAGCTTTTGCCTGAAATTGTCTGGGGAATGAATGCCACGGTCTGTAGGACTACAGGGTATTCTCTCTATGAGATTATCTTTGGCAACATACCGAAATTGCCTCAAGAACGATTATTGCCCTACCCCCGTCCCTCCACGCAGTATTCCCAACCCGGAAAATACTGGAAGGAACAAGGGGAGTGACGACAGCAAGTGCATGATCATATCGTTCAGCAACAACCTAAGAAAGTCTCTCTAAATAATCCTTATCACCGGGGGGAGTATATTTTGGTCAAGAGACATGACCCCACCCGAGCTGGTAAACTGGAGGAAAAATACGAGGGTCCTTTCAGGGTTGTCGAGACAAACGGGCCCTATCAAGTGTTACACTTACATTATGGAGATGTCGTGTCAGTTACTCATATTCGTCATACCAAACGATATGAGGGTAATCTTCCCCCAGAAACGAGTGAGTTAGAACCGCGAGGCGTATCTTTTGACGGTAACCGGATAAACGATTCTCCCACAGCTAAAGTGAAAGAATCCAAAGAAACACCTTTGCTTAACGTTCCGGAGAAGGCTCCCGCGAGGGCAACCAAGTTTACGGGCCCCACCGAAACTCTCACTCGTAGTGGTAAGATTAGCTGCCCACCAATCAGGTACCCGGACGAGGCTATAAATAGGACCCCCGGGGCACGTGCCTGTCAGTTGGAAGGCACCATGCCTCTACCCTCTGACCCTCAGTACGGACTCCGTCGACTGATAGCAATAGTCGACGGGCAAGGGCAAACAATTAATACCACTCGAGCTCTCAAGCAGTTTCTCTACCAGCCAGGGGAGGTTTTAATAGCCAAACCTATTGTGGGAAATCAGAATCCTGCACTCCAGTTACATAAATGTCTCTGTGAGCATAGTGGACTGCTGGAGTGGCAGCCGGAGGGCATAAATTTTAGGGGAACAGTATTGCGGTGATCAGGAGCTCGCCTAAATTCAGTAGGGGGTGATAAAGTAGAAAAGCCCTCCGCCAATCACCGCGCTCCCTTTTGCTTACTTGCAAAGCCAGCTGATTTTGTTAGCTCATGGCTGCAACATGCCAGGCCCCGCCCACCAGCCAATCAGCGGCCTCCATTATCGGAGCGCGAAGCTGGACTTCCTACTTCCCCTCAGAAGTCACTCTCTTTCTTTGCTCGAAGAACTCCTTCTGATTATCCTTTGAGTAATACCTCGGTGCCAGCCCTGTACTCCCGTAAGCCACCAAAAGAGGGTTATAAATTATAATCAACTTCCTGGAACTTACTATGAAGAGAAGAGAGAGGAGATGAAGGAAGCAAAAAGTCAGTGCGAACGTACAGCCGGGCAAAGCCACCAGCCAATCAGAGCACGCGAGAGCGGGAGGCCAGAGTATAAAGGTAGCCGGGTCCACACACTGCAACCTACTTGCTCTCCCTCTCGCCCGGGCACAAAGGAACCACAGGAACCCACTTTTCCAGTTACCTCGCCCTCACTTAAGCACAGTTCCAGACACACACACACCTGAGCCAGCATACCAGAATACATTTGTTTAAGGACCAATATTGGGCCCGCATATTATAAGGAGAGAAAAAGAGATGTGGTGGACTGACCTGGTGGTTTGCTATATAAATTGATGTGTCCTTCTAGGACAAGACTAAAGGAAAAGGAATTTAGACTTACCTGAATATATAAAGATGATGATGTGTTTATTAATTAGTTATTTTTGTTAGCACCGGCACCAAGCCGAAGATTTATTATATAGGATCTGATAGGAGAGATTAAAGATTAAAAGAGTAGGGGAAAGAATACTTTTGTTAATACATGAGGCAACCAAAGTTAAAGAGGGAAACAGTTGCTTAGTTGCCAAATAGATTAAAGATTAAAAGAGTAAAAGTAAAGAGGGGAGGGAAAGAATACTTTTGGTAATAAATGAGGCAACCAGTAAGTTAACCTGGCAAGTGCGGATCTACTAATAAGAGTTTTACCGCTGCGCTGCGGAACTCCTCATATAATCCAAGGCCTAAAAAATTTTTTTTTAAATCAGCCCCGTATCATTTTATTTTTATTTTTTTGTTGCCCCTTGGCCATGCCAAATATCACTCCTCCACATCCCCTCCTTCCCCCCCCCCCGTTCAATTATCACCTTTTCTCCCTGTTATTCCCTTATTCTTAGGTATATTTCCGTGCTAACATTAGCGAGTTGCTAGCAGGGCGTGGTCATCTGTGTTACCAAGCGTGGGAAAGAGCGAGAGAGAGACTACCACGCAACAGTGTCTGTCCAGCCTTCATGACGGCTGGCTGGCTGGCAGGCTGCCTCAGCCATAAGTTATGTAACTCCCGGCCTCTATCGCCGATTTTGACCATCCAAACGCTGTTTCCACTTGTTTTATTGTTGTAACAGGTTAATACCTTTATAATCAACGTAAAATAGGCGCATATGGATAAGTATTAATGATATTTATGGTACGATGACGATTTGAGTTTAGGAAACAGTCAAAATACCTCCGCACAGGGAGGGGTGGCCAATACCCTACCTACGCAGCGGAGAGGTTAACACCTTACGAGCAGCCTAGGCGGTAATTTATATGTACCGCCCAGCGGGGTGTTTTTACCCTAAATAGGGTTGTTTACGTGATCATTTTCATGCCTAAATAAGGCCCAGAGCGTAAAACAAGTATCTATCCCTGAAAGGGCATAAACAGAGCTTTCCAATGACACCCCAACTATCCTTGTACGACCACTGGTTTTCTTGCAACGATCGCGCAACACGAGTGCAAAAATCATGTAATTAGGTACTTTCCCTACATAATTCCCTGTGTAGCGAGTGTGAGGGGGGATGGAAGGGTGGTTTTCACTTCAGTTGGCCCACCGCGGTGGTGGGCGGCGGTCATAGCCTTACTACGCTCCTCACACCGCTCAGCTCTCTCTCTCTGCAACATTACGTGCTGAAAATGGCACACGACATAAGTTGTGAACCGCCACTTAGTCCAAATTTATTTCACACGACATAAGTTGCGCGCCGCCAAAGAAGGATTAAAGAGGGAAACAGTTGTTCAGTTGCCTAATAGGTTAGCTATAGCTAGGGATGGACACTAGTCCCTATGAATCATTTATTAAGTTGTGTAAAAAGGAAACTGTAACGAAGGACACTAGTCCAATGTGAACTATGATATTATGAAGTCTAAAAGTGTTGTTCCGTGTATGCGTCTGAGGCACGGTTCATCTTTTGTTTGTACGATAATTGATTAAAGTGAAAGGTAACCTAGCGTGTTGGTAACAGGGTTACTAGAGGGTAAATTCAGATGTAATTGAGATACAGATTGTAAACCTAATTGTGAAGTAACGGGGTGACGGAACCCAATAGTGTCATTGAGATAAGTAATGTAAACCTATATTGTGAAGTAACGGGGTGACGGAACCCAATAGTATTATTGAGATAAAGATTGTAAACCTAATTGTGAAGTAACTGGGGGGCGGAACCCAATAGTGTGATTGAGGTAAAGATTGTAAACCTAGATTGTGAAGTAACTGGGTGGCGGAACCCATATTGTACGTGAGAGAGACCTTGTAATCTCACTCGGTAATTTGTATGATTTTATGTCATTGTGGAGGTACTTGTGTAGTAACGATGGTTGTGTCAGAGGAATAAATAGATTCTATGTATTGAGGAGATAGATTATATATGTTATAGCCTTGGGATTGGGAAAAGGCTCGGTAAATGTGGGAAAACCTAAAGAGTAGAGGAACGAATATAACTTTTGTTTTAGTTAGGCAAGGAGCATATGGTTGATTAGGCCCTGGTCCCAATAAAAGACACAGCAGGGTTTTGACTTAATTATTTAGGATTAATCACTAATAACGGGTCGTAGGATCGAAGCCGACTTGAGTCAATACCTGAATAGCGGGGATTCAGTTAGGGAGTAACGGGAACTCTAAGGGTCCAAAGTACAACCTAGCATGAATCGACATAATATTCAATCTGTGTCTTGAACTCATCTCGGCCCGAGCCAAGAACCTATTATTAGGGTAGTTAGGAAGTCTGTTAAATAAAATATACGAACTTCTAAAAGACTGTCGAATTATCCCCCGTAGTAATAGCATAAAAAAAAATAGAATTAAATACTACATTTATAACCAACTTTTGAATAATAAAGTGGTATTATGCCTGTAATGTACAATTAAGTAATTTCATTTCAAATGTAGCATTGTCGAATTTGGTGTAAATTCTATTTGCAAATGTCGAATTGTACACACAAAATATTCATTTGGTGAGTTAGAACTTCCGAATTTGATAGCATGCGTGTCTATCCTGGCTTCACTCTGTCGAAGTTAGGCTTTGAAATGACAAAATTTGTGGGATTTGCCGGTTTCAACTGCATTACTTCGAAACAAATGAATAATTTCATTTCAAAATTGTACTTTGCCTCATTTTAGAGAAGATTGTCGAAACCCAATGGAAATTTGTCGAATAATTATGATTAAAATTCAAACTAGCAACTATAGTGTCATTTCATACTGAGAAATGGCAATTTCTAGCTGCAAAATGATATATACACCCATGTTATCATATACCTCCAACCAAAACACAATTGTAAGAAATAGAAACATAAGAAAATGGGAGTCTGCAGAGAGCCAATTAGCCTACACAAGACAGATCCCTTTCACACCCAACCCATCCGATAAAAACTCTCTCTCTCTCTCATTTATCTCTGTCTTCCTTAGATTTATGACATCCTAGTCTCTCTCTCTCTCACAAATGAGGACATAAGAAAACCGGAGTCTGCAGAGACCCGATTGGCCCACACATGTCAGATCCCTTTCACACCCAACCCATCTTGCGTTCCCTCTCTCTCTCTCATATTTATCACTATCTTCCTTACGTTTACGACATCCTATTCTCTCTTGCTATACTCTCTCTCTCCCTCCCAAATGAGAACATAAAAATTAAGAAAACGGGAGTCTGCAGAGAGCCAATTGACCTACACATTACAGATCCTTTTCACACCCAACCCCTCTCGTTCTATCTAATTTCAAGTTGAAGCTCTATTGTTCTTGATCACATTATAGCACTCGGTAGCCTATTCCACATATCTACAACTGTTACTAAACGAATAGAGGCAGATCCCTTACACAGCCAATCTCTCCCTCTCTCGCTCTTGAAGACAGCGAGGACGGCAACCTGCGAAGGAATTAAATACTAATCCGTCTAGAAGCACGAATTTGGATAAAGCTCCACCAACACAACACAAATTCAAAACCACCTGGGATAACGACCGAGGACCGAGGATAGCCATGAATGTAAATGTAGATCCGACCAGAACCAAAAAATGTATTAACCCGGCAGCTGCCGGGAGACTCTTAAGAGGTTTTACTGGGCGACTGCGGGGAGACTCATAAGATCCCGGTTTTTAAACGCGTACCAAAACCGCTGGCTTTCAGCCAGGCGGTTAAAAATTGGTGTGGGTGTAGTACCACTTGGCAACTCTCGATACCACCACCCCACACGCTCGGGTCGCGCGCGCTCAAGCAGTACACAATCACTTGTCATGGAGCCCACACGTCCCTCACCCGCACGCCCTGATGACACAACCAGCCCTCCTTCTGGTGGTGGCAGCAGCCGTGGAAGGCAGAGAGTGGCTACCAGAAACCCGAGCTATCTCTACTTCTACGAGAGTAGCTCCTAGGACGAGGCCCCGGCACGTAAAGCACGTAGAACACGTGCAGACAAGGGCACGAAAGGCACAAGTGCACAGAGGTCATTGTCCTTCATGAACACTGCCATCACCACCCAGGCAGCTGCTACCACCACTACCACCACCACTACCACCGACGCAGGAGGCCGCCCTGGGGCTGCAGGACTTGCGGGAAGAAAGGGAAGGGCACGGGTAAAAAAACTACTCGTACCTCTGCCACTACCACCGTGCCACCACCATCACCATCACGAGCCGCCCCTGTCCCTGCCCGTGCCCGTGCCCATGGAAAGAAAATGAAGGGCAAGGCGACAGGGACAAAAATAATATTGCCTGCTTCGAGCACCTCTGCCCCACCAACCACTGCTTGCCCTGCCGACGCCGCCCTTGCCGACGCCGCCTCTGCCCCTGCCCGTGCTGGTGCCGGTGGGAAAAAAGTGAAGGGCAAGGCAACACGGACAACAATAATAGTGCCTGCTTCGAGCACCTCTACCCCAACCACCACTGCTGAGCCTCCCGCCCCTGCCGACGCCGCCCGTCTTGGCCCTTCTGCCCCTGCCCATAGGACACCTGCGAGATTGAGACAGAGGAAGCCCCTTACTCCGTCCAAATACGACGCCCTGCTGTTTCCTGATTCCCAGGATGGTGACAGCCAGGAATATGATGACGACGCCGACGCACGGGCGTGTGGGTAGGGAGGTGGCGTCGATAATGACAGTGAGTCCGAGCCAGGTGGAGAAAATGAGGAGGGGCTTTCTTCGAGTGAGGTGCGCGACGACGATGTGCTATACCGTGATCATGACAGTGATTTGTCGGAAGATGGCGCAGACGTAGACGACGTTCCAATCCAAGACGCTAATATTCATACGTTTGTGTGGTCTGACGGGGCCGATTTTGTGCCTCACTTGCACCAGTTTGGTGTTGGTAGGTCAGGTTCAACTGCTGACTGGCCCTGTGATGACAATTCGAACGAGATGGATTTCTTCCTCGCCTTTTTCGACTTGCAGCTAATGACGTACATTGTTGCCCAAACCAACGCCTACTACAGGTGGGTGAGGAGCAAAATGGACGTCATTTCTCCAAGAGCGAGAATACGAGGCTGGGTAGATACGACTGTCAAGGAATTCATGACGTTCTTTGCATTGTTGATGCTCATGCCTCTTGGCAAAAAGCATGTGCTTCAACATTATTGGAAGCACGACCCCCTCATCGCCACCCCAACTTTCAATAAGTACATGACTCGTGACAGATTTATGTTGCTGCTTAGATTTATGCACTTTGCAGACAAATGAAAATCCTAACAGGATTGACAGAATATGGAAAGTTCGGGAGGTGTTCACCATGTCGATGGCGAGGTACAAGAAATACTTTTACCCCTTCAACAACTTGGTGATTGATGAGAGTCTCATGCTTTTCAAAGGTCGTCTTGTCTTCAAACAGTATATCCCCTTGATGAGGCACAGGTTTGGAATCAAACTCTTCGTGTTGTGTGACTGTGAGACCGGTATAGTGCCTGACATGATCGTTAATACAGGAACTGATATAGACGTCCCAAGAGTCGGTGCCAATGACCCCATGGGCATGTCAGGGGCCATCATAAAGAAAATAATGGAACCTTACATAGGCCATGGACACGTATTGTACACCGATAATTGGTATACTTCTCCTGCTCTCTGCCAGTTTCTTCATGACAACCAAACGGGGTCATGTGGGACTGTCAGAAAGACAAGCAAGTCCATGCCCAAGTTCGTCGGTCAAATCACTCCACTTCCGGATCCCTCCTCCAGTGACACACCTTCTGAAGATGAACTGGCTCAAGAACACCGCGAGAGGAAGGAACGACGAAGGCGACGAAGAGGGCCCGGCAAGTACAAGATGATGGAGAAGTCCGGGAAAGTGGTGGCTCTGAAGTGGAAGGACAAACGTGAGGTTTATCTGCTTTCGACAGTCCACACAGGTGCCCAGGTCGACTCTGGTAAAGTCCACTACCGCACCAAGAAAACCATAGAAAAACCCAACATGGTAGTGGACTACACCAAAAACATGCGCCTGGTGGACAAGTCAGATTGTCAACTTGCAGGTGTTGAGTGTCTGAGGAAAACTGTGAAGTGGTATCACAAGTTCTTCCTTCACCTAGTCGACATAACGATGCTCAACGCCTACAACATGTGGCTGGTAAAGAAAGACATGGCTCCAAACCAGAAACTAAAGTTTCGGGAGTTCGTGTACAACGTCTCTTACCAACTCCTGGAAGAACATGGCACCCTCAATCAGAGGAATGTGGCATGGCGTGGTGACCACGTCCCTGACCGCATCCAGGTGGGGATACAGAGACACTTTACAGCCCACACGGAGCTCGTTGGCAATCGACGAAAGCAGATAAAGTGTCACGTTTGCCGCAACACCACCAGGAGACCCACGTCAACTCGAAAAGTCACCTCCTTGTGCAACGAGTGCAAGGTTGCACTCTGCTTGGGTGGCTGCTTCCGGGACTACCACATGCTCAAGCACTATTGAGTGCCGCCCCCCTGCCCTAGACCCGTGCCCTACCTGACCTGACCTGACCTACCTGATCATGCTTTTATGTCACTAAACATTTATGTTACCTCATCATTCACCAGAGTAAAACAAAATATCAAAATTTGTCTAAACATTATAAAACCTTCCCCATAACCCCCTCCTGGATTCGAACCCACTGCCCTGGTCTACCCTAAGATTCACAGTCTATCATCTTACTGACTAGGCCACGGCAGCTCATACAATAATTATATCACCGAAAATTTGGTCTGTACATTCGAGCTGTCACTTGATAAACAAATTTTTTTTTATCCTATCCCACCAATTTACTTTCGTAAATTGATGGAATTATCAATCCTATCATGCAAAGGTATATAAAACTATATCTCTCAAAAATAAATGTATTATACAACTTTATTCGTATCCAAAATTGCCCCAACACTCTCCTCTCCGTGTGACACCAGTCTTATCACACGGTCACTCTGATAATCCTTCCCTTCACCCACCCACCCACCCACCGTCTCTCTCTGCCTTGGCCCCTACACTCTCGTATAACAGTGTTTGTGTAACGGGAAGAAATTGTACTTTCCCTTTTGGTATATGTTGTAAGGTTTGACTTAACCCCTTCAGACTCATATGACGCAGAGGTTGCAAGATTAACAATAAGAAATAGAGTTCTCTCACTCTTATAAATACCTCTCCAAAATTAGTTTTCTGCCCACAGCTAACTCAAAGACAACTGCAGAGGTTGAAGTAACTAAACTAAAGGTTTCTAAATACCCCTGATGGTAACAAAGGCTTTAAAGTATCCCTAATAGGCTCAAAATCGTGTCATATGTCGGAGAGGGTTAACTGTAAGACTTTTTCCCCTTCATTCACTCTTCCCTATATTTAAGGGAAATGTATCGTTTAAGAATGGTTAAGTAACCCTTGTCTATGTAAAGAGGGAATTAGCCTAGATCAGGAGGAGAACTAATATTCTCAAATCTATCTAAAATACTTTCAAGCCTAATTTATCCTTTCACCCCTTTTGTTATTCCCTGTAAAAATCCTTCCTTTTCGAATTTAGAGTAATGCCCCCTTGTGTAAAAAGACCGCCAATTCCTACCCAAGCGACGCCACCTTTGTGGTCATCACCCCCCTTTTTTGGCGGGATCCCTGGCACTGGCCCTCGGCCCCTCACTGTCGTGACCCCAGGCCTACGAGAGAGACACCTACCTACCCCTCAGTCTCTGTCATCATTCCCCGCTTCTTCTCCGGACTTAGGCTTCCTTTCCCTCCATTCAGAGGTTCGTAAATAAGGTTTATAGTGTTATAAGGTATTGCTTACTCAGTTAAGTAAGTACTAGGTGTGTAATGTAGGAGGTATTGCTGTGATTGACAAATTTGTGAACTCGAGCCTACCATCGGGTTGGTCGACAGGCACCCCTCACCTGCCAAGTGCCTACAACCATTCAAATTCCCCCATTATCATTGTGTTCAGTAAAACTTAGTCTGTGCACCTTTGCTAAGTGTTATTCTGATATTTTAGACTTTGTTATTCCAAATTAACGTCAAATTAACTTCGTGTGTAATAATTTCAGTCAGAGGGACGCCATTTGATGGCCTTCCAATTCTTGTGTTTTTCCATAATTCCCGACCAAACTTAGGCTAGCCTATTTTGCTAGTTTGTCTTTCACCGTTTTACATAATCCTGAGGTAGTGCGAGAACACCAGTTAAGAGTAGAATTGAGAACGATGATGTTGATTAAAATGCTTTTGAAGCTTGACCGCCATTTTAGGATTTAGACCATCTCGCATTTCGGAGAGACGACCAGGTTGAGTAAATTACTAATGTAACAGTTGTATTGTATGTTTAGAACTTGTTCATTACTTTGAGTTTATAAAACCATGCATTTTGGTAAATATGATTGTATTTTAACGTGTAAATCAGGAAAGGACATTCGTTTGAGATCGTGTCCTTGAGTTTTGTTTACCTTTCGTGTCTCCGACGTTCCAAAGTTAGGCCTATTCAGAGAAGTATTTATAACTAACGACTCCTAGCCCTGGTTATTGTTAATTTTAAATGTTTTTACTGGGTTATAGTGTAAAGAGTTACTTGTTATCTTGATTTAGAGGTCCTCATTTCCCAACACCAGTACCGTCAAATTTCTGACCCCCATTGGGTCGGGTTTATTTCAGATGATTACTTGTTCTTACTTATTGTTACTTAACACCTTACGAGCGGCCTAGGCGGTTTATTTATATGTACCGCCCAGCGGGGTGTTTTTACCCAAAATAGGGCTGTTTACGTGATCATTTTCATGCCTAAATAAGACCCAGAGCGTAAAACAAGTATCTATCCCTGAAAGGGCATAAACAGAGCTTTCCAATGACACCATAACGATCCTTTTATGATGGCTAGTTTTCTTGCAACAACCACGCAACGCGAGTGCAAAAAGCATGTAATTCGGCACTTTCCCCATACAATTCCGTATATAGCGAGTGAGAGAGGGAGGGAGGAGGTGGGATTCGTGTCAGTAGGTTCACCGCGGTGGTCTGGAGCAGTCATACGCTCGCTACTCTCCTGCCACCACTTGTCTCTCTCTCTCAGCAACATTACGTGCTGAAATTGCCACACGACCTATGTCGAGCGCCGCCAGATAGTCCAGATTTATTATACTCGACTTATGTTGCGCCCCGACAGTTATGGGTTAAAGCTAACTTGTGAAAAGGCTGTTTAGGTATGGGTACTTGCTGAATTATTATGGTAGGTTATATGATTTTACATTTTTAATTAGGCTACCTAACTTTCACCTAATTGGAAGTACAGTAGGCTATTATTAATTATTGTGCTTTTAGAGCTTATTATGAGTATTGATTCCTATGATATATTTTTGTTTGACATGGTCTAATGAACAGAGTTGCCTTGCAAGGGATGGAACGCTGTAGTGAGATTCTGGGCAGCTGATTTCAGGGGATAAGTGACTCGAGTTACAGTAGAAATAACGTTAAGCTTTGTTTGAGCCTTGTGTAGCACCCTCCGCATCGGGCAGTGCAACCTGTTAAGTTTGACCATGACAATTACCTTTGATTTATGCCATTATTGTATTGATTTGACTCCATAGATATGCTGTGTAATTATGTATTCCCAATTGTGTGTAGAGTACTGCTGAGTAACATATGTACCTGTACTTATTGAGAGGATCTTTGGATGACTTAAGAGATTATTTCGGTACTGTACTGTAATGTCTGATCTGTCATTGTATTTCTGTACTTATATTAGCTCATCTATTTTTATACATTAATAGGAATCCATGTATTGTTATATGTTTATATTAGCCTATATTTTTATATGTATTTGTTTTAGTATTACTGTGTACCGTAATTAGGATATTGATTAACCCCATTATTAAGGGTTAGCTATATGTCAACCGACTATTAAGAATGCATTCGACTTACCAGGGAACCAGTTTGGGACGGAGTCGATGTGATGCTGAATTGCTGATGGCGGAGAATCGGAGATTCACCCCTCCCCAATGGCTGAGTGCAGGATGTTGAACTCGTGTACTGTACGAGGGTTCAAGGACCGCAAGAAGACGTGTGATTACCCCCCATCTGCCAGGATACGGTAGGCCGAAGGCAAGCCTGGCCGATACCGGTATCTAGCGGAATTGGGATTATAATACTGAGAGGAATGGGGTGGATACAGACAGCAAGATTCGAGTCCTACTCCTAGGTTAAGAGACTGTCCCAGTACGGTAATGGATTGGTCCCAGGTTAATGGTATAGAGATAATTAGATACGGTACCAATGTCAAGAGTTTGTAAACGGTAAAATGTTCCTTATATTAATATCAAGCTTAAGATAACTGCAATATGTTTGTATCTATCCTCCCGTACCTATTTGGATCTAAATGTGTTATCAGGATGGTAAATCGGAGCCGTCAGTATTAAATTGGTCTAAGAGTAGTACCAGTAGCCTAACTGAGAGTTAAAGTCTTGTCAACCAACATTGAAGGTGAAGTTCTTGATTGGTCTTTGCTAGCCTCCGATTTATCCTACTGTCCTAATGTACCTGAATAATGAGCATGAGTCACGATTGCATAAAGAATAAGAAAACCATGGGGACGGCCAGTTCACCTGAAGGTGGGCGATCAAATAATTCGAATGAATTACCGTTCCCAAAAACATCCTTATGTGATATCTAGAAAGTAGAGAATATGCTAGGTCTCAGTTGGGTTTTTGTGGTTCTTTGGTCTTATCATCATGTCGGAGTTGCAGGCTTTCCCCTTCCTCGAAGGATGTTGGATGTGGGTCAACCAAACAGGGTTGTCCTCTCGTTAATTAGAATACAATAACGGGTTTGTCGTCATCTCTTCCTTTCTATCCTTGAGTACCTATTTTCCACCTTCGCGGCTTAATCCTTCTTTTTCTGTCTCTCCCTCTCTCTCCTGTTCGCAGCGGAAGGGAAAGTGAAGAATGAGATCCCCCCCCCCCCCCGTTACATTATTTATAATACTGCATGCATAAAATAACTTTCACAAATACATTTGTATTGTATAATCTTGTAAATAATGAAGGACAACTGTGTTTGTGTCGAAAATTGCTCCACCATCCCTCTATATCTCGCCTACGCCCTTACACGCGTATATTCGATTATATATAGTGATGCATATCATACAAAATACATCAAGTAAGTCTCAAATATGCATTTCTATTGCATATTACTTGCAAATAAAAAAATCTAACTGTTTCATATGGCAATCTGCCTACCCTCTATCAAGCATAATTGGCCACCAGTCTAAATATAGCTCACTTTGTTGACACACAGAGATTACTTCCCTCCCTCCCTATTCCCCTCCTCAAAGCTACTCTATAGTATCGTACTTTATTACTGTCAATGGCCTACTTATTTGTGTGCACTCTTCACATGTGTCTAATGCAATGTCTGCTTGCATAAATGCAAGTATGAAAGTCATCTATACGAGCAACATTGGCAAAAGATCAATGTAAACCTCCCTCACTCTCACCTCCCCCTTACCCCTACCGTCTCTCGGGCAATAACAAACAGCTGTAATAGGCCGGGCTATAAGGATGAGAATCCCATGACATCCATGCCTCGGGCGTCTCCACCCTCCTACACTTCTCCCTTCTTCCCACCCACCTCTTCCTTCCCGCCTAAACACATTCATAATTCGCCTATATATCGCATATTGGTCTATATGCGGTATATTCCTTGTTATATGGGTCGCATACATATGTACACATACTTTATATAGCATGACAGTGCTGAAAATACGATATATACATGATATTACTGCCAACACACCCTCCCCTCCCCTTCCTTCCCGCATAAACTCAATCACCTCTTCCTTCCAGCCTCCAAACTCATTCATAATTCGCCTATATATCGTATATTTTGGTCTATATGCGGTATATTCCTTGTTATATGGGTCGCCTAAATACGTACAAATACGTACACGTATTTATATAGCATGCAAGTACTCAAAATAGGATAAAATAATACGCGATATTACGCCTAACCCACCCTCCCTTCCCTCTGGTTCTACCCCCTGGGCGCGCGGATATTCGCCCAGGAAATCTTGCCACGCGATGCCATTCGCTTCACAATTTTCAACTACGGACCCCCCCCCCCCCTCCCAGACATTTTTTGGGGGGTCAAATTTATATGGCTCGATGCGCGCGAACATTCCCTTCATGCTGATGTAGTTTTCATCGATATTTGCAAGGGTCGCCCAAATTGTCATACCTGCGCACAGGGGCTACGCAGCGGAGAGGTTAAAAAGCGTTCTGTGAGTTCTAAAACCGCAACTTTAAAGGTTTCCTATGCAAATGCTCGTAGCATATTATGCAATAAATTTTCAGATTTAGAGGAACTAGTGTTTACAGAAAATTATGATGTGATAGGCATAACAGAGTCTTGGCTCAATAGAGAAGATAGAGACTTTTTAGCAGAGTATTCACGTCCCAGTTATGTAATGCCGAATAAATAAAAATGGAGGTAGCGTTTTACTTTATATCAAAGAAAGTCTTAACCCGACCCTCTTGTCAAAACCTCAAATTGTGAACGTCGACACATCTTTTGTGCTAATAGAGAATAATAAAGGTACAAAAATAATACTTGCATTAATATACAGACCTCCAGCTCAATCAGTGCAAACTGACCGAGAAATTTACGAACAAATTGCAGATGTAAGTAACTTACAAGACTTTAATTTACCTGTGACCAAGTGGGGCGATACTCTTACTTCACACTCCGGACATGACTTGTATGCGAACTTGCAAGAGAGTTCACTCTATCAATTTTTTCGATCGCCGACCTGTGGTAATAACGTTCTTGACCTGGTACTTGGAACAAAAGAAGAATTAATAGAGAATTTGAATGTTGGTGATGAATTCAGTAACAGCGACCATCGTACAATAACTTTCACTTTAAAGTTTACTAGTAACGAACCAAATAGCAGCATAAAAAAAGTCCCTAATTTCAAGAAAGAAAACTTTCATAAATTATGAGCTATGATTAAAAAAACTGACTGGAGCTTATCAATTAACAATAACGACATAAATACATCTTGGGAATTATTCGAAACCACTTACCTAAAAGCAGTGCAAACTACATACCATCGAAAATAAGGCATACAGGTCATAATAATAAGCCCAAGTGGTGGAATAAAGATATTTCAAACTGTCTGCTTGCTAAAACGTTTGCTAATAATAGATTAAAATCCTCACAAAATGACGAAGAACGGGTGAAATTTGTAGAGCTATGACGCAAAGCCAAAAAGTTAATTCAGCAAAGTAAAAAGACCCTGGAGTTACATGTTGCGAATCAAAGTATATCAGAAAGAAAAAATTAGTTACTTCAACTGTTGGACCGTTAGTCGATGAAAATGGAGAATACACCAAAGACGAAGTACAAACGAGTAATGCCCTCAATACCTTCTTTGCATCAGTTTTTACAACAGAAGACCTCAGTGATATCCCTACACCATTGCCGATTCAGATTGATAATTCAGATTTTCTAAGCAATATCACCGTTACAGAGAGAGAAGTATTGAATTGGTTAGATAAACTCAAGGTAAATAAAACGCCTGGACCTGATACAATCTCACCTAGAGTTCTAAAGGAAGCTAAGGATGAGCTCTCCAAACCACTGACATTGCTATTCAATAAATCCTTGCAGTCTGGAACTATACCTGATCAGAGGAAGCTAGCCAACGTAACACCGATATTCAAAAGAGGCAGCAAATCACTACCCAGTAACTATCGTCCAATTAGCTTAACCTAAGTTGTATGTAAAATGCTAGAAACACTCAAAAGAGACAGACTCGTAAATCACTTAAAGGAAAATAACATACTTAACCCGTCCAGCCCCGGCTAGTTTTGTAATGTTTGTTCACCAGAACCCGGCCGGTTTTCAAAAAATGGTTTTATTCCAGAAACAATAGCGAATGGGTTAGGAATGAAGGAAAAACCACGAAAAACCGCTCAAAAAGCTTAAAGAATGGTCCTACAGAGCCCCCGAAAACGTATTTTACAAGAGTAAAAAATTGAAGGCAATTACCCCAAAAAACCAGGTTATTGCGCGCTCACGCGCACGCACGTGGACTTTGAGAGTTTTCAACCATCGGCACGGTTGCGTGGGATACGTACACAGTTCCCATACAAATCTGAGCCCTCTTGAGTGGCTACACCTGAGGTTACGGTCGGCGCAATTAGGGTGACGCGCCAGGCACGTCTCTGAGGCTGTGCGTTACATACATCGCCGACGCGTCAGACGCGTCGCTGGGGCTGTACGGGTTAAAGATACTCAACACGGCTTTCGTAACAAAAAATCCTGTTTAACAAACCTCTTAGACTTCTTCCACGATATCCTCAACCTCTACGATGAGAGTAAAGCTGTAGATATTATATACCTTGATTTTCCAAAGGCCTTTGACAAAGTTCCCCACAAACGCTTACTGCTAAAACTAAAACGCATGGATTACAAGACGGTGTGTTGAAATGGATAGAAAATTGGCTCAGCGACAGAAAGCAAAGAGTAGTCATAAACGGTAAGGTATCTAAATGGACCAATGTAAGTAGCGGGGTATCCCAGGGATCGGTACTAGGACCAATTATCTTTCTAATTTACATCAACGACATAGATGAGGGTCTCACCTGTACAATCTCAAAATTTGCTGACGATACAAAAATGGCAAATAGCGTACTCTCAAAAGAACAAGATGACGATATGCAACACAATCTAGATAAGTTGTCATGTTGGGCCCAAATTTGGCAAATGAGTTTCAATGCGGATAAATGTAAAGTACTACATATCGGATACCAAAATGAGAGAGGAAACAATTCGATGAATGGCACTCAGCTTAAGAATGTAAACAGAGAAACCGATCTGGGAGTAACAATATCGAGTATCCTAAAACCGAGTCAACAATGTTAAGAAGTTGTTAAGAAGGCAAACAAAATAATTGGCTTTATAGGCAGGTCATTTGAGCATAAATCCAAAGACGTTATCCTAACCATTTACAATTCCTTAGTCCGCCCTCTTCTGGAATACTGCGTTCAATCCTGGTGCCCTTATTAGCAAAAAGATATAGACAAGCTAGAACGAGTTCAACGTAGAGTTACCAAAATGATACCTAGCCTAAAGAACAAAGCATACAAGGAGCGTCTTAGAGAATTAAATCTATTTCCTTTAAACCAGCGCAGATTAAGAGACGACTTAATTCAAGTGTTCAAAATCATCAAAGGCATCGACAATATGAACTGTAGTAAATACTTCACTATCGACCAATCTAATTACACGCGGGGAAACGGTTGAAAAATTATTGGTAAATCTTTTAACTCCCACGAATTTAAGAAATTCTTCTTCAATCGAGTTGTCAACTTGTGGAATGGGCTTCCCCGAGACGTTATAAACTACAGCACCGTTTATTCATTTAAACTTCACCTAGACAAATATCTCGCATCAAACCCGCGACTGACTGCGTTTGTAAATTAATGCATTTATTTTATCCCCCCCTCAGTTACTAACCCATCTGCCCCTACTAACTTCGTAATCCTGCCACGGACATTACTTCCAGGGCAATAGTTCCCTTTCCAATGTTCCCTTACCCTCTCTAAACCATTGTTTGGACACTTGATCCTCAGTGTTTTGGAGGACAAGCAGCCTAGAAGGGTCACTAGATATGTTGTTGCTTGATTTCCTTTGTACTCCTTTGTTTGTTTGCACAATCTGTTCCTTCTGTATTTTCTCCATGCCCGATAAGTTAAAATTAATTATCTTTTGATATCTGTCACACAGCTCTTGTATCCAACACAATACCCTGCTTGCAAAACCGCTTGAGCCCCGGACAACGGTGCTTGCAACTTTAATTATTATTATTATTATTATTATATTTATTATTATCCAGTCCATACGCCTTCTTAGTATTAAGCCAAGAGAGGGTGGAAAGTACATCCTTCGAAGAGATTATGATGTTAAGCTTAAGTAGCAGAGAGGGGGAGGAGAGGGAGGGTTAGTACCTGAATCCTCCAAAGCGGAGTTTTAAGCGAAAGTGTTAGCGAAGAGTTCAGCTTTGTCATAGGAAGAGTTGACGGTAGTGCCGTCAGAGTGGAAAAGAGGAGGGAAAGACAAAGAAGAAACATTGTTGGAGAGGTTATTAGCTAGATGCCAGAAGGCTTGGGAAGAGTTAGAGTTGGATAGTTCAATGCATTTATTTTTGATGAAAGAGTGTTTGGCGAGTCGCAGAACAGATTTGGCTTAATTCTGGGCAGAAACATAGGAAGTATGAGATTCTTGAGTTTGAAGGCGATGGTACCGTTTGTATGCTTTCTCCTTATTGCGGACAGCAGTAGAACAAGCATGAGTAAACCAAGATATTTTTGCATTAGATTGAGAGAAAGAAAATGGAATGTACATTTCCATGCCAGAGAGTTCTACAATAGCCATAGTTCACCCTTCAGTCTTGGTTAACCTCCACGGCTTGCTTACCCCCCAGTCTTGGTTAACCTCCAAATCTCAGTTAATCATGGTCCCATTCAAACTCAGCCCCTATTCATTCATAGCCCCGGATCATCCCCAGTCTCAGTTCACTCTGTTAAGCCCAATTCTTTTATCAGACGGGATTCCCTCAGAGTGGTTCCTGAGGGCAATAGAAAAGCACTCCCCCCGATAACATCCCAACTTAGTTTTCCTTCCACCCTGCCAACTCTAAAGAAAACATTACTAACCCAACATCCCCTAGTACAACGCCTCCACAAACCTCCCACCTAACCCCAGCCAAACCAAAGGTTTACCCATGAGGGCAGGTGGGGGACCAGCCCTCAAGGGTAAACCTAGCTTCCGTCACCTACCTACCTACCCCACATAACCACAAGGACATTTTTAAACCAGGTCAAGGAGACTAAGACCCACTCTCCCAAAGCCAACAGGAGAAACAAACAAGAAAATTAAAGTAGAGCGAATGCTGCAATTTTACGGCAGCTCACCAAACAGGATTTTTGTTTTGTTTTTAATTCCTGCTGAGGAATGGTTAGTTATTTCAATGTTTACCACCACCAATGGCTCTGCTCTCATTTCACTGACCAGCCTGGTCAACAAGCCTAGACTAACTGTCTAGGCTGACAGCATCCTACCCATATCCCGAGCCGCTTTGGAGAATGGTCCAACATCCTTGATTTATTTCTAAACTGTAATCCCTCTATTCACACTGTAAATCTTCTCTTTCCATTGGGATCCTCCGATCAACACCTTATCTCTGTTAACTGTCCTGTCTCTCCAGTATGGCCTTCTGACACCCCCAGCCTGCAGCTCTTGTGGCATTTTGGCACTGCCGAATGAGAGGCTTTTTAGCAGTGCTTCTTTGATTTTCCCTGGAATGATTTTTGCTTCCATGGCCGGGACCCTCAGAGAGTGCTAAGCACTTTATTGAGGTATTCGTCTTGGGCATGGAAGCATAAATCCAATTTTCTTTCTATCAAACTAACTCACAAAAATCTTGGTTTACTCACGCTTGATCCACTGCTGTCCGCAATAAGGAAGAAGCATTCAAATGGTACCGTTGCTTTCAAACTAAATTATCTCATACCTTTCATATTTCTGCCACGATTCAAGTCAAATTTGTTCGTCGACTCGCTAAACATGATTTCATCAACAATAAACATTCTCATCTCTCTGACTCTAACTCTTCCCAAGCTTTCTGGAATTTAGCCAAAACCCACATCAACAATTTTACTTCCTCATCTTTCCCTCATCTTTTTCACTATGATGGTACTACTGCCACATCTTCCTCTGAAAAAGCTGAACAAAAATCCACTTTGGATGATTCTGGCTCTGTTCCTCCCTCTCCACCACCTTCTCTCTTACTTATGCCTAAAATCATAATCTCTTCTAACGATGTACATTCTGCCCTCTCTGGGCTAAATACTAAGAAGGTGTACAGACTGAATGGTATTCATCCAGTTGTACTCAAAAACTGTTTTACCATGCTCATCCCTTCCTAAGCAAACTCTTTCATATCTGTCTTACCTATAACGTCTTTCTTTTGTTGTTGAAAGTTTGCTCTCATTAAACTTGTACAAAATGGTGACTACTCTCAACACTCTAACTATTGTCCAATTGTTCTCATTTCTTGCATCTCTAAAGTTTTTGAAACTATTTTTAATTCAAAATTTCATAAGCATCTGTCTTCCCATTAATCTACTTTCAGATCACCACTATGGTTTCCATAAGGGATCCGTATGGGATCTTTTTCTTATCCTACTAACTCTTGGTCATCCTACATTTGGGACTTCGGTGAGACTTTCTCTATTGCGCTAGACATAATAGAATGACTTCGATAGCGTCTGGCACAAATTGATAATTTCCAAACTACCTTCCTTCAGTTTCTATACCTCCATCTGTGCCTTTATCTCTAATTTCATCTCTGGCTGCTCCATAGCTGCACCTGTGGACGGCCATTGCTCCCTTTCTCAACCTATCAACTCTGGTGATCCTCAGGGTTTTGTCCTGTCTTCAGTTCTCTTTCTAATTTTCATTAATGATCTTCTCAACTTTACCTCTACTCTTATTTACTCATATGCTGGTGACTCTACCTTTTTTTTTTTTTTTTTTTTTTTTTTTTTTTTTTTTTTTCTATATCTTACACTATTCAACTAGTTTTCCACAATGACCCAGTATGCATTCACTCCAAAACTCATATGATGAGACTATAGCACGCCTATCTTTTGATATATCAACTATCTCTGATTGGGGCTAAGTAAGTCTTGTTACTTTCAATGCTTCAAAAACCCAATGTCTCCTTCCATCTACCTGTCACGATATCCCACATGACTTTATCTTACTCTTCAACAATACACAAATCAACTCTTCATCTTCTCTCATTATTCTTGGTGTTTCTTTTTTTCCTGACTTTTCTTGGAAAAATCATATTACCACTCTTGCAAAAACAGCTTCGCAGAAGTTAGGTGTGCTCAACTGTCTCTGTGGTTCTTTACCTGCACAATGATTTTTACTCTGTATACGGGCGCAGTTTTCCCATGTATCGAGTTTTGTAGTGGTTCCACCCATACCGTACTTCTCGAAAGGGTATAGTCAAAAGTATTTTGTCTTTCGTCATCTCACTTCCTCTTACTAATTCCTTTACAATCTCTCTCTACACACCGCAATGTTGTGTCTCATTCACTCTTCTACCGCTATTATTATATTACCTCCACCAACCGACTTTACTCCTAAACTCAATTAATGAAATCAACAAATACATGTGGCAGTCCAGGGATTCGAACCTAGGATGCTCACACCGAAATTCAGTGCATTTATCCATTGCTCTACGAAGACAGTTAAAGAATGGTGGATAAACCTACGATTTATTATGCAGTTTCGAATCTTGCATATCAATCTAAGCATGTACACACTTTCCAACTGCGCTATCATAGGCTATGGATAGATGAATGGAAGGAGTAATTAATGGGGCCTTAACCCTAAGGAAGGCCTTTCTATAAACTACCCCTGAACCTGAATTAATTATTATGTTACCTCCACCAACCGACTTTACTTCTAAACTCAATTAATGAAGTCAACAAATACATGCGGCAGTCCAGGGATTCGAACCTAGGATGCTCACACCGAAATTAAGTGCATTTATCCATTGCGCTACGAAGACAGTTAAAGAATAGTGGACAAGCCTACTATTTATTATTCAGTTTCGAATCCTGCATATCAATCTAAGCATGTACACACTTTTCAACTGCGCTATCATAGGCTATGGATAGATGAATGGAAGGAGTAATTAATGGGGCCTTAACCCTAAGGAAGGCCTCTCTATAAACTACCCCTGAACTTGAATTAATTATTGTGTTACCTCCACCAACCGACTTTGCTCCTAAACTCAATTAATGAAATCAACAAATACATGTGGCAGTCCAGGGATTCGAACCTAGGATGCTCACACCGAAATTCAGTGCATTTAACCATTGCGCTACGAAGACAGTTAAAATATGGTGGAGAAGCCTACGATTTATTATGCGATTTATGAATGACAATAACCAGTGTTCTTCAGAGCTTTCTCAGTGCATACCTCCTCCCTTACGTTCAGTGAAGGGCACCTGCCTTTCAACCCCCCCCCCCATTCTGTCCAACTATCTAACCTAAGGGTGAACCGATATTCCCAGTCTTTCATCTACGCAACAGGTAAGCTTGAGACTCTCCCTCAACCTGTATTTCCCTCATTATCCGAACCCTGTGTGTCCAGACATTTTGATTCTAACGTACCTTGAATTTGGCTCTTTGTCACTCTTTCAGCTTTGGAAGAGACACTTGTTACAGGCAGCTTAGCTTTTTGTCTCCTTCACTTACATAATACAAAGAAAACAAATAGCAGTCCAAGTTCATCAATAATTATTTAACCTTCAGCCCCAGTTATCAGTTCAAGTTCCCAAGTCATAATTCACTCTTCAGTCACAGTTCACTCTAGTCCCAGTTCACCCTCGGGCAATGTTTACCCTCAGTCCCACATCACCCTAAGTCCCACATCACCCTAAGTCCCACATCACCCTAAGTCCCAGTGTACCCTCATTTCAGTATTACCTCCCGCCCCAGTGCATCCGCCTAACACTAGCATTTCCTCCTCAGTCCCAATGCACTTCCCAATCTTAGGTCATCTCAATTACCAATTCACCCAGTTCATTACCCGCAATCCCAGTTCATAACCCCCGTCCCATTTACTTCCAAGTCCCAGTTCACCCACCCGTTCCAGATCACTACCTGGGTCCCAGATCTTCCCTTGGGTCCAAGATCAACCTCTGGGTCCAGTTCACCCCCTGGATCCCAATTCAATCCCTGTCCTAGTTTATCCTTAAGCCCCAGTTTACCCATCAGTCCCAGTTCATCAATGGTCCCATCCACCTATTTCAAATTTATCAATTGCCCTTCGCCCTTCTGTCCCAGTTCACTCTTCAGTCCCAGTCCACCCCTCAGTTCCAGTTCATCCACAGTCCCAGTCCAACCATCTGTCCCAGTTCAGCCACCCAGATTTCTTTCAGTCCCAGTTGACCCTCCCAACCCAGTTTACTTTTCAGTCCCAGTTCTCCCTAAGTCCCGGTTAAATCCCCAGTCCAAGAACACCCCCATTTCTAGTTCACCTCTCAGACTTAGATTATCATACCAATACTTGCGCCCCCTCCCTCTGATAGCGCGAGCTATTGTAAGCAGCGCAATAATTATAATGAAGGACAGAAAAGCTTCAAGGTGTTCTGGCATTGTTGCTGAGAAGATTAAAGCCTCAGGTGACATAGGAGTGAGAATCCTTGATGAATGACATAAAAGTGTAATTGTAAACATATATAAGGATAAGGGGGATTCATTAGATAGGGGAAATTATAGGGGCCTGAAAATGCTTGACCAAGTCATGAAGGTCTGTGAGAGAGTCTTTGAAGGCATGATCAGGGAAAGCATTTGTATCTACGATATGCAGTTCGGTTTCATGCCAGAATGTGGTACAATTGATGCTTCTTCAAAGTCAGTCAGCTGCAGGATACATATTTATATAAAGAGAGGGATCTATACCTTTTACTTGTTGACCAGGAGAAGGCCTTTGATAGGGTGCCCAGAGATGTTGTGCAGTGGGCTATGAGAAAGCTTGTCATATGTAAGTGGCTGGTGCGTATGATACTTTTTTTTTTTTTTTTTTTTAAGAGACAATGAACGGAGGAAGGAAAAACACAGATAAAACAAAAAGGTTCATGTGCCTAAAGGCATCCTCCATTCATAAAATGTTTGTAACAACTGGATTTAAACTTTTGTAGATTGTAAGATTGTGGAAAGCAACTCGAGGGAAGTGAATTCCAAAGAGTAGTAGTTCTAGGGATAAATGAATTTTGATAAGCAGAAGTTCTGCATTGTGGAGGAGAAAGTGTAAATTCATGGGCGCTCTCAGCTGCCCTAGTTCTACGGGGAAAGATGTGGAGAGGCGGCACAATTGAAGCAAGTTCCTCGGAACAATTGCTGTGAAAATATCTGTAGAATAATGCAAGGGATGCAACGTTTCTTTGTATGGATAATGTAGGAAGGTCCTGTGTGATTACAGGGTTATTGATTAATCTAATAGCTTTATTTTGAATTTTGTCCAACTGGTTCAATGCAACCACTCCACTTCCACTCCACAGAGGTGAACAGTAATCCATCTGAGAACGCACATGACTTGTATATATTACGGCCAACTGCTCGTCAGTGAAGAATTATCGAACTCTGTACAGGAGTCCCAGTTTTTTAGAGGCATTCTTAGCAATGCTTCTAACATAATGTGTCCAGCTCAAGTTAGTAGTCAATGTTACACCGAGAATGTCAATACTAGGGGAAGTGGGAATATTTACATCATTAAAAATATATGGGATTCTGTGAGATTCTGTCGGTTAGAAATATATATATATATTTTTTTTTAAAAAGACCTCCGTCTACGTATTGTGAAAAACCTGTTATCCTCCGGCAAATTGTGGGGTTGAGTGAGTGAAGGGGGGGACAGTGAATGAAGGAGGATGCATGTTTTTCATAATACGTGTTGCTAGCCCCAAACGCGCGAGCAACTGTGGCTTTCAACCATCCGACAAAATTGAATGTACTTGGTTTTCTGTGCATTAAAGGAAACTAGATTCTTTTGTCCCCATTCATTAATTCTAGAAAGGTCCTGGTTCAGAAAAATTGCAGTGTTTATTTTTGAATTTATAAGATCGGGTTGGGTGAAAGGAATTGGTAAATGTGAAGGAACTGTGGAGTGTTGAGTCATCTGCGTAGGAATGTATTGGATTATGAGTGGTAGATATGAGATCATTGATATGAATGAGGAACAGAGTTGGGGCCAAAACTGATCCCTGGGGAACACCAGCATTTATTGAGTGAAATTGAGAATAAAGGCCATCTACCATTACACATGTTTTTCTGTTATGAAGATAAGAAGAAATTAGTGGAACTAATGATGCCAGGCCGTAGTGTGACATCTTCGACAATAAGGATTGATGCCAGACTCTATTAAATGCCTTTGATATATCCAGTGCTATTGTATGTGTTTCACCATGTTGGTCTGTAGCTTGGTTGATTTGATAAGTAAGAAGGCAAAGAATGTCTGCAGTTGATCGACATTGTCTAAAATCATATTGCCTATCACTGATTAATTTATTATTCTCAAGATGCTTAATTATGTGATTATTTAATATAATTTCAAAGACTTTACCAAGAGTGGAAGTTATAGCTATTGGTCTGTAGTTTGATGGATCTGAAGAGGCACCTTTTTTAGGAACTGGATGGATGTTTGCTTCTTTCCAGGGTACTGGGAAGCATGAGGTATGAGTACACAGACGGAAAATGTTTGCCAATACAGGAGCGAGCACCAAGGAGCAATTCTTAAGTACTATTGGAGGAATTTCATCTGGACCAGGAGCCTTATCTACTGAGAGATTCTGCAAAATAGTTTTGACATGTCTGGTGACTGGTGTGGATCTTAATTTTTTTTTTTTTTTTTTTTTAAAGAGACAATGAACGGAGGAAGGAAAAACACAGATAAAACAAAAAGGTCCATGTGCCTAAAGGCATCCTCCATTCATAAAATGTTTGTAACAACTGGATTTAAACATTTGCAGATTGTAAGTTTGTGGAAAGCAATTCGAGGGAAGTGAATTCCAAAGAGTAGTAGCTCTGGGGATGAATGAATTCTGATAAGCAGAAGTTCTGCATTGTGGAGGAGAAAGTGTAAATTCATGGGCGCTCTCAGCTGCCCTAGTTCTACGCGGAAAGATGTGGAGAGGCGGCACAATTGAAGCAAGTTCCTCGGAACAATTGCTGTGAAAATATCTGTAGAATAATGCAAGGGATGCAACGTTTCTTCGTATGGATAATGTAGGAAGGTCCTGTGTGATTGCAGGGTTATTGATTAATCTAATACCTTTATTTTGAATTTTGTCCAACTGCCTCAATGCAACCACTCCACTTCCACCCCACAGAGGTGAACAGTAATCCATCTGAGAACGCACATGACTTTTATATATCACGGCCAACTGCTCGTCAGTGAAGAATTCTCGAACTCTGTACAGGAGTCCCAGTTTTTTAGAGGCATTCTTAGCAATGCTTCTAACATAATGTGTCCAGCTCAAGTTAGTAGTTAATGTTACACCGAGAATGTCAATACTAGGGGAAGTGGAAATATTTACATCATTAAAAAATATATGGGAGTCAGTGAGATTATGTCGGTTAGAAAATTGAATGTATTTGGTTTTCTGTGCATTAAAGAAAACTAGATTCTTTTGTCCCCATCCATCAATTCTAGAAAGGTCCTGGTTCAGAGAAATTGCAGTGTTTATTTTTGAATTTATAAGATCGGGTTGGGTGAAAGAATTGGTAAATGTGAAGGAACTGTGGAGTGTTGAGTCATCTGCGTAGGAATGTATTGGATTATGAGTGGTAGATATGAGATCATTGATATGAATGAGGAACAGAATTGGGGAATTTCAGGCGAATTAAAATTAAGTACAGGGACATCTTGACTGAAGATGTACGGGGACTTACGAACGGCAATGAGGGTGAAAGGTGTGCTGAGTTAGGAATTTACATTCCGCATTGGAGTTCACCAGGGCTCTTTGTTAAGCCCTCTCTTCTTTGTTATTATTCTGCCACTACCTGGAGATTTCAGAGCTGGGCTCCCCTGGGAACTGCTATATACACTGATCTAGTATTTATCGTAGATAGTGTGCGGGATGACGAGGCCAAGTTCAGAAGATGGAAAGGGGGCATGGCAAGCAAAGGTTTATGAGTTAATATAAATAAAACCAAGGTTTTACACAGTTGATTTGGGCTTGGAAAGGTAGGTAAAAGTGGTGCATACACATGCCAGCATCCAGAAAAGGGGAGGGCGCTAACTCAATACAGTGTGTCTGCTGCTGCTGGGTTCACCATGGGACTAGAAGAAAGGGATCTCTACCAAGGAAAAAGTCCGAAGTTGAGAAATTTGTATGTGTAGTATGCAAATGTGACCTTGTGTTCAATGACCAGCTTGAGAGTGTTAACTTTGACAATGAGGCACTGGAGATGGTAAACAAGTTTTGCTACTTGGAAGATACCATCTCTGCCATTTAAAATTAAGGGGCCGAGGCCGCCACTATAGCCAGAATATGATGTGGCTGGGGAAAATTCAAGAGAACTGTTGCCACTACTTGCCATATGAAGAATGCCTCTTCCTTTGAAGGGAAAGGTGTATGCTTCATGTATTAGAAATGCAACGACATATGCTTCAGAAATGTGGACTGTCAGTCCCCTTTCCGTCTGAATTTACCTTCCCATCCCAGTCCCAGTTTCTCCTCAGTCCAAGCTCTGTCCCCAGTCCAAGTTCTTCCTTAAGTTCACTTCCCAGTGCAAGATAAATCCTAAGCAAAGTTCACCTTTTAGTTCTAGTTCACTTTTCATTTCAATCTTAGTTCTCCCTCCAATCCAAGTTTACCCTCTTCAGCCCCAGTTCATCCCTCAATCTCAGTTTACCATAGTACAATTTTGCCCTCTCATGCCAATTCACCCTCTAAGTTACAGGTTTTCATCAGCCCCTGGTTTCCAGTTCTTCCCAGTTTACCACCAACAATTTTTGTTTTCACTCCTTATTCCAGTTCACCCCCCCGTCCCAGTTCACCCTCCCGTCCCAGTTTACCCCCCCCCCCCCCCTTAAGTCCAAGTTCATCCCAAGTCCAGTCCAAGGTCATCACCATTCCCAGTTCACCCTTAGTCCCAGTTTGTCTCTTAGGCCCAGTTCATTAGACCTAGTTAATACCTAGTCGCTGTTAAACCCCAGTCCCAATTCATTCTGCCATTCAGCACCAGATCACCTGCAGTCTCACTTTTCCCTAGGCCCAGTTCACCTTCCATTTTAGTCCCAGTTCACTCCCAAGTCTTAGATAACTATAATTTCCAGTTCATTCCTCAGACTCAGCTTACCACCCATAGTCCCAGTTCAACCACATTTTCAGTTCACTTTCCTGGCTCAGTTTAGTCCATCAGCCCAAGTTTATCACAAGCTCAAGTCACTCAGTCACTAATCTCCAGTCCCAGATAACCCCAGTCTTAGTTTGTGCCCTAGGCCCAGTTCACAGTCAGTCCCAACTCATGCCCAATTGTTGCTCAACCCCAGTTCAAACTCACCGCGCTATTCAGTCCCAGTTCATCCTCAGGCCCAGTTCACCCTCCCATCCTAGTACACTCACCCAGCACCAGCTCATCCACGAATCCCAGTATATCCTTGTCCCATTTGATTCCTTGTTCCAGTTTACCCTTTAATCCCAGTTAACCATTTTGTATCAATTAACCCTTTAGTCCCAGTTCTCCACCTGTCCAAGTTTAACCCAAGCCCCAGTTACCCCTCAGTCGAAATGCACTCACCAATTCCAGATAAACCCCAGTCCCATTTTCTCCTCCCATTTTGGTTTACTTCAAAGTCCCATTTCACCCCTGTCGCAGTTCAACTCCGTGTCCTAGTTCAGCTTCCAATTTATGTTAATTTCCAGTTCCAGTTCACCCTTTAGTTTCAATTCATCCCAGTCCAAGCTCCACCCCAAGGCACAGTTCGTACCCAAAGCCAAAGCCTTCAACTCCCACTCACTTTCAGTTCAATCCAAGTCACACGCAGTCCCAGTTTACTCCAGTAACGTACCTCCCTTCGATCTCAGCCCGTCCCCCAGTCCCAGTTAATCCCAAATCTCAGTTCATGCTCAGTCCCAATTCACCCTTCAGTCACAGTTCAACCCCAGTCCCTGTTCATCCCCAGTTTTAGTTCATCCCAGTCCTAGTTCATCTGCAGTCTCAGTTTACCCATCATTCCAACGTCTCCCATCATTCCCAGTTCCACCCCTAGGCCCACTTCTTCCCCAATGCCAATTCAAGCAAGGATCCAATTTACCCCCCACTTAGTCCCAGTCCTAATTAACCCTCAGTCCCAGTCCACCTTAAGTTTCACTTCACCCTACCAACGTCAATTAGTCTAACCCCAACTCCAAGTTAATCACAATTCCAGTTCATTACTAGTCTCACTCACACCAGGTCACAATTAATTGATCATTCCCATTTTACCCCCATTCCGGGTTCACTCTTAATTGACATTTTAGCCTAGTTCCAGTCAACCTTAACGGTCCCCGTTCATCCCCAGTTCCAGTTCACCCTTAGACCCAGTTCATCTCAAGTCAAAAGTTACTCATGAGTCAAAGTTCACTGACAAGCCAAGTTAACTTCCTCCCTCCAGTCCCTGTACATCCCCAGTCCCAGTTCACCGCCAGTTCAAGTACACTCTTCCGACCAAGTTCATCCCCAGTCCCAATTAACTCCTCTCTCCTCCACGCAATCCTATAGTTAACCCCCAGTCTCAGCTCACCTCAAGTGTGTGTATGTATATTTAAAGTGACTGTTAGTATTAGGGAAGGACTCTGAATAGTCTTAGTTTATCCCCAGCACTAGTTCACCTACCAATACCATGTTATCCCCTGTCTATATTCAACCACCCAGTCCAGATCACACTCTTCCGTCCCAGTTCATCACCAGTTCCAGTTTGCCCCATTCCCAGTTCATTACCAGCACTCGTTCACACTCATTTCCAATTCACCGACCAGTCTCAGTTCACTCCAACCCCAGTTCGTCCTCTCCTCCTGGTTCACAAACCCAGTCTGATTTCACCCCAGCCCCAGTTTACCCCCATTCCTGACTCATCCCCTGACTCAGTCTCAATTCATCCTCAGTCCCTGTTCACCCCTAATTCCAGTTCACCGCTCTAGTCCATTTCAGCTTAGTTCCAGTTCATCTCAGTCCCAGTTAATCCCCAGTCTCAGTTCACCTCTAGTACCAGATCACCCTGAGTCCCAGTTCATCCCTAGTCCCAGTTCACCCTACCCCCAGTTCACCAATATACTCCTCTCCATCTCCCAGTCTCAGTTCACTCCAGCCCCAGTTAACCCCCAAGTTTCAGTTTACCTGCGGCAACCGAGTGGATGTGCCATTACGTCTGAATCTGCTTGACCTGGGTTCGATCCCAGCCAAGCTTGACATATTTAGTGGGTGTGGTAGTACGTCCTAGCGTGTCTGGGGACACCTCGACGACGCATACAGACTAACATCACGCATAACAAAAGTCAGTCCAACAGCTTCCTCTCTCTCTCCAAAACCCTTTCTCCCCTCTCAACACTCTTCCGAAAGTAGATACGAGGTGCCGTTGTAAAGGCTTCATCTGACCTGACCCTATGTTCAGTTCATCCCAGTTCCAGTTCACCCTTCAGTCCCATTTCACCCTCTATCCCAGTTGTGATGTTAACAACTCCGTTAGAACCGCATGGCTTGTCCTACAGTGACTCGCTAGGATCGCCAGGGCAGTGGATGTGGCTACAGTTTATGTATTAGGGTGTGCTTTATTTCATATGAAAGCTCGTGTCATGGGCAGTCCAGAAAGGCTCTTTGTTTTCACCCATGTCAAGGCTTTATATATTTAATTGTAAAGTATATGTTTTATCATTAACTAGTAATGATGGGATCTGGGAGAGAGAGAGAGAGTAGAACAGAGTGAGAGGGGGCGCGCAGTGTTTTTGTCCCGCTCGATGACGTCACGGCTGGCTGCCTCGTGGGGGTTGGTTGAGGGAGGTCCTTACCATGTTGCTAGCTTCTTTGCTAGTGGCTAGAGGACTTGTTACCTCTTTACTTTGCGCGGTGAAAACTAGTCCCGGTATATATACAGGTTCCTCGCCACTCTCTCCCTCAGATCTGGTTTCTAGAACGCACCTCTCTTATCCCTTGATACCTGTTCCCCGCACTGCACCTGAGAATCTTTTCCTCTGCCTACCTCTCTCTTTTTCCATATCTTTCACCACATTTTATTAATACCATATCCCCTCAGGTTAACTCTGCAAAATCAGCTTCATGCTGGCCAGTTGTATTGTGCGTTAAGGTCTGATATAACCTATGTATATTTAGTTGTTAAGATAAGTTGATCACGAAGCATTGGTTGGCATTCATATTGTTTAGTACCGCTTCCTATAATTATTAGTGTTCTGCTGGATTAGATAATGCTAGACTAGGGGTCTGATATTATAAGGTATTGTTTCCTATGAGTGCTGGCTTTAGGTAAAAGCTGCACGACATACCTGAGAACTGGAGTTGATTGGGTAAATTCTAGTCTGTGTGCCATTGAGAGTAGAGCATGCACGAATGAGGGCTTTTTGCCTATACCATTCTGCACTGTTCTAAGCTCGTTGTTTGTCTTTGAGGTACGCCAGGAGAACGCTTAATACTTCGGTATTAAGGTTTCTCAAGAGAGCTACCCTTCCCTATAACGTAATATTTGACGCACAGACTTGAGATTTGCACTAGGCTACGCGGCATGCCATGCGCACCAGTATCTCGTATCATTGACTCTAGCTAGACTTTATCAGTCACAGTAGACATTAAGTATATTAACCTAATTACTCTTTTTATGCATACCCATTTATGATTACACAAGCATTTCGCAGCCTAGTTTGATGTATGGAGACACAAACGACTTAGGCTCTTTTTGTTGATAGGAATACTGCATTGTCGTGGCGATTATTATTGTTGTAGCGTTTAGGATATTCTTGGCCCCGACTGCATTATATATTCTGCCTTTTTGTGTGCATAGCCTGCACGAGCATTGTTCCGCTGCCTGCCTTTTTGGGTTCCATTTCCGATATGAGCATCTTTATAGCATCTAATATTTAAAGAAGATTCCTTGTTAGTGTTGAAGGACTTTAGTGCACTTTCTTTCATGCAGGAGTGCCTGACATTTATTGATTAAAGTAACGTAAGCTGTAACTTCTCTTACCACCTTGCTTTGCATACCATAACCAAGCACCTTCGGTTATAGGTAGTAATAGGCTGTTTTCACATAACATTAAGCCTAGAGTAGACGCACATTTATTGAGAGTTTGATAGCCTATTATTGCATATAAAACTCTGTAGAGTATTTGTGTTCTTTGTTCACTGGGAATATACATCAGAGGTTGGATCTAGCGCTTTCCGTTGTAGCATTTATGCCATTACTAGTCTAATGAATAAGAACCCTGATATATTTAAACCTCAGTCGTAACAAATGGCGACCTTACCTAGGATTTGGTGAACCTACATTTATTAGCTGGAAACATTTGTTGTTTTGGGGAATATTTTGCGGGGATCAGCAAGAATTTTTTTTTTTTTGCAACATAGTATAGCCCTTGAGTATTTCCGAGAATGTTTGTGTGTATATTGAGGTATAAGAGTTTGGGGTACTTCTTTTCTGAATATTGAGGTGGGAAATTTTTGTGAGCATCATGTCTTATACCGGATCAGAGGAGAATGGAGACACAGTACGTAATGTCGAAACTGAGGAACAGCAGTATGATGATATGGTTAATCAGGTGAACTGTGAGGAGGATGCTAGGATATTTTTGCAATGACCTGTTACTGCCGAGCGGTTGGAGGGTATGAATCGGTACGGTCTTCAATGCCTGGCCACAGCTATCGGTCATGTGGTTACTAGCAGCATGACCAGGGATAACTTGATAACGTGTGTACTGGGCAGGGTGACTGGTGAGCGAGATAGGTTGAGTGCTCAGAGCTCTTCGGCCATACTTCCCCTACACTCGACTCCCAGCCATCCCAGTAGTTTGCCGACCCCGAGTACGCGTCCACAGTTGGGTGGTGACTGGCAGGGTGGGTTGCCCCTGGGGGGACCACCGGTAATTTCAAACATTGTAGCACCTTCACCTCCTCAAGGGTTAACTCCAGAATTATTGCTTCAGCTCGAATTAGCTAAGATCGAAGAGAGAAAGGCTATCAGGGTATGTGAGCTTCAGCAGCAAACAGAGCTAGCAAAAATCCAAGCTGATTTAGAGTCGACTAGGTACTGTGCCGACATGGACGTAGAGAAGTCGCGAGTAGAGACTACGGGACAACGACTTGGGGCTGGTAACCGTGCTCATGATCAATCTCTCTCGCACTTATTGAAACTGGTTCCGGTGTTTGATGAGAGTGGTGTAACAGAATTTTTTGCACGCTTTGAGAAGAAGTGCCAGGAACACCAGTGGCCAGAGAATAAATGGGCAGCACATGTATCCTCTAGATTAATAGGCAAGGGTCTTAAAGCCTACGATGCGTTACCTTTGGAGTCATGTATTGCGTATGAAGATCTCAAGGAGGCTGTCCTGAGGGCTTACGAACTGCAACCAGAAACGCACCGTTTGAAGTTCTGGGGTGTAACTAAGGGAAGAGATAGCACCTTTTTGGAACACGCCCGGGACTTGTCCGATGCTATGGGGAACTAGCTCCGATCTGAGAAGGTAACAACGTTTGATGGAGTTAAGCAGTTGATGATGTTGGAGCAGTTCTTTAAGAGCACGGGCGGTGATCTAACTTTGAACTTAAAGGAGAAAAACCCAAGAACTCTAGTCGAAGCAGCAGAAATGGCTGATCGACGGCTGTCGTTGATTCGGGGTTGCGGGTCCTCACAGAAGTACGATGTAAGTGCTAAGGACCGTTATCCTCCCCCTCCCCGTAACAATGACACATTTAAACAGAAGAGCAATGAAACTAAAACTGAATCCAAACCTTACACCACACCGTATGTGAAAAGTCAGGGGCCTTTTACATCACAGTATAAGCCGAAACCAAAATTTATGCGTTTTAGTTGCCACCCGGAGGGTCATAAGGCAAATGTGTGCCCTAGTCGACCTCCTCCGGCAGCCGTGTCTTTTGCTCACGGCATTGGAGTGTTCAAGAGAACATCGGAGTTTGTTAGAGGAATTTCTTCCGAGGTAAATACACTGCCAGTGCAGAAGGATCCGGAAGGCTTATTCCCTGTCCGTGATGCCTTTAGTGACCACAGGGGACTCGGTTGTGTGGAGTGGGGGGGTAGAAGACATGAGGTGAGAATTTTGCGTGACACTGGGGCATCGCAAACACTGTTGAGAAATTTCACTGGTAAACCTGTCAATACGGCGCGGGTGGTTGTGGTTCAGGGAGTTAATGCGACAAGGTCATACCCGCTTGTAAGAATGAAGGTGGAAGTTGATGGTGTGACTCGGGACCTGGATGTAGGAATTGTGGAGAAGTTACCTGTTGGGGGCGTCGACCTCCTTCTCGGCAACGACTTTGCGGGACCTACTTCTGAGGGTCCACCCTTGGTCGTTGCCGAGAAGCCGGCCGACGTGAGTAGGGAGGAGCAGGAGTGGGTTGAGAAGTGTCCGGCGCAGCCTATGGCGTGTGTTGTCACCGGAGATCCTGCATCCAGGGAGTCACATTCTGGTCAGCAATCTTTAGATCAGCGGAGGAAGGGTACCGAGAAGGGGTTGAAAGTTGATGCGGTTGAGAGTTTAGTATCAACGGACCTTCTCGGGGACTCATAATTAGGACCACATTTCGAGTCTGGAGAAGACCCAGTAACTGTTCCTGAAAAGGCAGAGGATGGGCTTAAAAAGACGAAAGAGTTGAAGGAGGACAGTGATGCACAGTCGGGAGATGTAGCGACAAGGTACCCTGACGTGTACCCTATGAGAAATTGGTTGGCAAAGACGGTGGTCCGAAGCTTGCTAGTGTATTTTTCCCGGTATGGTTACCCGCAGGGGATTCAGTCAGTCCAGGGACCCAACTTCACTTCTAGCCTCTTTGTTCAAGCAATGCCACAGCATGAGATTGTTGGTGTTGTGTCATCTGCGTATCATCCGGAGAGCCAGGGTGTGTTAGAGCGATGGCACTCAGCCTTGAAATCTGTGCTTCGTTGTTGTTGCTTTGAGAGTGGGAAGGATTGGGATCTTGGCCTGCCATGTGTTTTGTTTGCTGTGCGGGAGGTACCTGGGGAGAGTTTGGGATTCAGCCCTAATGAGCTCGTCTTTGGACACCGTGTCAGAGGGCCTCTCCATATGGTTGAAGAAGTATGGGAGGGCGCATAAAAACCTTGTTCTATGCTCAAGTGTATCCTCAACAGTCGAGAACGGATGTTGCGCAGTCTGGAGTTGGATGGCCGTAATTTGACTAGCTCTCAGGCCCTCAGGAAGGACAGGTACGACCACAAGGTTGAACTCAGGGAGTTTCACGTGGGTCAGGAGGTGTTGATTCTACTGCCCCTTGTAGGTCACCCCTTATTCGCGAAGTACGCTGGTCCTTATAGGGTGGTGGAGGAGCTATCAGACCTGGATTACTTGGTAGCCACTCCAGACAGACGGAAGCGCAATCAGTTATGTCATGTTAATCTCGTAAAGGAGTATGGGAGGCACCCCCCTGAGCCTCTCACTGTGCCTGTGATGACGTTTAGCAGTCAAGGTGGAGAAGGAGAACGGGACAGTCAAGCTCAGGTGGAGGATAACTGGAAGGATAAGAAGTTCAAATGGGCACCTGAGTGTGAGAAGGTGTTTAGAGAAGTAAAACACCTGTTGTGCACTCACCCGATCCTCAGGGCCCCTGACTTTAGCCTACCTTTCCAACTAGCAACGGAGGCTAGTGGTGTGGGGGCTGGTGCCGTCCTTGTGAAAAAGGACGATGATGGGCTGGAGCATCCTGTTAGTTTCTGCTCGGAGAAGTTCAATTCAGCCCAGGGGAGCTGCTCTGTTGTCGAGAGGGAGCTGCTGGCAATTGTACTTGCGCTTGGGCATTTCGAGGTCTATGTTCCAGCCTATGGTCCGGTCATTGTAGTTTACCCAGATCATCACCCTCTCAAGTTCTTGGACCAGTTTCACAATCGGAATATGAGGCTGACCAGGTGGTCACTAAGGTTACTGGTATATAACCATATTGCCGGTTGTGACAACGTGGTTGCAGATGGTCATTCAAGGGTATATGATCCTGGGTAGATTAACACACGAGTAGCCTCCTGCTTTAGTTTGAATAGTATTTTGCGCTTGGTGCTTGTGGCTCGCGGTTGTAGCCCAGCGTATTGGGTCGTAAAGCAGGAGTTGAGCGTTTGGTATAGAAGAAAAAACTAGGCTTGCCCCTATAGTGCAGCCGAAATAAACAAATTTAAAACATAAAAATCAAATAAAAACTCTTTCTTTGATAGTTGAATTTTTTCAGTATGTTATAGCAGTAATTCTGAGTTGCACTCCTCTCAGAATGATGGGCTAGAGAAGCTCGCTCTTGAGGAGCATAACTACATATAATTTAACCTATTGTGTTGGGGAGGGTTATAATTTTGTAAAATATTTTGTTGAGGAACTGTGCCAGATATGTTACTGCCGCTGGGTGATGGGAAGTAGAGATATAGCATGGGTTCTAACCATCAGATTTTTGTGAGCCTTGGGGCCTCTTAGAAAAATCTTGGGGGGGGTGTGACGTTAACCACTCCGTTAGAACCGCATGGCTTGTCCTACAGTGACTCGCTAGGATCGCCAGGGCAGTGGATGTGGCTACAGTTTATGTATTAGGGTGTGCTTTATTTAATATGAAAGCTTGTGTCATGGGCAGTCCAGAAAGGCTCTTTGTTTTCACCCATGTCAAGGCTTTATATATTTAATTGGAAAGTATATGTTTTATCATTAACTAGTAATGATGGGATCTGGGAGAGAGAGAGAGAGTAGAACAGAGTGAGAGGGGGCGCGCAGTGTTTTTGTCCCGCTCGATGACGTCACGGCTGGCTGTCTCGTGGGGGTTGGTTGAGGGAGGTCCTTACCATGTTACTAGCTTCTTTGCTAGTGGCTAGAGGACTTGTTACCGCTTTACTTTGCGCGGTGAAAACTAGTCCCGGTATATATACAGGTTCCTCGCCACTCTCTCCCTCAGATCTGGTTTCTAGAACGCACCTCTCTTATCCCTTGATACCTGTTCCCCGCACTGCACCTGAGAATCTTTTCCTCTGCCTACCTCTCTCTTTTTCCATATCTTTCACCACATTTTATTAATACCATATCCCCTCTGGTTAACTCTGCAAAATCAGCTTCATGCTGGCCAGTTGTATTGTGCGTTAAGGTCTGATATAACCTATGTATGTTAGTTGTTAAGATAAGTTGATCACGAAGCATTGGTTGGCATTCATATTGTTTAGTACCGCTTCCTATAATTATTAGTGTTCTGCTGGATTAGATAATGCTAGACTAGGGATCTGATATTACAAGGGATTGTTTCCTATGAGTGCTGGCTTTAGGTAAAAGCTGCACGACATACCTGAGAACTGGAGTTGATTGGGTAAATTCTAGTCTGTGTGCCATTGAGAGTAGAGCATGCACGAATGAGGGCTTTTTGCCTATACCATTCTGCACTGTTCTAAGCTCGTTGTTTGTCTTTGAGGTACGCCAGGAGAACGCTTAATACTTCGGTATTAAGGTTTCTCAAGAGAGCTACCCTTCCCTATAACGTAATATTTGACGCACAGACTTGAGATTTGCACTAGGCTACGCGGCATGCCATGCGCACCAGTATCTCGTATCATTGACTCTAGCTAGACTTTATCAGTCACAGTAGACATTAAGTATATTAACCTAATTACTCTTTTTATGCATACCCATTTATGATTACACAAGCATTTCGCCGCCTAGTTTGATGTATGGAGACACAAACGACTTAGGCTCTTTTTGTTGATAGGAATACTGCATTGTAGTGGCGATTATTATTGTTGTAGCGTTTAGGATATTCTTGGCCCCGACTGCATTATATATTCTGCACACAAAAGTGTGCATAGCCTGCACGAGCATAGTTCCGCTGCCTGCCTTTTTGGGTTCCATTTCCGATACGAGCATCTTTATAGCATCTAACATTTAAAGAAGATTCCTTGTTAGTGTTGAAGGACTTTAGTGCACTTTCCTTCATGCAGGAGTGCCTGACATTTATTGATTAAAGTAGCGTACGCTGTAACTTCTCTTACCACCTTGCTTTGCATACCATAACCAAGCACCTTCGGTTATAGGTAGTAATAGGCTGTTTTCACATAACATTAAGCCTAGAGTAGACGCACATTTATTGAGAGTTTGATAGCCTATTATTGCATATAGAACTCTGTAGAGTATTTGTGTTCTTTGTTCACTGGGAATATACATCAGAGGTTGGATTTAGCGCTTTCTGTTGTAGCATTTATGCCATTACTAGTCCAATGAATAAGAACCCTGATATATTTAAACCTCAGTCGTAACACAGTATATCCCCAGTCCCAGATCTTTCTCCTTCCTAATACATCCCCAGTCCTAGTTTACCCTTCAGTCCCAGTTCACCCTTCAATCCAACCTGTACACTCATGAGTCATAATATGTATTCAATCTTTTATCAGAAATTGACAATGAAGGTACACATTAGATACAATTAGATGCAAGGAGTTCGGAAGCAAATAAGAATATATAGTTTTTCAAAAACATTGATGATAATTTGAGTGAAATCTAAAGAGACGGTCATAAATGTGACCCTTCTACTACGTGAAACAAATCGTACTACAAATTTTGTCAGTGGGAAGCGACGTTTTCTCAAGTCATATCGGCAAATCTATGGTCGAATAAGATATTTTCATTATATTTCGACCGTTTTCACGCAAATTGGAGTGTTCACATGAACCGACATTAAATAATTATATTACTACTTTTTCACAACTATTCGACATGGAGCATCAAGATCGTCAATTGGCAATTGTAAATGACTTTCAGCATTTGATTTAGACACCTGTATACATACGTGAACAGACATTCGTCAATCGAATCGCATATTTCTCCACCTTAAACGACATTTCTGTTTTAATTTCTATGCTTAAGATGTTTATATTTTGCACAAAAGTAACAAATTAAATATTGCATTTGGCTTTAATTAACAATTCTAACCTTAAATTATGCCTTAACATGTTTATCCATTCAGCTTAAGGTTCAATATGCATATAATGTCAGGCAACATAATTGTATTTGTTAGCAGAGTATATACATACCCATACTATGTCAAAGCACCATAATCAATTACCACCAGTAAATAATGTCAATCATCACCACTTTGGTTTATGTCAAAGTTGACACAAGGCAAAATCGCCACTATATTCGGATACTTTTACAGATCCAATTAAGAATGTCCTCTTATGCGAGGCAACTACGCAGTAATGTCATAATATATATATATACATATATATATATATATATATATATATATATATATATGAAAGACCAGACAATATACACATCAAATGCAATGCTAGCTTGGGTTACAGATAAACAAAAGTATACAACAATAATGGACATTTGATAAAGACCTAAAACCTATGGTGGAGATACATAAAGCAAAGTGCCTTTCTCGGGCGGGTCACCCCTCTTCTAGGTGTTACGACTTAACCAGCCGCGATATATTTCTTAATTACAATCCAGGTTATAGTGCTCTTGATTCCCTGCTGTGTAGCTAAAGCCACGTAGTCATCTCCTCCCGCGTAACAGTCCACCAAAGGCCGCTTAACCTATTCCAAAACACGTGTATAGGGCATGTTGAGGTGAAGTGACTAATGTCGACTATAACTGACCCTATCATCACCTCGATGCAATCGTATTAACCAACTACAAAAAGTGTGAAGTACGATACCCAATCACAAAAACTGACTCAGCAAAGCAATAAAGTAACTTGTTTCATTGCCCGACACTAAATAATTGGCGTAAATAGTTAATTTTCTCCATGAAATTTCAAATTAAATGTGTCGAAAGTAACTGCAATATGTCGAACACTGTGCAAACAATGCCAATTCATGTGGAAAATGGCCAATTTCAAGTGATAAATATCGTTCCAAGTGTTTATTCTCAATTTCCGAACGATCGTTTGTTCAATTTGTTTGACATTGTCGATTCACCTCGAACAATGACGAATCTAAAATAAAATATAAAATGTATATGAAACACGTCATTTAGGGTCGAGAAAACATCGTTTCCCACTGAAAAAGGTGTAGTTAACGGTTATTAGAAATAGCTGAATTCTGCTTAACGGGATAAGGTTTATATATTGGTAGTTATATATTATATTCCAGACAGTTAAAGAATGGTGGACACTGCCTACGATTTATTATGCAACTTCGAATCCTGCATATCAATCTAAGCATGTACACACATCCCAACTGCAACTCACGTAGGCTATGCATATGTGAATGGAAAGAGCAATTAATGGGGCCTTAACCACTAGGGAAGTCCTCTCGATAAATTACCCCTGAACCAATATCAATTATTATGTTCCTTCCAACAACCAACTATACTCCTAAAATCGATTAATGAAATTTACAAACACATGTGGCAGTCCGTGGATTCGAATCCAGGATGCTCACACCGAAAATCAACACCTTATGCATCGCACCACGAAGACAGTTAAAGAATGGTGGACACTGCCTACGATTTATTATGCAACTTCGAATCCTGCATATCAATCTAAGCATGTACACACATCCCAACTGCAACTCACGTAGGCTATGCATATGTGAATGGAAAGAGCAATTAATGGGGCCTTAACCACTAGGGAAGTCCTCTCGATAAATTACCCCTGAACCAATATCAATTATTATGTTCCTTCCAACAACCAACTATACTCCTAAAATCGATTAATGAAATTTACAAACACATGTGGCAGTCCGTGGATTCGAATCCAGGATGCTCACACCGAAAATCAACACCTTATGCATCGCACCACGAAGACAGTTAAAGAATGGTGGACACTGCCTACGATTTATTATGCAACTTCGAATCCTGCATATCAATCTAAGCATGTACACACATCCCAACTGCAACTCACGTAGGCTATGCATATGTGAATGGAAAGAGCAATTAATGGGGCCTTAACCACTAGGGAAGTCCTCTCGATAAATTACCCCTGAACCAATATCAATTATTATGTTCCTTCCAACAACCAACTATACTCCTAAAATCGATTAATGAAATTTACAAACACATGTGGCAGTCCGTGGATTCGAATCCAGGATGCTCACACCGAAAATCAACACCTTATGCATCGCACCACGAAGACAGTTAAAGAATGGTGGACACTGCCTACGACTTATTATGCAACTTCGAATCCTGCATATCAATCTAAGCATGTACACACATCCCAACTGCAACTCACGTAGGCTATGCATATGTGAATGGAAAGAGCAATTAATGGGGCCTTAACCACTAGGGAAGTCCTCTCGATAAATTACCCCTGAACCAATATCAATTATTATGTTCCTTCCAACAACCAACTATACTCCTAAAATCGATTAATGAAATTTACAAACACATGTGGCAGTCCGTGGATTCGAATCCAGGATGCTCACACCGAAAATCAACACCTTATGCATCGCACCACGAAGACAGTTAAAGAATGGTGGACACTGCCTACGATTTATTATGCAACTTCGAATCCTGCATATCAATCTAAGCATGTACACACATCCCAACTGCAACTCACGTAGGCTATGCATATGTGAATGGAAAGAGCAATTAATGGGGCCTTAACCACTAGGGAAGTCCTCTCGATAAATTACCCCTGAACCAATATCAATTATTATGTTCCTTCCAACAACCAACTATACTCCTAAAATCGATTAATGAAATTTACAAACACATGTGGCAGTCCGTGGATTCGAATCCAGGATGCTCACACCGAAAATCAACACCTTATGCATCGCACCACGAAGACAGTTAAAGAATGGTGGACACTGCCTACGATTTATTATGCAACTTCGAATCCTGCATATCAATCTAAGCATGTACACACATCCCAACTGCAACTCACGTAGGCTATGCATATGTGAATGGAAAGAGCAATTAATGGGGCCTTAACCACTAGGGAAGTCCTCTCGATAAATTACCCCTGAACCAATATCAATTATTATGTTCCTTCCAACAACCAACTATACTCCTAAAATCGATTAATGAAATTTACAAACACATGTGGCAGTCCGTGGATTCGAATCCAGGATGCTCACACCGAAAATCAACACCTTATGCATCGCACCACGAAGACAGTTAAAGAATGGTGGACACTGCCTACGATTTATTATGCAACTTCGAATCCTGCATATCAATCTAAGCATGTACACACATCCCAACTGCAACTCACGTAGGCTATGCATATGTGAATGGAAAGAGCAATTAATGGGGCCTTAACCACTAGGGAAGTCCTCTCGATAAATTACCCCTGAACCAATATCAATTATTATGTTCCTTCCAACAACCAACTATACTCCTAAAATCGATTAATGAAATTTACAAACACATGTGGCAGTCCGTGGATTCGAATCCAGGATGCTCACACCGAAAATCAACACCTTATGCATCGCACCACGAAGACAGTTAAAGAATGGTGGACACTGCCTACGATTTATTATGCAACTTCGAATCCTGCATATCAATCTAAGCATGTACACACATCCCAACTGCAACTCACGTAGGCTATGCATATGTGAATGGAAAGAGCAATTAATGGGGCCTTAACCACTAGGGAAGTCCTCTCGATAAATTACCCCTGAACCAATATCAATTATTATGTTCCTTCCAACAACCAACTATACTCCTAAAATCGATTAATGAAATTTACAAACACATGTGGCAGTCCGTGGATTCGAATCCAGGATGCTCACACCGAAAATCAACACCTTATGCATCGCACCACGAAGACAGTTAAAGAATGGTGGACACTGCCTACGATTTATTATGCAACTTCGAATCCTGCATATCAATCTAAGCATGTACACACATCCCAACTGCAACTCACGTAGGCTCAGTATATATATATACAGTATATATATCCTCCTAAAATGAGAGGCTCGCTGTCGCTCAGCAGGACAAAATCGACACCTGAATGGCACGAAAGGTCCTAAAATTGACAATGAAATAGGGCAAAAGGTCTTAAAAGTCGCCAAAGTATTGGGCCGAACGTCTTATCATCTCAAAACATATGGGGTTAAACATGAGTGTGGAGGGGGACCCCTTAACTTAAAATTCCACGGTTTATGAACACGTTTGTCGGTGAACTAATGATTGTGACTGTACCGAGTGTCTCCAATAAAGTAATGTGTACCTTGGTGACGGTAGAAAGAGAAAGAGAATGGTGACGTTTCAAATTGTAGACTATATTTTTTAAGTTTAATGGGAGATGGATCGCTTTTCTGGTCCCCCTTCTCCCTTATGTTTAGCTCCATTAGTTTTCAGATTTTAAGATGTTTCCCCATTAGTTTGTCGATTTTAAAACCTTTCGCCCCATTTTTTTGTCAATATTTAGACCTTTCGTGCTATTTAGATGTCAATTTGTTTTCCTGGCTGACGATAGTGAGTCTGTAATATGGGAAGAACATGTCCTCATTAATCTAGAAGGGGAATCTAATGGATGTTTTTGTTCAGTTTGATGAAGGTCTAGGGATAAAAAAATAAAAAAATAATAATACATGGAATAAAAACATCAACCAAAAAAAGAACCAGTACAATTCTTTATTATATCTAACATAGTTTACAGTTAGGTAAGTTAACATTTCAAATATTTAAAGGAGAGTACAAATATTATGGCTCATGAGTGTAGGACTATATAAGGGCAAAGGGGAAAGAGGAGTGTGTGGTAACCACTGAGGAATATGTCTTCTAAGCGTAGTAGGGAATGTATACAGTAGGGTAGTGATTGAGAGAGTGAGAGTGAGAACGGAGATATGGATAGGCGACGAGCAGGGAGGTTTTAGGAAGGGAAGAGGATGTGTAGATCAGATTTTTACCCTGAATTGTGTTGTGGAGAAATATCTGGAGAAAAACAAAAGGTGTATGTTGCCTTTATGGACTTGGAGAAGGACAGAGTGGATAGAGAAGGTTTGAGGAAAGTACTTAGAATATATGGAGTAGATGGCAAGTTGCTGAAAGCAGTGAAGAACATGTGTGAGGGTGCAAAGGTGGCAGTACGTGTGGAGAGTGAGCAGAGCGAGTTCTTTGACATGAATGTTGGTTTGAAACAGGGGTGTGTGATGTCCCCGTAGTTGTTTACTGTATATATGAATGGAGTCATGAAAGAAATACTATCAAGAGCAGTGGATGTTGGTGTATCGCTGAAAAGGGAGGGAATTGAGTGGAAGCTACCTATACTGCTGTTTGCGGATGATACAGTTCTGATGAGTGATAATGAATGGGAGTTGCAGGGTCTGGTTAATGAGTTTGGAACAGTGTGCGAAAAACGGAATTTGAAGGTATATGCGGGGAAGAGCAAGGTTATGGTCTTCGAAAGGGGTGAAGTCACAGAGTGTGAGGTGAAGCTGAACGGTCAGGCTATGGAGAACGTCAACTCTTTTAAGTATCTGGGCTGTGTGTTGAGTAAAGATGGGACTATGGATGAAGAAGTGCGGGAGAGGGTACAACAGGGGAAGAGGGTTGTAGGAACGCTGAAAGCAGTAACAAGAAATAGGGTGGTCAGTATGGAAGTGAAGAAGTCCTTGCATGACAGTGTGGTAATCCCGGCACTGACTTACGGAAGCGAAGCATGGACGTTGGTTGAGAGACTCAGACCAAGAGTGAGAGCAGTGGAAATGAATTACTTAAGAAGTGCGTGCAAAGTTACATGGAGGGATAGACAGACTAATGAGTAAGTAAGAAGGAGGTGTGGTGTGGAGGTAGATGTGCTGGAAAGTGTGAAAAGGAACAACTTGAGATGGTTCGGCCATATGGAACGTATGGAAAGCGAGAGAATGACTAAGTGGGTGTATGAGAGCGAGGTGGAAGGACAGAGAGGGAGAGGTAGACCGATAGAGAGGTGGAAGGATGGAGTGAGGAAGTATATGAACGAAGGCGGTGCTGGTTGGGGGGAGGGGCGTCGACTGACTGGGGACAGAGGTGCATGGGGGCGGTTCGTTCGTGGCCACCCATTCGGGGATCACGGTGTCAGGCAATAGATAGATAGATGAGTGTAGGATGTCAAATCTTCACTACAACAAACCGACATATACATTTAAGGTGCAGCCATACATTGTTTTACCTGAAAAATAAAACCAAAGTAAGCTTACGGCGTGCCTGATAAAGGATTATGGGAAGTTGGTAATTATGTGTGTTTACAAATATATGACTATTTAATGTTCTATTATTCACATGAAATAAGTCTCCTTCATTCGCTTCAACAAATTATGCAACTTTCCAAGCAAATTAATAAATATATATTCTAAAACACCGCTTTTTAACGTTATTATCAAAAGAAACTGCGAATTGGATGTGACAACAATGACAGATTTGTTGTGTGCGAGTTTAGCTGTCATCTTTATTAAGCCAGATGTGGCTTTGTTGTGAGGGAAGGTGGTGGAGGGGAGTGAAAGAGGCTCCCCCTCTCTGTCCTTCCACCTCACTCTCGTGTTTCTATTTGTTTTTCTTCTATGTGTGGGAAGGAGACAAAAGGCAAGCTGCCTGTAACGAGTGTCTCCCCCAAAGCCAAATGAATTACATAGAGACAATTTCAAGGGACGTTGGGGTCAAAATGCCTGGACAAACGAAGTTTAAAACAGTTTAAGTCATTGGATGAGGGAGAGAGTTCCAAAGTTCACTTGTTGAGTAAAAGAAAGGGGCATGTTCTGAAGAACACTGATTGTTGTAATAGCGATAACAGAGTGAAAGGGATGCAACATTGCGGCGAGTAGTAAGAGATTCTAGGGAACAAGTAAGACAAAGTGAGTTGATGAGGAATAATTCTTTCGACTCTACTCATTCAAGAAGTGCGGCATGAGTGAAACTTCCCCGCACATGCAAACAATACTCGATACATGGGCGCACTGTACCCCTATACAGAGCAAAAAGCTGTGCTGGGGTGAAGAACCCACAGAGACGCTTTGAGTACACCTAACTTCTGGGAAACCATTTTTAGCAAGAGTGGTAATATGATCTTTCCACGAGAGGTTGGATGAAAAGGATACACCCAGAATACTGATAGATGATGAAGGGTTGATTTGGGTATTGTTGAAGAGTAATTGAATGACTTGTGGAAGAATGCAACAGGTAGATAGAGGGAGATTTTGGGTATTGAAGGCATTGAAAGTAACAGGATTTTCTCTGCCTTAATCAGAAACAATTGATAAATCAGAAGATAGGATAGACATGAGTTTTGGAGTGATTTCATGGTGGGATGTTGTTGTTGTAAAATAATGGTTGAATATTGTAAGGTAGAGTCATTGGCATATGAGAGGATAGGACTAGAGGTACAGTTGAGGAGATCGTTAATAAATATTAGAAAGAGAACTGGAGACAGGAGAGAACGCTGAGGAACACCGGAGTTGATAGGTTGAGAAAGTGAGCGATGACCGTCCACAAGTGCAGCTATGGAACGGTCAGGAAAGAAAATAGAGACACAGGTAATGATATCTAATGATAATGTCAGACAGGGTGGGAGAGAGGTACCCTGACCAGGATTCGAACCCACTCATCTCAGGTATATGTGGGAGGGTTGGGCACCATAAACTTTTGGCCATGAGCGGATTTCAAGCTTGGTGGTTGTCCGGGATGATGCTGGTTGTTTTGATTGCAACTTGGGCAATTATATGAGGTGTCCAGTTGGTGAAGTCGTTGTTGTCGACGATGGAACATTGGTCGAAACAAAACTTCTTTCTTCTGAAGGAAAACTGGCGCTCAGCGCAATTGATGTGGGCGCCCAATTTCTCCAGGAGGTCTAGTTTCAATTATCCATTGTATTTGTTGCATGTGGAGTCAAATACGATGAAGAAATGCTAAGTCACCGCAGAGGGTGTTGGAGTGGTAACTGAAACTGGGCGAGTCTTCCCCTTCAGGGTTAATCCCTCATCACCCGCACCGATCAAGTTGATGGAGGAAAGTAGCAGGGCGTCGAACTTGTTCTGGCGTTGGCGGTAGAAGCGTGTGTACAAACATGAAAGGGCTGCACCAGTATCTACTAGTAGACGTACAGGCAACCCCATACATTTTTATTTGAATGTACACAGAGGATTTGGTTGTTAACCTGAAGAATGCGCCATTTTTTTGTTTTAAAGTGCCATGCATGAGATTTAATTACCTTCGATTCTGGGACAATTCGTTATATTTACCATATAAAGCAATATTACTGCTCCATATGCATATGCTTTACTTGTATAATGAAGAGCTGAACATGGAAGACCAGAAAATAGGTGTAAACAGGAAATATCCAGTCAAAAAACATACATTTATGATGGGGAGGGTTGAGGCATGTGACAGAGCACACGACATACCCTCTCCCTCTCCAAAGTTTCATGAGGCCTACTAGACAGATATGGGTACCTCTCCCGCATGTTAAAGGGTGGGAGGAAGTGGAAGGAGGGTGGGAGAGTGATAATTCAACATACTACCAGCTGGAAAAAGAAATAGGTGGAAATATAGACAATATGGAGGAGGGGTGAAGTAGAGGGAGAAAGGGGGAGAAAGAGAGGGAAGATATTATTGGGGTTGAATTTTTGCTGTACCTAGTTTCAGTGGATTACCTCAGCACACCGAAATGCCCCATAAAATACACTCATTGTTCCCTGATTAAATAGCATTGTATGAATATTCCCATATTCAAAATATGCTACAGGGGGGCAATGCCTAGTGAGTTTATTGCTCAATAGGTGGCGTTCTGAGAGTGAGGGTTCGAGCTTGGAGGATGAGACAGTGAAGCGCAGAGGCAAAGCAGCTTCAGAGATGCAGTTGCTTCGAGCCGTGGGTGCTTCGCATGTCTCACTCCCTAGGCCGGAACAAGACCTCACGGGCCTCACCGTGTTCAGCGGTAGAGTGTGCAGGCTCTCAGCCTATGCCCGAGAGGGAGTAGTTGGAATATAGAAGAAAAAAACACATGTAAGGGAGAGGCAAGAGCTGGTGGTAAGCAGACATACCACCTAATCACATATTGCTTCAATTTCACCGGTATTTTTTTTTGTTTGGGGGGGGGGGATGCTGTCTTCTAGAAGGCCTATCGCATTTGCCTAGCAGACACATCTAGAAGGCCTATCACACTTGCTGGGTTAATGCCCCTGCTAACATAACGGTAAACGGGGGATCATTAACAAATTTGCCTCTTCAGTTTCTATTATCTTGAGGGTCTCGAGCTCCTCGGTTAGTGCTCCCTCTAGTAGATCTTCTGTTGGTGGGTTTTCTCCCAGCTCTTCGTGGTCGGCGATGGCCACCCTGCTATTCTGGTAGAGTTGGGTATTCCTTCTTTGATAATGAGAGCTTGGGTACATTTTTCCATAGTTACGGTGTTGACGTTGCAAGTTCTGGATCTCATATAATGAACAATTGCCGTGGCTGCAGAGCCTCCACTCTGAAGGATCCATGAGGATCAGGTTCCGCTTGGGATTTTTGGTATGCAGTGGGTGGAGAGTTGGTGGTTGCACCTCTTGTCTTCTGTTCCACCTGGCTGTTGGATGCCACTTGTTATGCACCCGGTCTTGTTCTGGTCGAGGCTTGGTGGGCATGCTTTTGACATCGTTGATAGCCTGTTGTTGTTTGTTTTGTTTGGCTGCCGACTTTGCCAGGATTCTCCTGAAGGTGGTGAGATCCTGTTCATTCCCCGCCGTATCGTGGATTGAACAATGATCCTCCACTTTTGCGGGGAGCACTCTCAATAGCTCTTTGACCAAATGGATGATTATTTCCTCCATTTGTGCTTTTGGGAATGCTAGCGAGATGTTTCTTCATATTTGTGCTACGGTGGCATCAAGATCCCAGTCATATTCCCTGACGGACAGTTGCGTCACTGTGACAGTCACTGTACCCAGTGATGGTTGTACCGGCTCCACCACTTTTATGTTTAATTCCTCCCATGTGAAGTCTAGTCTTATTCGACCTGTCACCAGTGCTACAGCTTTTTCTAGATGCGTGAGGACTATTGCTATTTTCTCTCGATCATCTTCGTATATTCAATCGAGGACAAGTTTTACCATTTCCATATAATTATGTTGCTATATTGTATAACTCGGAGTTGTTGCTGAGAATGGGAATATGTAATCGAAGTTGTGGCTTTTGTGCCATTTTTTCCGGTATTCCTGTTTGTGTTTTCTGACAGAATTATAAAATTATTTACACTTTCTCCATCTATAGAACAACTGGTAGTCACCAGTAATTTGCTACAGCAAATCTGGTAATGGTGAGTTTTCCAACAGGAAGAGTATAAATATTTAATGTAAATCTACAATCAAACACATAGGCAAGGCATAGAATAGGTACAAAATAACAAGTATATTGATACACAAAAGAAGATGTATCACACAATATTATTACAATATTACATTGGTCAAAACACAATACTACATTCACAATATAATACCTACGTTTAATTAAGTTATTGCTGAATATAAAAGGTTACAATTCAAAAGGTTACTGGAATATCACTTTACTTTAGTTTGAGCTAAAAAGTATAGTCATACGTTTTCCTTTGGGTACGTTCTCTAAATACAGTAGGTCAGTACTGGAAGGGGATGTACGCCGCCACATCCCTTAACCCCTGCACATGCACAAAAATGTAAGCCTCCCTTGGCCCCGCCCCGCGTTTTCCGCATTTAAATATAGCCTTCAAACTGATACTGCCAGGTCTCTCTGTAGCTCAGTGAGTAGTGCTCTTGCCTCACACTGAGTAAACCAGTGTTCGATCCCACTCGAATTTAGTGTATTTTTATATTTTTATTTTGTTATTTGTGTTGTGTTATATTATATTATATTATATTAGGGTTAGGTTAGGTTAGGTTAGGTTAAGTTAATCTAATATAATATTTGTACATTTTGGGCAGTGGGCGGGGCCAAAGGGGGGGGGGGGGTCTTACATTTTCGCGCATGCGCAGGGGGTAAGGGATGTGGCGGCGTAGAGACCCTCCCGTCAGTACTATACATGGTTAATGTATTAATACAATTCTAATTTATTATGGGTTCTTAGACTCAGCAAATAATGATTTTCAAGTAAGGTAAGGTATTACTGTCTTGATAGCGTAATGCATAAATGCGCGGAATTTCGGTGTGAGTATCCTATGTTCGAGTCCTTGGAGTGCCACATGTATTTCTTGATTTCATTAACCCGTTGAGCCCCGGCTAGTTATAATATTTTGTTCACCCCAGTCCCAAGCCATTTTCACTTCTTTTTTTTTGTTTGCTAAAATGGAAGACAAGGATGAGAAATGCAAAAAAAAAAAAAAAAAAATCACCTCGGATATTTTTTTGGGGGGGGAGCCTCAAAAAATGTGTTGAGCCAAAATGGAAGAGAATGGTGTGAAATGAAGAAAAAAATAAAAAAAAATCACCTCGGTCATTTGGGGGGCGAGGGGGGGGGGGTCGAAAGTTCGTCTCCCCCGCCCGGGAGCACTAGGGTGAAAACTGAGTATGGCATTGTACGGCATACATCCTAAGGAGTGTCTCACATAAATCTCAAGCCTCTAGCTCCCATACGACCGGAGTAATGAAGGTTCAAAGTGGCGGTGAACTAAGGGTGTAAAGTATCCCCACTAAGCCCACCACCACCAGCCGCGCGGCTGTCTTGGCCCACTCACACCTACCGGCCCGGCTCCCACACACACTACGGTACCTCCCCCTCCTATTCTCCCGCCATTTCCTACCTTACGAGCCACGTAACTGATTTTAATATGTCGGACGCACGTGATGCGTCGCTGGGAGTTGGTGATCAAACACTGCCGACGCATCACGTGCGACGCTGGGTCTCACTGGGTTAATTGAGTTTAGAAGTAGAGTTGGTTGGTGGAAAAATATTACTATCTGATCCTTTAGTAATTCTGGAATTTTACTCTTATCATAACCAAAATTCACGTAAGGACGCCATAATTGGGGCAGAGAAAACCTTGTTACTTTCAATGCTTCCAAAACTCAATTCCTCCATCTGTCTATTCATCGTCCCCTTCAGAAAACTATGACCTACTCCTCAACAACATACAAATTAACTCTTCATCTTCTCTTAATAAACTCGGTGTCTCTTTTTCTTCAGATCTCTCTTGGAATGACCATATTACCATATCTTTACCCCTGCACAACTTCTTTCTTTGTACAGGTGTAGCGGGCGGTTGTTTGGTTGCCTTTTTGCTTCTTACCTTAATTTTCCTTGGTTATGCTTGTAGTTCAGGTTTTCACTGTAAAACATGTTGAAAGGTAAATTGTTAAGGTAACTGATTTGAAGCAAAGACACTGTTGGGTTTTCTATAGTTTTATTACCAGCAAAATAAACTATGCTTAATTATGGCTTGTTTGATTTGTTAATTGTCTCTGTAGGTATTGTAGCTACCCGACTGGGAAATACCTACAGCTTGCACTATATTATAAAAGCAACTAGATTTTAGCTATATTCCTGTAATTAATATTCTTCCCTGTAAAAGAATAAAAGATAAGAATAGCGAAAATAGATAAATGTTATACACACACACACTGATATCGCACTGTATCACACTTTGTCACAGTAGATTTCACTGTACTAATTACCACAGCCGAATGAAGGGTCGACCTTCCAATGGGGCTGTCTGATCTGCTACTGACCAATGCCTTGGGGCCCGGTCGTGCCGGCTTCTAACCAGTGTGGAGTCATACGTAACTAGTTGCTAGCAATCATCTTGGTGTTGCTGCAATTCCTTGAGGAGACCGTGGGAACCCTTGCTTACTCTGCAAGAATTGTACCAAGTCCTTTATAGGTGGGGGAGATGATCTATCTATAGGGAGATCATTCCCAACTAGAATGTACAGTAGTATACTTAAGTAAGTGAATAACTGTTATAAGGGTATGAGTTATATATGTGATTATATGAGTTACCCTAGAGTGTACAGTCGCTCAAAATGCGCTGGTACACCGCTCGTCCACGTAAATTGAGGCCCACCGAACATACATATCATCCCTATTGTCCCTATGACTTACATAACACTGTTCCCAGTGTATAGCGATGCCAAAGAAAGTATGAAAAGGTAAGGACCAACTTACACAGTCGCCTCGGCATTTGCCAGCTTAGCCTTACGTCTACGAGTCAGGCGATCAACCCTGAAAGATAAGCGAAGGAAGAAGCCTACAAGGATTAGAATTAGTACTGAGAGAGCCAAGGTAGGGGTTAGTACTGTTGGATAGATAATGTCCGGGCTCATGGACATGGGGAGAGATGAACTAAGTAGATTAGTAAACTCAGAAGAATTCAACGCATTTAACATCTTAATGCTACGTGACTTGATGATCAGGTCTGAAGAGTTGCCTGTGAAAGAAATGTTAATTGGGATGAACTCAGAAGAGAGGTTAGTAATCAGGGCAAAGTGCTGATGAGAAGGTAGAGTATGAATGAGTGAACTCCTTACTTCACAGTGATCAGGGGCCTGATACATCCCTTGTGCAAGAAATACATTTCTAGAATCTTGACAAATGAGAGGCACCTGGGTCTGGTTAGGGAAGTAAAAGAACTGTAAATCTAGTAAGTGCTTATGAAACACGGGGAGCTCAGGAGCTGGGGCGTAAGTACAGTCTTTCATAACTCCAGTGTCAGTCACAGTGGCTTGAGTCAAGGTAAGTTCGCATGCAGTTTTGTCCGGGGACATAAAGGAAAACACATACGCTGGACACACATATACTGTAGATGAAGATACGAGGACCTACATAAGTTAAGTGCGTCATTGTCAGACACAGTCACAAGTTGAAGGTCGTCGGAGACGAGCATCATATCCGCTGTGTCAGTCATGGTTAGTAATCTTCCGTCTAAGAGAAACGGGAACGGGATAATTCTCCAAGCATTGAACATGTGTGAGGACTTGAACGGGATGTGGACTAAAATTGATGAGTGCGTAAGAACTGCTTCCAGTAGAGGGTAGTAGAACTCACATTCACCTGCTTCAAATAGCGGCATCAGGGAATACTGGTCTTTCACTATCTCTATTGCCGTACTGAGATGTTCTACAGGTACTAGGTCACTTGTGACTCGGCTTAGGGCAGCATCAACGAGATTTGCTATAACCCTCTTCGTACCCAGAAATAATTCGCTAACATCTTCCTCAGTAGCTTGCAGGATCTCGGACATGTATATGACTTTATCTGTGGAATGTCCATCAGAAACTAGAGAATTAACTACTTGTGTCAAGTTATTCATTGTCGAAATTACCGAGTTAACTGTCGTGAATACATCCTTCATTGCTATTGAGTCGTAATTCAAGACTCTATTCATGGCTCTTGCTGCTGTCTCCAGCACACTAAGTCTCTTTCCCAACTTTTCAACATCAGAAGCTTGGGCTGTTCCAAAGAGCTCATCGGAGATCAAGCCAACAAAATTGAAAAGTCCTCTCTTTGTACGCCGTGAGTGAGCGTGTTTGGCTACCTGGATAGGGTCTTCAGGCAGGAACAATTGGATCTTCCGTAATTTACGATTTATACGAGCTACACGTGAGCGTTGGAGTATAACTCTAAGTCGTAAGTCACGGGGCATTGTCTGATTAGTCAGTAGGAAGGTAAAAGTAGAGTGTAATTTGTCTAAGCGACGTTGGAGCGTCTCAACACCACAGGGGATTGCAAAGAGGTCTCCGAAATCATACTGAACTGCTACTACATCTTCCGCAATTAGCACTCTTCCAACTTGGGCTACAAGGGCGCCGGGTTTCAGATACGAGGGTGTCGTGGAATCAACCACTATTAGTGTTCCAAGTAGAAGAAGGGCTTTCATTAACCAGATCATCTTTCTCGGGAGAAAGGGCAATATTCTACTCGTAGAATACTAATAGAATACTTCACTCGCCCAGTAAGATGTACGTGGGGAATGGCTTGCTCTGTCAGATATGTGACGTTAACAGAACTATGATGTGTATAGAATACTTCACTCTCTGACTAGAGTGGTCTTACTTGAGTGGTCTCACTTCACTCTGTGACGTTAACCACTCCGTTAGAACCGCATGGCTTGTCCTACAGTGACTCGCTAGGATTGCCAGGACAGAGGATGTGGCTACAGTTTGTGTATTGTTGTGTGCTTTATTTCATATGAAAGCTCGTGTCATGGGCAGTCCAGAAAGGGTCTTTTTGTTTTCACCCATGTCAAGGCTTTATATATTTAATTGTAAAGTATATGTTTTATCCTTAACTAGTAATGATAGGATCAGAGAGAGAGAGAGAGTAGAACAGAGTGAGAGGGGGCCCCCGCGTAGTGTTTTGCTATACTCGATGACGTCATAGCTGGCTGGCCTCGTGGGAATTGGTTGAGGGAGTTCTTTACCATGCTTGGTGATGTAATGTTTTGCTAGCTACTTTGGTAGTGGTTAGAGGACTTGTTACTGCTTTTTTCCCACGCGGCTCGAGCTAGTGCGAGTATATATACAGTTCCCTCGCCATTCTCTCCCTCAGATCTGGTTTCTAGAACGCATCCCTCTTTATCCCTTGATACCTGTTCCCCGCTCGGCACCTGAGAATCTTTTCCTCTGCCTACCTCTCTCTTTTTCCATATCTTTCACCACCTTTTATTAATACCATATCCCCTCTGGTTAACTTTGCAAAATCGGCTTCATGCTGGCCAGTTGTATTGTGCGTTAAGGTCTGATATAACCTATGTATGTTAGTTGTTAAGATAAGTTGATCACGAAGCATTGGTTGGCATTCATATTGTTTAGTACCACTTCCTATAATTATTAGTGTTCTGCTGGATTAGATAATGCTAGACTAGGGGTCTGATATTACAAGGGATTGTTTCCTATGAGTGCTGGCTTTAGGTAAAAGCTGCACGACATACCTGAGAACTGGAGTTGATTGGGTAAATTCTAGTCTGTGTGCCATTGAGAGTAGAGCATGCACGAATGAGGGCTTTTTGCCTATACCATTCTGCACTGTTCTAAGCTCGTTGTTTGTCTTTGAGGTACGCCAGGAGAACGCTTAATACTTCGGTATTAAGGTTTCTCAAGAGAGCTACCCTTCCCTATAACGTAATATTTGACGCACAGACTTGAGATTTGCACTAGGCTATGCGGCATGCCATGCGCACCAGTATCTCGTATCATTGACTCTAGCTAGACTTTATCAATCATAGTAGACATTAAGTATATTAAACCAAGTACTCTTTTTATGCATACCCATTTATGATTACACAAACATTTCGCAGCCTAGTTTGATGTATTGAGACACAAACGACTTAGGCTCTTTTTGTTGATAGGAATACTGCATTGTTGTGGCGATCATTATTATTGTTGTAGTGTTTAGGATATTCTTGGCTCTGACGGCATTATCTATTCTGCCTTTTTGTGTGCATAGCCTGCACGAGCATTGTTCCGCTGCCTGCCTTTTTGGGTTCCATTTCCGATACGAGCATCTTTATAGCATCTAACATTTAAAGAAGATTCCTTGTTGGTGTTGAAGGACCTTAGTGCACTTTCTTTCATGCAGGAGTGCCTGATATTTATTGATTAAAGTAACGTAAGCTGTAACTTCTCTTACCACCTTACTTTGCATACCATAACCAAGCACCTTCGGTTATAGGTAGTAATAGGCTGTTTTCACATAACATTAAGCCTAGAGTAGACGCACATTTATTGAGAGTTTGATAGCCTATTATTGCATATAGAACTTGGAGAGTATTTGTGTTCTTTGTTCACTGGGAATATACATCAGAGGTTGGATCTAGCGCTTTCCGTTGTAGCATTTATGCCATTACTAGTCCAATGAATAAGAGCCCTGATATATTTAAACCTCAGTCGTAACAAATGGCGACCTTACCTAGGATTTGGTGAACCTACATTTATTAGCAGGGAACATTTGTTGTTTTGGGGAATATTTTGCGGGGATCAGCAAGAATAATTTTTTTTTGCAACATAGTATAGCCCTTGAGTATTTCCGAGAATTTGTATGTGTATATTGAGGTATAAGAGTTTGGGGTGCTTCTTTTCTGAATATTGAGGTGGGAAATTTTTGTGATCATCATGTCTTATACCGGATCAGAGGAGAATGGAGACACAGTACGTAATGTCGAAACTGAGGAACAGCAGTATGATGATATGGTTAATCAGGTGAACTGTGAGGAGGATGCTAGGATATTTTTGTAATGGCCTGTTACTGCCGAGTGGTTGGAGGGTGTGAATCGGTATGGTCTTCAATGCCTGGCCACAGCTATCGGTCATGCGGTTACTAGCAGCATGACCAGGGATAACTTGATAACGTGTGTACTGGGCAGGGTGACTGGTGAGCGAGATGGGTTGAGTGCTCAGAGCCCTTCGGCCATGCTTCCCCTACACTCGACTCCCAGCCATCCCAGTAGTTTGCCGACCCCGGGTACGCTTCCGCAGTTGGGTGGTGACTGGCAGGGTGGGTTGCCCCTGGGGGGACCACCGGTAATTTCAAACATTGTAGCACCTTCACCTCCTCAAGGGTTATCTCCAGAATTATTGCTTCAGCTCGAATTAGCTAAGATCGAAGAGAGAAAATGTCAGCTTCAGCTTCAGCATCAGCAGCAACAAAGGACATGGGAGCTTCAGCAGCAATTAGAATTAGCCAAGATAGAAGAGAGAAACACTATCAGTCAAGGAAAAATCCAAGCTGAGTCGACTAGGTACTGTGCCGACATGGACGTAGAGAAGTCGCGAGTAGAGACAACGGGACAGCGACTTAGGGCTGGTAACCGTGTTCATGAGCAGTCTCTCTCGCACTTATTGAAACTGGTTCCGGTGTTTGATGAGAGTGGTGTAACAGAATTTTTCACACGCGTTGAGAAGAAGTGCCAGGAACACCAGTGGCCAGAGAATAAATGGGCAGCATTTGTATCCTCTAGATTAATAGGCAAGGCCCTTAAAGCCTACAATGCGTTACCTTTGGAGTTATATATTGTGTATGAGGATCTCAAGGAGGCTGTCCTGAGGGCTTACGAACTGCAACCAGAAACGTACCGTTTGAAGTTCCGGGGTGTAACTAAGGGAAGAGATAGCACCTTTTTGGAACACGCCCGGGACATGTCCGATGCTATGGGGAACTGGCTCCGATCTGAGAAGGTAACAACGTTTGATGGAGTTAAGCAGTTGATGATGTTGGAGCAGTTCTTTAAGAGCACGGGCGGTGATCTAACTTTGAACTTGAAGGAGAAATACCCAAGAACTCTAGTCGAAGCAGCAGAAATGGCTGATCGACGGCTGTCGTTGATTCGGGGTTGCGGGTCCTCACAGAAGTACGATATAAGTGCTAAGGAATGTTATCCTCCCCCTCCCCGTAGCAATGACACATTTAAACAGAAGAGCCATGAAACTAAAACTGAATCCAAACCTTACACCACACCGTATGTGAAAAGTCAGGGGCCTTTTACATCACAGTATAAGCCGAAACCGAAATTTATGTGTTTTAGTTGCCACCAGGAGGGTCATAAGGCAAATGAGTGCCCTAGTCGACCTCCTCCGGCAGCCGTGTCTTTTGCTCACAGCATTGGAGTGTTCAAGAGGACATCGGAGTTTGTTAGAGGCATTTCTTCCGAGTTAAATACACTGCCAGTGCAGAAGGATCAGGAAGGCTTATTCCCTGTCCGTGATGCCTTTAGTGACCACAGAGGAATCGGTTGTGTGGAGTGGGCGGGTGGAAGACATGAGGTGAGAATTTTGCGTGACACTGGGGCATCGCAAACATTGTTGAGGAATTTCACTGGTAAACCTGTAAATACGGCGCGGGTGGTTGTGGTTCAGGGAGTTAATGCAACAATGTCATACCCGCTTGTAAGAATGAAGATGGAAGTTGATGGTGTGACTCGTGACCTGGATGTAGGAATTGTGGAGAAGTTACCTGTTGGGGGCGTCGACCTCCTTCTTGGCAACGACTTTGCAGGGACTACTTCTGAGGCTCCACCCTTAATCTTTGTCGAGAAGCCGGCCGACGTGAGTAGGGAGGAGCAGGAGTGGGTTGAGAAGTGTCCAGTGCAACCTATGGCGTGTGTTGCCACCAGATTTCTTGCATCCAGGGAGTCACATTCTGGTCAACAATCTTTAGATCAGCGGAGGAAGGGTACCGAGAAGGGGTTGAAAGTTGATGCGGTTGAGAGTTTAGTATCAACGGACCTTCTCGGGGACTCATTATTAGGACCACATTTCGAGTCTGGAGAAGACCCAGTAACTGTTCCTGAAAAGGCAGAGGATGGGCTTAAAAAGACGAAACAGTTGAAGGAGGACAGTGATGCACAGTCGGGAGATGTAGCAACAAGGTACCCTGACGCGTACCCTATGAGAAATGGGTCGGCGAAGACGGTGGTCCGAAGCTTGCTAGTGTATTTTTCCCGGTATGGTTACCCGCAGGGGATTCAGTCAGTCCAGGGACCCAACTTCACTTCTAGCCTCTTTGTTCAAGCAATGCCGCAGCATGGGATTGTTGGGGTTGTGTCATCTGCGTATCATCCGGAGAGCCAGGGTGTGTTAGAGCGATGGCACAAAGCCTTGAAATCTGTGCTTCGTTGTTGTTGCTTTGAGAGTGGGAAGGATTGGGATCTTGGCCTGCCATGTGTTTTGTTTGCTGTGCGGGAGGTACCTGGGGAGAGTTTGGGATTCAGCCCTAATGAGCTCGTCTTTGGACACCGTGTGAGAGGGCCTCTCCATATGGTTCAAGAAGTATGGGAGGGCGCAGAAAAACCTTGTTCTATGCTCAAGTGTGTCCTCAACAGTCGAGAACGGATGTTGCGCAGTCTGGAGTTGGCTGGCCGTAATTTGACTAGCTCTCAGGCCCTCAGGAAGGACAGGTACGACCTCAAGGTTGAAATCAGGGAGTTGCACGTGGGTCAGGAGGTGTTGATTCTACTGCCCCTTGTAGGTCACCCCTTATCCGCGAAGTACGCTGGTCCTTATAGGGTGGTGGAGGAGCTATCAGACCTGGATTACTTGGTAGCCACTCCAGACAGACGGAAGCGCAATCAGTTATGTCATGTTAATCTCGTGAAGGAGTATGGGAGGCACCCCCCCGAGCCTCTCACTGTGCCTGTGATGACGTTTAGCAGTCAAGGTGGAGAAGGAGAACGGGACAGTCAAGCTCAGGTGGAGGATAACTGGAAGGATAAGAAGTTCAAATGGGCGCCTGAGTGTGAGAAGGTGTTTAGAGAAGTAAAACACCTGTTGTGCACTCACCCGATCCTCAGGGCCCCTGACTTTAGCCTACCTTTCCAACTAGCAACGGAGGCTAGTGGTGTGGGGGCTGGTGCCGTCCTTGTGAAAAAGGACGATGATGGGCTGGAGCATCCTGTTAGTTTATGCTCGGAGAAGTTCAATTCGGCCCAGGGGAGCTGCTCTGTTGTCGAGGAGGAGCTGCTGGCGGTTGTGCTTGCGCTGGGGCATTTCGAGGTCTATGTTCCAGCCTATGGTCCGGTCGTTGTAGTTTACACAGATCATCACCCTCTCAAGTTCTTGGACCAGTTTCACAATCGGAATATGAGGCTGACCAGGTGGTCACTAAGGTTATTGGTATATAACCTGGACATACGCCATATTGCCGGTTGTGACAACGTGGTTGCCGATTGTCTTTCGAGGGTATATGATCCTGGGTAGATTGACACACGGGTAACCTCCTGCTTTAGTTTGAATAGTATTTTGGGCTTGGTGCTTGTTGGCTCGCGGTTGTAGCCCAGCGTATTGGGTCGTAAAGCAGGAGTTGAGCGTTTGGTATAGAAGAAAAAACTAGGCTTGCCCCTATAGTGCAGCCGAAATAAACAAATTAAAACATAAAAATCAAATAAAAACTTTCTTTGATAGTTGAATTTTTTCAGTATGTTATAGCAGTAATTCTGAGTTGCACTCCTCTCATAATGCTGGGCTAGAGAAGCTCGCTCTTGAGGAGCATAACTACATATAATTTAACCTATTGTGTTGGGGAGGGTTATAATTTTGTAAAATGTTTTGTTGAGGAACTGTGCCAGATATTTTACTGCCGCTGGGTGATGGGAAGTAGAGATATAGCATGGGTTCTAACCATCAGATTTTTGTGAGCCTTGGGCCTCTGAGAAAAATCTTGGGGGGGGGGGGGGGGTGACGTTTCAACTCCGTTAGAACCGCATGGCTTGTCCTACAGTGACTCGCTAGGATCGCCAGGACAGTGGATGTGGCTACAGTTCGTGTATTGTTGTGTGCTTTATTTCATATGAAAGCTCGTGTCATGGGCAGTCCAGAAAGGCTCTTTGTTTTCACCCATGTCAAGGCTTTATATATTTAATTGTAAAGTATATGTTTTATCCTTAACTAGTAATGATAGGATCAGAGAGAGAGAGAGAGTAGAACAGAGTGAGAGGGGGCGCGTAGTGTTTTGCTATACTCGATGACGTCATAGCTGGCTGGCCTCGTGGGGATTGGTTGAGGGAGTTCTTTACCATGCTTAGTGACGTAATGTTTTGCTAGCTACTTTGGTAGTGGTTAGTGGACTTGTTACCGCTTTTTTCCCATGCGGCTCGAGGTAGTGCGAGTATATATACAGTTCCCTCGCCATTCTCTCCCTCAGATCTGGTTTCTAGAACGCATCCCTCTTTATCCCTTGATACCTGTTCCCCGCTCTGCACCTGAGAATCTTTTCCTCTGCCTACCTCTCTCTCTTTCCATATCTTTCACCACCTTTTATTAATACCATATCCCCTCTGGTTAACTCTGCAAAATCAGCTTCATGCTGGCCAGTTGTATTGTGCGTTAAGGTCTGATATAACCCATGTATGTTAGTTGTTAAGATAAGTTGATCACGAAGCATTGGTTGGCATTCATATTGTTCAGTACCGCTTCCTATAATTATTAGTGTTCTGCTACATTAGATAATGCTAGACTAGGGGTATGATATTACAAGGTATTGTTTCCTATGAGTGCTGGCTTTAGGTACAAGCTGCACGACATACCTGAGAACTGGAGTTGATTGGGTAAATTCTAGTCTGTGTGCCATTGAGAGTAGAGCATGCACGAATGAGGGCTTTTTGCCTATACCATTCTGCACTGTTCTAAGCTCGTTGTTTGTCTTTGAGGTACGCCAGGGGAACGCTTAATACTTCGGTATTAAGGTTTCTCAAGAGAGCTACCCTTCCCTATAACGTAATATTTGACGCACAGACTTGAGATTTGCACTAGGCTATGCGGCATGCCATGCGCACCAGTATCTCGTATCATTGACTCTAGCTAGACTTTATCAATCATAGTAGACATTAAGTATATTAAACCAAGTACTCTTTTTATGCATACCCATTTATGATTACACAAGCATTTCGCAGCCTAGTTTGATGTATTGAGACACAAACGACTTAGGCTCTTTTTGTTGATAGGAATACTGCATTGTTGTGGCGATCATTATTATTGTTGTAGTGTTTAGGATATTCTTGGCTCCGACGGCATTATATATTCTGCCTTTTTGTGTGCATAGCCTGAACGAGCATTGTTCTGCTGCCTGCCTTTTTGGGTTCCATTTCCGATACGAGCATCTTTATAGCATCTAACATTTAAAGAAGATTCCTTGTTGGTGTTGAAGGACTTTAGTGCACTTTCTTTCATGCAGGAGTGCCTGACATTTATTGATTAAAGTAACGTAAGCTGTAACTTCTCTTACCACCTTACTTTGCATACCATAACCAAGCACCTTCGGTTATAGGTAGTAATAGGCTGTTTTCACATAACATTAAGCCTAGAGTAGACGCACATTTATTGAGAGTTTGATAGCCTATTATTGCATATAGAACTCGTAGAGTATTTGTGTTCTTTGTTCACTGGGAATATACATCAGAGGTTGGATCTAGCGCTTTCCGTTGTAGCATTTATGCCATTACTAGTCCAATGAATAAGAGCCCTGATATATTTAAACCTCAGTCGTAACAACTCTCTTACTAGAGTGGTCTTACTTCACTCTCTTACTAGAGTGTGCTTAGAACGCTCTGCTAGCAGAGCGAAGCTTCCGCCTATACTCGTTTGTCTGTGCGGAGTCAGTTGTGGTAGGTGCATTTGGTTGCACCGCCGAAGGTGATGAGTCAGGTATAATATGGCCATCTACGGAGAGTTCTGGGCTCACCCGTTTTAACCTGTCATCATGAATTACTTCTACCTTATTTGTGGTAGGGTCTCGAACCTCAAACTTGTTACCGGATGCTGTGTCCGTAACGACATAGGGTCCACTATACTTCGGCGAGAGCTTAGACATTCTCGTCGGATCTAGGCACATAACTTTGTCACCTACTTCATGAACAGTTTGGTGTGCTCTTTTATGCTGTTTCCTTATCATTTCTGCACGGGATGCCTGTAAATGATCTCGGACTTGATGATGGATCTTGCTAAAGACCTGGAGTTTTCTCTTAGCGTAGTCCTCTAGATTGTAGACTGGTGAGCTAGGCTTGGATAGCAGGTCATATGGCAGAATCTTGTCCTGGCCATAGACTATGTAATGTGGCGTCTTACCTGTAGAGGAGTTTACAGAGCCGTTTACACAAGCTGCTACCTGTGGAAGCCAGTCTTCCCACGCTTCATGGAGCGGGTTTGTTACATGGCGTAGGACTTCGAGGATGCGTTCTACCAACCCATTTGAGGCTGGGTGGTATGCTGCAATGTAGGATTGCTTGATATTGTAGATATCACACATACTTGCAATCACCTGGTTCTTGAATACCAACCCGTTGACCGAGAGGAGCGTCTTAGGGCAGGAGAACGGACAGATGAGATGCGTTACTAGTGCGTGAGCAACTTCATCCGCTGTTTAGTTTTAAGCGGGGCTAGAACTACGAATCGTGAGAAGAAATCAACACATACTAGAAGATACTGTGAATCCTGGTGACTCCGCGGTGTTACGACCGGGACTGCGAATAAAACAAGGGCACTTAAAGATTGGACTAGTAATAGGGCACTATGCAACAATGGTACGCTAGATCGAAACCCTCGAACTTATATGCCGGCGAACAAAACACCTATACCCTCCAGAGTTAATCTGCGATAACGGGGTATCCTTAACTGGGCATAAATGTACTCTACTTCAGGCTAACCCACACTGGTATAGCCTGATAACACACAGGATGCAAGTTACGTTAAAATGCATACAAAAGAATCTATGGGAAGATCAATTAAATAACTGCAAGATTTAATATAATAAAAAGATGCTTCAATACAGTTACTCTAAACAACAATAAACTCTTCGCTCTTATCTGAAAGAAAGTGAAGTATAGTCCTACAGCATAGACCTGGAAACTTCTGAAGAATGTCTGATGCTCATAAGATGCTCGTATCTTAAACTATATAAAGGCAGGAGGCAGGACACCACATGTGTAAATGGAATACACTAAAAGATAGGACATATAATGTTAACTGACACGAGAATACTATAAATGCGCAACGGTAGTAATGCTCGACACTAAAAGAAGTACTTCCTTATCAACGAAACAGTCTACTATGGTTGTGCAACTCAACAACAACCTAGACTAATAAATGCTTGTGAATAATAATGCATACATATCAAAAGAGCTTAGGTCCTAACTAGTGTCTGCTAGGCGAATAAAGTCTAGCTGGGATATCAAGGTTAGGAAATTGTGGCTGAGCAAGACAGGCTCATAGCCTAGCGTTGTCCTTAAGGCGGTCCTTGTTGACGCTTTGCAGCTAAGCCTTTGATTGTACGGCATTCATCTGTGGAGTGTCCTTTCTCACCATGGAACAGGCAAGTCATCTTCTGTTTCCCTTGCGCTTGGCTTGTCTGGTGTTTTTGAGCTTGTCCACTTTGGTATGATGTCCCACTGGAGGGTGTGAATGTCGTCTTCTTCTTGTACTTGTCTGGAATTAGCTGTGGGTGCAGTCTCGAACAGGCTGTCTTGTCATGTCCCTTCTTGTGGCAATGATCACAGCTGTTGTCTTTCCTCGAGCTGCTACTATACGCTTGTTTGGGTCTGCTCCCTGAGCCTTCTACTGGGTTTACCAAGGCTTTTGGGACTAAGTCTGTGGTAATCTTGTATGATCGTTTGCTCACTAACTTCTGAAGGTTAGTGGTGGGTAGGAATTCTGTTTTCGTCATTTCCTTCCTCAGGCGAGGATTCAGCATGATCATGTATACTAGGTATTCCTCTACTTTGCCTAAGTTCTCCAGCATCATGCAATCATGGGTAGCATTGTTGATCCATACTGAAGAGGGAGCTAGAAACCTTCCTGTGGCATCTTTATATACATCCCCGGCAATTGCCATTGCCATGTATTGTTCATGCTTTCCGCCATCTGTGTCGATTTTGTCAGCTAATCTATGGATGAAGGCTAGTTCTCCTCCTTGGTTACCATCCCCAAAGACCTCGATCATATAGTTTTTCCATTCCTGGTAATTTTTGGTCTGGAAGGCTAGTATGGACTGAAAGACTATAGGTTTCGAGCCATCTTTCAGGTATGATCTAACAAGCTCAATGTTGTCTTCATCAGTTATAATGTTGCTGTTTCTCATGAGTCCTTCGATGTTCCTGAAAAATGTGAGAACTCCCCCCGGGTAATTAGGGCAGTCCTTCCCGGAGTAACATGCAACACCATGCCCTGTTGGCACAATGGTTATCATCGGTGGTGGCACGTGTCCTGACATGGTGGTTGTTGAAGAGTCGTACTCGTGGCTGTCGTAGTTGTACTCGTAGTTGACGTAGTAGTCGTCGGCGGAGTAGTCGACATGTTCAAGTTACCTGTCGGATATTGCTTACCTGATCGGTGTTGACGGCCATCTAAAATTGGAGGGCGGAAATGGATTGACTTGGGTTTTGTAGATTCTGGAGGTGCGTAAATTACCTTATTCCCCCCGCTTGCGCTTTGGTTTACGCTGGACTCTGTGTCGATGAGGTCCGATGTAACCTTTTGTGTACCGCAGGCACTAGAGGAGGTGTCAACCTCTGGTGGATAACTCGATTTACCCTTGAAAGAGTCGGACAGTCTGTTAGTAAGTGTGTCAATGTCAGCGTCAAAAGAAATGTCTACCTTTTTATCTAACTCTGTGACCGACTGTAGTGCTACTTCCCCTCCTTCTGCTTCAAGAGGGCTGTCTGAATTTGCATCAGATTGACTATCAGAGGATATGGGATCTTCTTCTAAGTTATTCTCTTTTCTAAAAAGCTTAAAGGACATTAGGGAAAATGACACTTTTGGTAAAGATACCTGGATTGAATGTCATTGACAAATAATCCCACAAAAAAATGTTAGCACTGAAACAAAATTTTTGGTAGTAGGGATTTCTCTTAATGTCTACTATGATTGATAAAGTCTAGCTAGAGTCAATGATACGAGATACTGGTGCGCATGGCATGCCGCATAGCCTAGTGCAAATCTCAAGTCTGTGCGTCAAATATTACGTTATAGGGAAGGCTAGCTCTCTTGAGAAACCTTAATACCGAAGTATTAAGCGTTCTCCTGGCGTACCTCAAAGACAAACAATCGAGACTAGAACAGTGCAGAATGGTATAGGCAAAAAGCCCTCATTCGTGCATGCTCTACTCTCAATGGCACACAGACTAGAATTTACTCAATCAACTCCAGTTCTCAGGTATGTCGTGCAGCTTTTAACTAAAGCCAGCACCCATAGGAAACAATACCTTATAATATCAGACTCGTAGTCTAGCATTATCTAATCCAGCAGAACACTAATAATTATAGGACGCGGTACTTAAACAATATGAATGCCAACCAATGCTTCGTGATCCACTTATCTTAACAACTAACATACATGGGTTATATCAGACCTTAACGCACAATACAACTGGCCAGCATGAAGCTGATTTTGCAGAGTTAACCAGAGGGGATATAATATTAATAAAAGGTGGTGAAAGATATGAAAAAAGAGAGAGGTAGGCAGAGGAAAAGATTCTCAGGTGCGAGCGGGGGACAGGTAGCAAGGGATGAGATAGATGCGTTCTAGAAACCAGATCTGAGGGAGAGAGTGGCGAGGAACTGTATATATACTCGCACTAGCTCGAGGCGCGTGGGAAAAAAGCGGTTACAAGTCCTCTAGCCACTAGCAAGGGAGCTAACAGCATGGTAAGGACCTCTCTTAACCAACCCCCACGAGGCAGCCAGCCGTGACGTCATCGAGCGGGACAAAAACACTGCGCGCTCCCTCTCACTCTGTTCTACTCTCTCTCTCTCTCCCAGATCCCATCATTACTAGTTAATGATAAAACATATACTTTACAATTAAATATATAAAGCCTTGACATGGGTGAAAACAAAGAGCCTTTCTGGACTGCCCATGACACAAGCTTTCATATGAAATAAAGCACACTCTAATACATAAACTGTAGCCCCATCCACTGCCCTGGCGATCCTAGCGAGTCACTGTAGGACAAGCCATGCGGTTCTAACGGAGTGGTTAACGTCACAGATTGGGTGCCGCTGTCTCAGTGTTGGTGCTGGGGGCCTCCTACCCGCGTGTCTCCTTAGAGCTTGGCATGGTGTGCTTGGTCCTAGACGTCCCTTGAAATCTGTCCCCAATCTAACCCCCTGTACTACTGTTTCTCTCTCTGAACTTCTTCTTTTCCAATACTTCTTATCTTTATTCAATTGCTTATCCCTTCTGGTTCTGCGTACGACTTCCATAGTCGGCCAGTCGTATTACCAGCACCAGTTCTCACATATATGTTTTGCACTAGCTTTAGGGATTATTAGTCATTGTCACATGGAGTCATATTAGCATTGGGTGCTTTTAATTATTGAGTTGTTCTTTGTTACTATTTAATGCTAGACAGTGGAGGGTATCTTTGGTCGTTGTCTGAGTTATGTATATGGCAAGTCAGAGCCTGTACGACTTCGATGGAGCTAGGTAGCCTGTAACCCTTGTGCATATATTTCCTTTGCGAGTGTAGCAGTATACAAGCGAAGGGCTTTTGCCTACTCTTACTTGTATGCTTGCTACCTCTTTTTGTTGACCTTTGTGGAGCGCCAGGGCAAGACTAGATACTTGAGATCTGGACTTACCAAGAGAGCCTCCTAGTCACTTAACGGAACATAAGGGAAATCTGTTCAAGGGGAGACAGTGGGCTACGAGCATGCTTGCGCTCTGCCTAGCCTCCTTGTACCTTTTATGCCGCTGCTAGACTTTATTAGTAATAAAGACAGCATTGTGTTTATTAACTTTAACTGTGTATGCTTTAGGAATTATTCACGTATTATTTTAGCCTAGGTTGATGCTTGGTGCACAACCCTGTATGGCTGTTACTTTGACTAAGGAAGTACTGTTTTGAGTGGCTATTATTAGTGCTGTCACAGAGTTGTTGCACTCCCTTGTTTTATATATATGTATCCTACTTATTGGTGTATTTAAGATACACGCTTCGGTGTCCTGCCCCTGCATTATTTTTGTTCTATATTAACGAGCATCTTAGAGCATCAGACGTTTTCAGAAGATTCCATATCTGTTTGCTGTAGGACTAGACTTCCAGTGTTTTCATAGAGCATTGAAGAGTTTAGTGTTGAGTACAGACTCACACTAAAGTTAACGTAAGCATATACTCCTTTATTAAATCTTGTTATAGTTTATTTAAGCATTGTTATTACTTCAGAGCATTTTATTAACGTAAAGTACTCCTGCTGTGAGTAGGCTTTGCCATCACCGAAAGTCCAGCGGAAGGTTAGAGTAGCTGTGGCTATAGCTAATTTTCCGGCGGACTTGAGGTAGGATGTCTTAACACCTCGCAGGTTATCCTTATGAGCATTGATTCCTGGAAATTATATTTTCCAGATATACCCAGCTCTTCAGTTACAACAAGCCCGGCGGCTGGTGGGTGGCTGATTCCGGCAGGGGGGGGGGGGGACCCTTTTTCCATCATGCCTCGGTTTAAGCTGTGCGCTACTCCTACTTGCTCATTATTGCCTGTATTTGCTCACAAACTTTGCATTAAATGCGTTAAATGCCTCGATCGCTCTAGAGGCTTGTGTGTGTCTATGCGTTGTTCTGTCTGTTCCGAGTTGAAGGCGGCGCTTCTCACTAAGAAAGACCTGTCGTGCTTGGCGGCGTTAAAAGAGATAAAGCACATTTTCAACGTTTATGCTAAGGATACTGTCCATAAGGCCCTTCATTGCGATGATGACAACCTGTGGGAACATTTAGTCATAAATTCGCCTTTGGTTAAGTCAGCTCCTATTAATTCTACTAAACATAAAGCTTAATCTAAAAACCTTTTAAAAGAGGTAGTGAGTAGCTATAGTAGCAATGATAGTGACATTGTCGAGGCTAGCCCCCCCCCCCCCCCCTCCCCCCCGACCGGACCAAGCGGAAGCGGTCGCCTTCCCCACGGCATCGGTCAAGGTCACGGTCGAGATCTCCCAGAATACAGTCCCGACACTCATCGGCGGAGTCTTCCAAATCAACCAAACGCCGTAAGGAGGATACTGTGACACCGGCCAGTACAGGACACAGTAGTAGCCGGAAAGTTACCGTAAGGCCATCTCCACCCTCTAACCCTACCTCCAGCACGCCAACCGTCCAATCCGGCGACTCAGAGGTGGGGGCAGAGGACTTAGAACCTAGTCCCCATCATGAACAATCATTAAGTGTACCACAGGACTTCATTTTTGCTATTCCAAAGTTGACTCAGGGACCACGTAAAGCCACTACGGCTGGCCCGAGTAGGGTATTAGCAGATCAATATAGAGGTTTACATTCAGGTTCTAATTCGTTTGACGGCACTCAGGTGATTCAGGACTCACAGTCACCCGCGGCGAGCGAACGGGGGTGCTGGCGAGTTAGTCAGGAAACAGATAGGGAGTGTCATAACAGTGAAATTTTTTCCTCATCAGTTCCTGATTTAGTTTGGCCGCCGGAGGACCAAGCTCTGGACGCACAACAGGATATACCAGAAGTGCTTGAGTTTAATGAAGAGCCGGAGGAGGCTAACGTACCCTCGGCTCAAGGTTTAATGTTTGAGGGATCAGAAGCTAGTTCCCAATCTTCAAGGGGTTCCCATAGGAAGTGTGTGACCACAGAGGAGATAAGTGACATAATGCATAGGGTCATGTGGCAGTACCATGTCTCTCCCTATCCTGATCCTCCCTCTAGTCAACCGGTAGCTCCCCCGAGTAGCTCCACAATAAGACCATTAGAGCCTTCAGGTTTTCCCACCCCTAAGCCCTCTTTACCTGCTTTGGTTTTACCCCCAACAACGTCCATGGCGAACGGCAATACAGTGCCAGCTGCTATGACTACCACTAATGTTCGAGTAATTTCTGACATCACTCCTCCCCCCTTAGATAAGGCACCACAGAGAAAAGGCCCTATGCCTCTCCTCTACGGGCCGGATTGCTCTTGGATTCAGACACAACCTTTGAAACCATTCCTAGCACAACCCACTATTTCAGGGGATCTCCCGGTTCCTAGTGAGTGGACTATTGAAATCAACAAGAATAGAAAACTCAGAGCCAAGGATGAGGTAGGGAGATTACCTAGGGCCATACCTAGTACATATAATGATGATTTCTTTGTGTTCTCAGCTGCCCCGGCAGTACCGCCGGCCTCATCTGCACGACTCTTTGCCTACTGGTCCAAAGCGGATGGCGTTAATGACATTAAAGCTTCGAATGCACTCACGCCGCAACTGGCTACAGTTCCGGTACTTGATCAGTCACATACACCAGTCCTGCAGATTGGGCGGGTAGAATTGGGTCCTAGGATAGACTGGGAAGCAGAGGCACAGGATTTTGCTTCTACTATTACATCTAAAACCTCCCATCAGGTCCCTCAGGAGTTGCATGCTTGGTTAATAAGGCAGAGGGGGTGTCGCCAGCCTTGTTTGCCTTCTTGGCGGCACCCAAACTGGCTCTTCACCAATTAGATGAACCTTTTTGTACCCCTCCCCCAGCCCATCTGGATAGGGACTTTAAGTTACGAAGCAAAGCCTTTAGATTGTTCTCACAATACCTTGTCACTCGCCAGGTTACGGTATCCCTAGCTAGAACTATTTCGGCCATTGCAGACCAAAATGTGAGAAAAGCCACAGAACTGTCACGTAGGGTTTTATTACAAAATTCAATACAATCCCTGGGTGACATTAGAGTAGCTATCTTGGAGGCGGTGAGGGCCCGCCAAGACCTAAGAGTGTTTTTAGTAAAGAAGTTACCGGAAGATATTGGTCGCCGGGTACCTCTTTCCACAGTCTTAACTGCCTCCCTCCTCATTTCAGATACGTGGAGTGTAGTTTTCAATATGGTAGACGGGTGGAAGCAGAATATCTCCCAGGCTAAGAGAGAACCATTTATGAAACCTTTTAATAAGCCCAAAAGCGGCGGTAAGTCACAACCCCCTCATACTAAACAGTCCTTTCGAGACCCTAGGCCTCCACCACAGCAGGGAGGTAATCTACCCAAACCCAAACAAGGTAAATACTCAGGTTATAGAGGTAAGTCACACCCCAAACCAAATGAGGGACAGGTGCCAACCAAGACTAGCCATCCGTCTGATACCAACCCACCACCCCCTCCAAAAAACTAGCCAACCAAACTCTCTATCTCCCGGGGCCGTGCTCACGCGTGTCGGATTCGAGAGTTGCTCCACCAAATTGACCCAGTTTGCAGACGGGGTCGTTCCAAGTATGCCACAAAGCCTGGCCCAAGCGAACCTGGGCCAGAACTGTAGTAAGCAAAGGTATCACCTGGCGGCGGATCCGGCGACCTCGACTGCGTCAGGCGCTCGAACACAACCATGTTTCGCCGGAGGTGGAGGCCCTGGTCCAAGAAATGATCTCAAAGAAGGTCATTGTCCTGGTAGAACCAACTTGCCGAGTATTCACCTCCAAACTTTTCTTAGTGCCAAAGAGGGACAGTGTGCAGATGCGACCAGTAGTGAATCTCTCGCTTCTGAACACTTACATCTTAAATCCATCCTTCAGGATGCTTACAGTCAATCAAATCAGGCTGACACTTCCGCCGCAGGGTTGGATGTGCTCAATAGACCTCAAAGACGCCTATTGGCATGTCCCTATCAACAAACGGTTCCAAAAGTTCCTCGCCATGAGGGTCAGGCAAGAGACTTATGTCTTTCAAAGACTGCCCTTCGGTTTGAACCTGGCACCGAGAATTTTCACAAAATTAGTCAGGCAAGCCCTTCTGCCATTGTTGGTCCAGGGCATAATGGTGTTGTGGTATCTAGACGACTGGCTACTGATGGTGGAATCAAGGGAGTTATGTCAAAATCATGTCAACCAAGTAATCAATCATGTACAGTCTCGGCGGTAAATTGTGGACCAGGCGATGAACCCCTTGCTAGACACCACGCACGTTTATCTCATCCGAACACAGTCTACAGTCAGTGAAACTGGGTAGTTGATACTGTCAGGCCCAGCCCACTACTTGGTCGCCAGTCAGTTGGCAGAAAACGACAAGTAGATACATTGTTTAGATCCCACACACACACACACACACACTTCACTATATGCTTTTAGACAGAGTGTGTATAAGCTAAACATATGTAGTATTAAGTCCCGGAGATAGTGAAAATTTGATGTTGTATATCGTAGGTAGGCCTATGCCAAGTTATATATTCAATTTTGTATATTGCAGAGACGGTTTTAGTTATGTATCGACTATGTTATGTTAAGGCACATAACGGAATCGGCATAATAATGAAGACGAGGGTTCTGTTCAATACCCACGCCCCTTGCATAATGCCTACTGTCGTTAGGTTTTAACCTTTTTACCGAGAGTAATGTCTGTGTCAATATATTCCGATTACCATTAAACTATATTATTCAGCTTAGGAAGGACATCTACCGATTAAAGGCTATAAATTATCTTATCAAATCCTTATAGCTACCAAAGATCTTTCCAAAGCTGCATAAAACCCTCTAAATATAGCTACAATTAAATAGAAAAGACGTCTCTGAGATTGAAAGGGTTAAATGTGTTACGGTATCATTTATCATAGATAGGTGAAAGCGAATAGTGAAACACAATAGGCCTATGATACTCTCTATGTAAACTAAGCTAGATTGCATGTTTCTGACCTAGTTTATCATACGCCAGTGTCATGACATATTTGTTTAATTTTACTTGTCATACAGAGACAGAGAGAGAGAGAGAGATTTGCATAGATACACTGGCCACAGATATCTTACGATATCTGCGAGTTGGCCAGGACTTAGTAGAGATAGCAACCCTAAGAGTAAGATAAAGTGGAAGGAAAGGATAGCAAATATGAAGGTTCTCAACACCCCCACCCCCTCCCTCTGCTCCCTCCGGCAATTTGTCGTACATGAAAATAGGAGTGAATAACCTTGCAGGGTTCAGCAATCGATTGAAGGATTTTTATAGAATAATTATAAATGGAAAGGATGTGTTATGCATACCTTCACCTCTTTTGTTTCTGCTCTCTTCAATTGACAGTGTTAAGTTTCTGCCAGGTTCTCTTGTCAGTAAATCATGTCCTACTCCAGACCAACTTATATGTGGTATGAGTCTAGCCTTCTATTTATATGTGTATATTGTGCCACTGTCTATAACTTCATCAGGGAGCTCATTCCACTGCCCAATTATAGTGTGGGTGAAGACATTTTTAGTTGTGTCTAGGTTCCCTTTCCTGCCCATTATTTTTAATTTGTTTCCTCTTGTGGAACTCTCCTAGGCTATCTTAAGCAGATTATTGAAATTTACATTACTAAATCCTTTCAGAACCTTAAAACACTATCAGCTGCCCACTTATTCTCCTTTCTTAACCGAATAGGGTTCAAGTTCCTTTAACTCTCCCAGACATATATGACGCGATCGAGTCATATGGCAGAGTGAACCAAAAACACATATGACGCGATCGCGTCATATGGACTTATTATATTGCTAGAAAATAAGTTTATGACGCAATAGAGCCGGTTTTTTGGCTGGTAAGTCCGATAAGTTAGATGTATATGTGGAAAAATCTAGCAACCCCCTAGCGTCCCTGTGAGGGCCCCGCGGTGGTAGAGAGAGTCAGTTTCTTCCCATCAGCCAGCCTAGTAGGTGGGTGTGTGCAGCCCTTTAAACCAAGGGGCCTCCATTTTGCCCAGCCTGGCTGGTATTACCGCCCTAATATAACCCAAACGAAGTGCTATATCGTTGGGTTATCGATGGATTATTGTGTTATTCTTATTTAGGGTATACAAACCATGTTAGTGAAGTGTTTTGCTAGTCTGGTGTACGTGACCAAGGTGGGCTCCACGAGGGGCCATGGTTTCGCTTGTTTGTGGATCACTTTCATACCATATTGAGTCAATTATATTGCTATTTATCACTGGAAGTAGTGTATTTTACTTGTATAAGTGTTTATAGTGAAAACACTTTTATTACTGGTCGAGCATTCTCTGGTGTAGGCTACGTGACCAAGGTGGTGGAGGGAGGGGCCATGCTTTTTGCCAAACGTTTTGCTTGTTTGTGGAACACTTTCATATAAATATCAGTCAATTATATTGCTATTTATCCGTTCAAGTAGTGTATCTTACCTTGTATTAGTGTTTCTTAGTGAAAAAACTTTCATTACTGTTCGAGCATATGTCGCCCATGCTCCCTCAGCCCTGTGCATTTTTGCTCGATAATTTAGTGGTGGAAAGTGCTTGCATTTTTTGCTCGATAATTTATTGGTGGAAAGTGCTTGGAGGTAAGTTTTTGATGGGCAAAGCACTCTACATATACGGCTTGGTGGCCACGAGGGAATCTCAGCAGTGTGAGTAAGTACAGTCACATTTTTGGAGGTGGTGGTGGTGGTGGTGGTGGTGGTGATGATGGTGGTGGTGGTGAAGGTGATGATGGTGGTGGTGGTGTGATGTGTGGGTGTGGTGGTGATGATGGTGGTGGTGGTGATGGTTGTGGTGGTGATGGGGGGGTGGTGGTGGTGGTGGAGATGGTGGTGGTGGTGGTGGAGATTGTGGTGGTGTTGGTGGTGATGGTGGTGGTGTTGACACCAATAGGGTAGGGTTCCTTTTCTGACCGTGGGTCAGGTCAGAAAATGAACCCAACCCAATTTGTGTCAACACCACCACCATCTCCACCAACACCACCACCATCTCCACCACCACCACCACCATTTTATTATTTTTATTATTTTTGTGTTTAGGCCTATTTTATTATTTGTATTATTATTATTTATTATTATACCTGTTATTCCTGTGTATGGGATCACCCATAAAAAGTATTTATATTTGTATTTCATTTATATTTTTGCTTTATTATATTATAATTTATTATTATTATTATTATTATTATTATTATTATTTATTATTATTTATTATTATACCCAACATAAATGTCCCCCACCACAAACTCTTATTATAAATAATTATATATATATATATATATATATATCTATATATATAGTATATATATATATATATATAATTATTATGTATATATATATATCTATAATCTATATATATAATATAAATTCGTGTTTATTTAATCTATGTTATGCCCCCTCCCCCTCCCTCCCCCCCCATTATACCTCCATCCCCTCCCTCCCCTCCCACCTCTCCTCCCTCCCCTCCCCTCCCTCCCCCTCCCTCCCTCCCCTCCCCCCCCCTCCCCCCATTATACCTCCCTCCGCCTCCCCTCCCCCCCCTCCCCCTTCCCCCTCCCCCCATATATAGATATTATATATATATTATATATTTTTTTTTTTTTTTTTTTTTTTTTTTTTTTTTTTTTTTTTTTTTTGGGGTGGGGGAGGGTTATTTTTATTTTTATTTTATTTTTCTAATTGTAGATTGATATAATATATATTTTTTTTTTTTTTTTTTTTTAAGAGACAATGAACGGAGGAATCGAAAAACCCAGAATAAAACAAAAAGGTCCAGGTGCTAAAGGCGCCTCCCCATTCATATAAATGTTTGTA
>CM064542.1:16820632-16827642 GCA_032716605.1 Paralithodes platypus | reverse complement strand
CCCCCCCCCCCCCCCGACCGGACCAAGCGAAGCGGGCAGGGCCGGTCGCCTTCCCACGGCAGCGGTCAAGGTCCCCGTCGAGATCTCCCAGAATCCATCCCGACACTCATCGGCGTCAGTCTTCCAAATCAACCAAACGCCGTAAGGAGGATACTGTGACACCGGCCAGTACAGGACACAGTAGTAGCCGGAAAGTTACCGTAAGGCCACTCCCCCACAAATCTCCACCCTCTAACCCGACCTCCAGCACGCCAACCGTGCCAATCCGGGCGACTCAGAGGTGGTGGCAAGGACATTGAACCTATTCCCCAGCATGAACAATCATTAAGTGGTAACACAGGACTATCATTTTTGCTATTCCCAAGTTGACCTCCGGGACCACGTAAGCCTACTACGGCTGGCCCGAGTAGGGTATTCTCAGATCAATATAGAGGTTTACCTTCAGTTTCTAAATTCTTTTGACGGCAACAGTTGATTCAGGACTCACAGTCACCCGCAGGCGGAGCGAACGGGGGTGTCTGGCGAGTTAAGTCATGAAACAGATAGGGATTGTGGGGTCATAACAGTGAAATTTTTACCCTCATATGCAGTTCCTTATTTAGTTTTGGCCGGCCGAGGACCAACCCTCTGGACGCACAACAGGGACATAACATAAGTGGCTGAGTTTAATGAATAGGCCGAGGAGGCTAACGTACCCTCGGACTCAAGGTTTAATGTTTGAGGGATCAGAAAGTCTAGTTTTCCCAATCTTCAAGGTGTTCCCATAGGAAGTGTGGGACCACAGAGGCTGATAAGTGACATAATGCATAGGGTCATGTGGCAGTTACCATGTCTCTCTCCCTATTCCTGATCCCTCCCCATCTAGTCAACCGGTAGCTCCCCCGAGTAGCTCCACAATAAGACCATTAGATCCTTTCAGGTTTTCCCACCCCTAAGCCCTCTTTAACCTGCTTTGGTTTTTACCCCCACCAACGTCCATGGCTAACCGTGAATACAGTGCCAGCTGCTATGACTATACCACTAATGTGCGAGTACATTTTCTGACATCGCTCACTCACTCTCCTCCCCCCTTAGATACGTCACCACAGGGGGGACAAAAGGCCCTATTCCTCTCTCTCCTACGGGCCGGCTTGCTACTTTTGGATTCAGGAACCCGAACCTTTTGAAACCATTCCTATCCTAGCACATAACCCACTCTTTTCAGGGTCTCCTCCCCGGTTCCTAGTGAGTTGACTATTGAAATCAACAGAAATAGAAAACTCAGAGCCAAGGAGTGCGTAGGGAGATTACCTAGGGCCAATACCTAGTACATATAATGATGAATTCTTTTCTTTGGTGTTTCTCATCTGCCCCGGCAGATACCCCCGCCGCCATCATCTGCACGACTCTTTGCCTACTGGGCCAGAAGCGAATGGGCGTTAATTACATTAAGGCTTTCGAATTTCAACTCAACTCCAACTCCGCAACGTTTCTACAGTTTCCTTACTGGATCAGCCACATACACCATAGTCCTGCAGATTGGCTGGTAGAATTGTGTCCTATATAGCCTGTTGAAGCATAGGCACCAGGAATTTTGCTTTCTCTACTATTACATTCTACACCCTCCCATCAGGTCCCTCAGGAGTTGCATGCTTGGTTAATAAGGCAGAGGGGGTATCGCCAGCCGTTGTTTGCCTTCTTCTGGCGGCACCCAAACTGTGCTCTTCACTCATTAGATGGAGACCTTTTTGTACCCCTCCCCCCACCCATCGTGGGATAGGGACTTTAAGTTACGAAGCAAAGCCTTTAGATTGTTCTCGACAATACCTTGTGTCACCTTCATCGCCAGGTTACGGTATCCCTAGCTAGAACTATTTCGGCCCTTAGCAGACCAAAATGTGAGAAAAGCCTCACTGGGGCAGATCACGTTGTTTCACGTAGGGTTTTATTACAAAATTCCTACAATCCCTGGGTGACATGTAGAGTCAGCTATCTTGGAGGCGGTGAGGGCCCGCCAAGACCTAAGAGTTGTTTGTAGTAAAGCAAGTTACCCGAAGATATGTTGGTCGCCTGTACCTCTTTCCCCAGTCGTAACTGCCTCCCTCCTCATTTCAGATACGTTGGAGTGTAGTTTTCAATATGGTAGACGGGGTGAAAAGCAGAATATCTATCTCCCAGGCTAAGAGAGAACCATTTTATGAAACCTTTTAATAAGCCCAAAAGCTGACGTAAGTCCCACCCACCCTCATGCCACACAGTCCTTTCGAGACCCTATGCCTCCACCACAGCAGGGAGGTACTCTACCCAAACCCCAACACGGTAAATACGTCATGTTATAGAGGTAAGTCACACCCCAAGACCAAATGAGGGACAGACGTTCCAACCAAGACTAGCCAACCGTTCTGATGCCAACCCACCCCCCCCTCCAAAAAACTAGCCAAAACCAAACTCTCTCTATCATCCCGGGGCCGGCACCTCCCGTGGCCGTGCTCAGAGCGTGTCGGATATTTCGAAGAGTTGCATTCCACCAAACGGACCCATTTGGCAGCGAACGGGGTCGTTCCCACGGATGCCACAAACCGCCTGGCCCAAGCGAACCTTGGCCAGAACTGTAGTAAGCCAAGGTATCCCCTGGCGGCGGATCTGGCGACCTCGACTGCGTCAGGCGCGTCGAACACAACCCAATGTTTCGTCGCCGGAGGGTGAGGCCCTGGTCCCAAAAATGATCTCAAAGGAAGGTCATTGTCCTTGTAGAACCACCTTGCCGTAATTCACCTCCAAACTTTTTCTTAGTGCCAAAGAGGGACAGTGTGCAGATGCGACCTTAGTGAATCTCTCGCTTCTTAACACTTACATCTTAAAATCCATCCTTCAGGATGCGTACAGTCAATCAAATCAGGCCCTGACACTTCCGCCAGCCATGTTGGATGTGCTCATTAGACCTCAAAGACGCCTATTGGCATGTCCCTATCAACAAACGGTTCCAAAAGTTCCTTCCCTCCGCCATGCGGTCATGGCACGAGACCTTATTTCTTTTCAAGGCCTGATGCCCTTCGGTTTGAACCTGGCAACGAGAATTTTCACAAAATTAGTTATCAGGCAAGCCCTTCTGCCATTGGTTGTTCCAGGCAATAATGGTGTTGTGTTAATCTAGACGACTGGCTAATGATGTTGTAATCAAGGGAGTTCTGGTCAAAATCATGTCAACCCCGTCATCAATCATGTACATTCTCGGCGGTAAATTGTGGACCAGGCGATGAACCCCTTGCTAGACCCCACGCACTTTTATCTCATCTCCGAACACAGTCTACAGTCCAGTGAAACTGGGTATTTGAATACTGTCAGGCCCAGGCCCACATACTTGGTCTCCAGTCAGTTGGCAAAAAACGACAAATAGATACATGTGTTTAGATCACACACACACAACACACCACAGCTTCACTATATGGCTTTTTGACAGAGGGTGGTATAAGCTAACCATATGTATTCATTACGTCCCGGAGATAGTGAAAATTTGATGTGTGTATATCGTAGGGTAGGCCTATGCCAAGTTATAATATTCAATTTTGTAATATTGCAGAGACGGTTTTTAGTTATGTATCGCCTATGTTATGTTAATGGCACATAACGGAATCGGCATAATAATGAAGACGATGGTTTCTGTTCAATACCGACGCCCCTTGCATAGTGCCTACTGGTCGTTAGGTTTTAAACCTTTTTTACCGAGAGTAATGTCTGTGTCAATATAATTCGCGTTACCATTAAACTATATTATTCATATCTTAGGAATGACATCGCCGTATTAAAGGAGGCTCTAATGTATCTTATTCAACTCCTTATAGCTACCAAAGATCTTTCCAAAGCTGCATAAAACCCTCTAAATATAGCCGGAAAAGAAAAAAAAAAATAAATAAAAACGTCTCTTCAAAATGAGATTGAAAAGGTGAAATGTAAATATAAAAAACTATGTAAATCATATATATCATAGATAGGTTAAAGCGCAGTGAAACACAATAGGCCTATGATACTCCTCTATGTAAACTAAGCTAGATTGCCTGTTTCTGACCTAGGTTTATCATACGCCAGTGTCATGACATATTTGTTTACTTTTACTTACATACAGAGACAGAGAGAGAGAGAGGATTTGCATAGCTACACTGTCCAACAGATATCTTACGATATCTTCGAGTTGGCCAGGACTTAGTAGAGATAGTCAAACCTAAGAGTAAGGATAAAGTGGAAGGAAAGGATAGCAAATATGACGGTTCTCAACACCCCCCACCCCACAAATCCCTCGGCCTCCCTCCGGCACTTTGTCGTACCTGAAAACCTAGGAGTGAATAACCTTGCATGGTTCAGCAATCGATTGAAGGATTTTATAGAATAGTTAGAAATAGAGAGGATGTGTTATGCATACCTTCACTTCTTTTTGTTTCTGCTCTCTCTTCAATTGCACAGTGTTAAGTGTCTCTGCCAGGTTTTGCTCATGTCAGTAAATCATGTCCTACTCCAGACCAACTTATATGTGGTATTAGTCCTAGCCTTCGATTTATATGTGTAGTAGTGATGCCACTGTCTATAACTTCATCAGGGAGCTCATTCCCCGGCCCAATTATACGTGTGGGTGAAGACATTTTTAGTTTTGTACTAGGTTCCCTTTCCTGCCCATTATTTTTAATTTGTGTTTCCTTCATTTTTGAACTCTCCTAGGCCCCTATCTTGAGCAGATTATTGAAATTTACATATCATAAATCCCTTTCAGAACCTTAAAAAACTATCAGCTGCCCCCTTAATTCTCCTTTCTTAACCGGAATAGGTTCAAGTTCCTTTAACTCTCCCAGACATATATGACGCGAATCGAGTTCATATGGCAGAGTGAACCAAAAACCACATATGACGCGATCGGCGTCATATGGACTTAGTATATTGCTATAAAATTAAGTTTATTGGACGCAATAGAGCCGGTTTTTTGGCTGGTAAGTCCGATAAGTTAGATGTATAGGGTGGAACAATCTAGCAAACCCCTACTGTCCGTGTGAGGGCCCCGCGGTGGTAGAGAGAGTCATTTTCTTCCCATCAGCCAGCCTAGTAGGTGGGTGTGTGCAGCCCTTTAAACCAATGGCCATCCATGTTGGCCCCAGCCCTGGCTGGTATAACCGCCCTAATATAACCCAAACGAAGTTCTATACTATATTGGGTTAATCGATGGATTATTGTGTTATTCTTATTGAGGGTATACAAACCCATGTTATGGAAGTTTTTTTGTGCTATTCTGGTGTACGTGCCCAAGGTGGGCTCCACGATGGGGCCATGGTTTCGCTTGTTTGTGGATCACTTTCATACCATATTGAGTCAATTATATTGCTATTTATCACGGGAAGTAGTGTCTTTTACTTGTATAAGTGTTTATAGTGAAAACACTTTTATTACTGGTTCGAGCATTCTCCTGGTGTAAGGTGCTACGTGACCACGGTGGTGGAGGGAGGGGACCATGCTTTTTGCCAAACGTTTTGCTTTGTTTGTGGAACACTTTCCTATAAATATCAGTCAATTATATTTGCTTATTTATCCGTTCAAGTAGTGTCTCTTACCTGTGTATTAGTGTTTCTCTTAGTGACAAAACTTTCATTACTGGTCGAGCATATGTCGCCATGCTCCCTCATCCCTGTGCCTTTTTGCTCGATGATTTAGTGGTTGAAAGTGCTTGCATTTTTTCTCGATAAGTTATTGGTGGAAAGTGCTTGTGAGGTAAGTTTTTGATTGGCAAAAGCACTCTACATATACGGCTTGGTGTGCCACGAGGGAATCTCAGCATTGTGAGTAAGTACGAGTCAGCAACATTTTGTGGTGGTGGTGGTGGTGTGGTGGTGGTGGTGGAGAGTGTAGTGGTGGTGGTGAGATGGTGCGTTGTTATGGTGATGGTGGTGATGATGGTGTTGGTGGTAGTGAGATTGTGTGGTGGTGGTGGATTGATGGTTGTGTTTGTTGGCGATGGTGGTGGTGTTGACACCAAGAAGGTAGGGTTCCCTTTCTGACCGTGGGTCAGGTCAGAAAATGAACCCAACCCAATTTGTGTCAAACCACCACCACTACTCTCCCACCAACACCACCACCATCTTCCACCACCACCACCACCATTTTATTATTTTTATTATTATTTTGTGTTTAGGCCTATTTAATTATTTGTATTATTATTAGATTTATTTGATTATACCTGTTTATTCCTGTGTATGGGATCACCCATAAAACAGTATTTTTATATTTGTATTTCATTTCTATTTTTGCTTTATTTAGATTAATAATTTAATTATGTATTATTATTAGTATTATTATTATTATTTTATTATTATTTTATGTATTATACCCCACAGAATGTCCCCCACCACAACATCTTATTATATAATTTCTATATATATAATATATATATAATATATATCTATATTTATATATATATATATATATATATATATATATATATAGAAATTAATGTAATGTATATAATATATATAATCTATAATCTATTATAGTATAAAGTCGTGTTTTTATTTATTTATCTATTTTATTGGCCCCCTCCCCCTGCCCTCCCCCCCCATTATACCTCCATCCCCTCCCCTCCCTGCCCACCTCCCCTCCCCCCCCCCCCCTCCCTCCCCCTCCCCTCCCTCCCTCTTCCCCTCCCTCCCCGCCCCTTATAACCCTCCCTCCGCCCCCTCCCCTCCCCGCCCCGCCCCCTTCCCCCTCCCCCCAATTATATATATATATATATATATATACTAAATTTTTGTTTTTTTTTTTTTTTTTTTGTTTTTTTTTTTTTTTATTTTTTTTTTGGGTGGGGGAGGGTTATTTTTATTTTATATTTTATTTTTTCTAATTGTAGATTGATATATATATATTATATTTTTTTTTTTTTTTTTTTTAAGAGACAATGAACGGAGGAAGAAAAACACAGATATAAACAAAAAGTTCCATGGTGCCTAAAGGGCATCCTCCATTCATAAAATGTATTGTACCCTGGATTTCAAAACATT
>CM064542.1:16758132-16815632 GCA_032716605.1 Paralithodes platypus | reverse complement strand
CCACCTTCCCTCTGGCTACAAAACAACCGCGTGCGTACATTATAATAAACCGCATAGGCCGCTCGCGGGTACGTTAATACACCGCATAGGCCCGCTCGTAGGTGTTATTTTTATTTGTATTTATTATTTTTCTAATCGTAGATTGATATAATATATATATATATATATATAATATATATATATATATATAATATATATATAATCGTATTTATGTATTTATCTAAGTTATGCCCCCTCCCTCCCCCCCTATTCCCACCCCCCCCCCCCTTCCCCCATTATACCCCCCTCCCCCCATATATAATTCATTCATTCATTCAATCATCACTTCCGAGGTTCGGGGCCCACCTTCATTCACCCACCTTCATTCACCCATCATCATCACCATCATCATCATCATCATCATCATCATCAATTTCTACTACATTTTGCACTACAGTGGATATAGGCATGGGGAAAACCACTCTGAAAAAATACCGAGTCCAGTGCAGTACCCTCTTTGGGTGGCTTGGAAATTTGCATATTTCTCTGGTTTGACACCATATGATATATATATATATATATATATATATATATATATATAATTATATATATATATAATATATATTATAGTCTATATATGTATACTGTATATATATATATATATATATATATATATATATACTGTATATATATATATATATATATATTATATATATATCTATATATATATATATACATTACTTTATTTTATTTACGTATACAATAGAATTATTTCTGAATTTATTACCTGAAGATTACCTGGCTTCTTATTTTGTTTTTTCAGTGTCAACCCAGGAGCCATTTCCCTTCTCGTTGGAAAGGGTGTATATTGTGGCAAAGATATACAACTGTATAAACATTCTCATATATTTTCATAACAATAACAATGCATGGAAACAATTGCGCATAGCTCACGAACCAATTACTCTATATTATTTTTCTTTTCACCATTGGAAAGAGCACAATTTTCCGATTCCGGTGATATATACAGTTATATACGTATCCGACCAAGTAACGCAACCACGAGGTGGGGAACAGCTCGGAACCCGGCTAGCATCGCCGGAACAGAGACGGGTGAAGCGTAAACATTCGCATTTTGGCTCTTCATTTCAAATATTCATAGCGCAAAAAGTATTTGTCCTAGGAACTTCTAGTTTATTTTATACTCATTACCATTATTTGACGTATTCATTCAGCCTAAATTTAAAACCATACACTTCGTAGCAACGAAATAAATCGAAAATGTTATAAACCATATCAATCAAAATCAGATTTTTTTGTTTTTCGGTCACTGCATGGAAACAATTGTGCATAGCTCGCGAACCAATTATGCTATATTATTTTTGTTTTCACCATTGGAAAGAGCACAATTTTCCGATTCCGGTGATATATACAGTTATATACGTATCCGAGCAAATAACGCAACCACGAGGTGGGGAACAGCTCGGAACCCGGCTAGCATCGCCGGAACAGAGATGGGTGAAGCGTAAATATTCGCATTTTGGCTCTTCATTTCAAATATTCATGGCGCAAAAAGTATTTGTCCTAGGAACTTCTAGTTTGTTTTATACTCATCAGCATTATTTGCCGTATTCATACAGCCTAAATTTAAAACCATACACTTCGTAGCAACGAAATAAATTGAAAATGTTATAAACCATATAAATCAAAATCATATATATTTTTTTTCGGTCACTGCTTGAGAACTATTGAAGATAAACAATTTCTGTTTTCAGATTTGGAAAGAGGAGAAAAATACTATTATTTGAGCAAAATAAATATATGGTAATCACTCACAATTTAGAGCTAGGACGGTGTGAAGACAATTGCATGGGAAATAATTGTATTCCGGACTCATTTACACTTTCATATTTCGATTTATTTACATTTTATTTTATTTTATCATGTACTATAAATATTCCTCTTTCCATTGATATATGATACATCACAATAAACAGCATTCTGGTGGATGGAAATCGCGAAAAATGTAAGGCTTCGACAATACTCATGAGCCAAATTCAAGACCCAAAATACTTGTCAAGCGCCTCCTTGGACTTATTGGAACATAATATGTCGGAGGGAGTTAATATCTCATTGTGTGGCATATTTTTAAGGAATGAGATCAATCTTGTTGCTCTGCGCTTAACGGATTCAAGTGTCTATATGTATTTTATTATGTAGGAAGACCAAAACTGCACTGCATAGCCTACTCACAATGCTTTATATAGGGGTATAACTATGTGTTTACTATGACAATGAAAATATCTTCTCATGAATCCCAGTGGTCTGTTTGCTTCGTTAGCTGTTGCAATGCATTGGCTTGTGGATTTTAGATTTTCGTTTCTAAGCACTGCTTGGTCTTTAATATGTGATAAGCTCTCTACCTTTTCACCATTCATGTGATATTCGTATTTATTGTTTTGGGAGCCTATTTGTAGCATATGACATTTGATTACATTAAAGGGCATCTGACAATTATCTGAAAGAGAGAGAGAGAGAGAGAGAGAGAAATAGTGTGCTAAACACAAACCAATATTCAAGAGACTAAGCTTCTCAAATTGGACTCCATTGAATTGAATGTCCTGATGTGCCGGTTTAGCAATACTTAGGTTTTAAAGTCTCCCAAGTTCTGTTTTACTAACTACCACTACCATTACCGCTTTCCATTAATTTTATAAAGGTTAATTTCCATATATCACTAACCAATGAACAAGTGCTATATGTGTAAATGAGATTAATGTATTCCTTTATTTCTATAATAATGGTGTAAACTATACACATTTGTATTCGTAGTTAAAATAATTAGTTAACCCTTAAAAAGCGGCCCACCACTTAAGTCGAGTTAAATAAAGCTGGACTATGTGGCGGCGCTCGACATAACTCGAGTGGCAATTTCAGCACGTAATGTGGCTGAGAGAGAGAGACAAGTGGTGGCAGGAGACTAGCGAGCGTATGACTGCTCCAGACCACCGCGGCGAACCTACTGACACAAATCTCAGCTCCCTCCTCCCTCTCTCACTCGCTACATACTCAATTATATACCGAAAGTACCGAATTACCTGCTTTTTGCACTCGCGTTGCACGGTTATTGCAAGAAAACTATCCATCATACAAGGATCGTTATGGTGTCATTCGAAAGCTCTGTTTATGCCCTTTCAGGGATAGGTACTTGTTTTACGTTCTGGGTCTTATTTAGGCATGAAAATGATCACGTAAACAGCCCTATTTTGGCTAAAAACACCCCGCTGGGCGGTACACATAAATAAACCGCATAGGCCGCTCGTAAGGTGTTAAAGTAGGGCTTAGTGGCTATCAACCCTGCAGGCTTTTTAAGGCAGGATATGTCAGTGGGAAAATCAAGATTGGAGCTTCTGTTCGATAATTCCAGTCCCTTGGTGTCATTTGTATTCGGTAAAATGTTAATGAATATGGAGTAATATTTATATTGATGTGCTAATAACTTCCAAATCCCTGGTTTTATCAGTAACATTGCGATATGATACGTTGTTTAGCGCTCGTAATACTGTCAGTTACCTGCTGTCACGTGAGTGTATTGTATACATGTAAATTGACCTACGGTAGGATCATACTCTATTATTTATCGTTTTACATTAACAGCAGTTACTTTATTATTATATTTATATTATTATATAATTATCATAATCATCACCATAAGCAACCTTAGTTAGTCCACTGCAGGCCGAAGACCTCTCACAAACGTTTCTAAGCTGGTCAGATGTTATCCTGTTCCATCTTACTTTAGCAAACTTGCCGATCTCATCCCTCCATCTGGTTATCTGTCTATCCCTTCCTCTAGCTTCATCTCTATATTCCCATTATGTTCCTTCATTTGTCCATTTCTTATCATCTCTTATAGATATATGATCTTGTCAAGCCCATTTCCTCTTGTCCATGTGATTATCTTCTACTTGTGTGTCTTCTCTTATCCAAGAGGCTCTCGTCTTGTCGCTCCAAGTTATCCCTAACATTATCCTCTCCATTTCTTTATGGGCACTACAGAGTTTTCGTTTATGAAACATTATTATACTCCAAGTTTATGATCCATAAATTAGTACAGGAAGGACACATTGTTTGCATACTTTTATCATAAATGCAAGGGGTAACTAGCTTTTCATAATGGAATTCTGATTACCAAATGCGCTCCATTCCATATCTATCTTTGGTTTGATTTGTCTAGAGTGATCTGAGTTTATTTGTATAACCTTGCCTAGGTATATAAAATCCTCCACTGAATCTGCCCAAAATTCTCTAATCTAATTTGTTGTGGTTGCACATGATCATTCAACATACTCTTGGGTTTCTTTCTATTTATTTTCAACACTACTTTAAGGCTTCCTCAGTATATATCATCCATCATTTGTTGTAACACTTCCCCCCGAGTCAAGTCGTTAGGATAAACTTTGTCTCAGCGAATCTGAGGTTGCTTTGGTGTTTCCCATTAACATTTATACCTTTATTGTCCCAATAAAGATCACTAAATATGTCCCCCAAACACACGTGAACAGAACAAATTTGATATTGTATTATGTCATCTACCTAATAACTGGAGTTCCAATGCACGTTGTAGTCTGATTTTGTTCAATGCAAACAGTAGCATTTCAACTGTAAGGAATCACAAAAAATTAAATATATAATAATATTATTAAATAAATATATACATAAATATATAAATCGGAATACAATAATCACTATTACCGTTTTATATTTTGTTGCCATTTTGTTGCCTTTACATACGCAACTCTGCATGGGCGGAGTTTATTAACTATTAATGCACCTGTTTCACTGCAGTTATCCACGCTGCACCACCAACGATTCAAATTGTTCGAACCTGCTGCCAATGTGTGGCTAGGACTTTGGCATACCCCTGGTCTACGACTTACCGCCGTGAGTGTACAAACCCTAGGGTTCAAGGTGAACTTGGCAAAGTCTCTCCTTGTTCCTACACGGGAAATTCAGTGGATAGGGCTGGTCTGGGATACCGCCAATCTGACTCTTACTCAGAGTGTGGACAATCGCAACAGATTTCACAGGAAACTGTTTCTTTTTCTCCACAGTCTGAATACGACAAGGAAGACGTGGGAGTCCCTGGTCGGCTCACTCAACTGGATCCAATTAACTGTGAAGTTCGGCCAGTTGAAATTAAAGAGATTAATCATGGAAGGCAACACATTTTTCCCACTACTGCCGGCGGGAAAACTATGGCCGATTCCTCGATTAATCCACAACTTACTGTCGATCTGGGCGAAGACCGAAACACTGTACTCTATGACAACATGGGTTTCTCCTCCTCCGTCGGTATGGGTAGACACAGACGCTTCTGAAACACTAGGGTGGGGGTATCAGTCCAATCTAACCCATCAAGGGCAGGCCACTTGGGCCCAAAATGAGTCATGGCACATCAACAATCAAGAGCTCCTAGTTACTCTATATTTTCTACAAGCCCACGGCTCGGCATTGCAAGGGAAATCAATAGCGTTTCGGATGGACAACTTAATTGCGGTCCATTGCATTCAGAAACAAGGTTCAGTGAGGTCTCGAGAGTTGCTAGTAGTGTCAGAAGAGATTTTTGCTCTAGCCGAATCGCTGAGCATTCATCTCTATGCTTCATACCTCCCAGGCGTGTCGAACGTCTGGGCGGATGCTCTGTCCCGGCGGTGGAGCACTTTAGTAGAATGGGCTCTCAAACAAACCGTCTTCGACAAGATGATTGCCAAGCCTTACCGTCCACAAATGGATCTGTTCACATCTGGGGAGATTCACAAGCTACCTCTCTTCCTGACCTGCCAGGGGGTAGCTCCGGCGGGGGGACCAGATGCGTTACTGGAGGACTGGAACAGGTGGAATTCAATCTATCTATTTCCTCCACCAGACTCTGCTCTAATGTGCAGGGTAATTCACAAACTAAGAGGTTACCGGGGCTTAGTCTCGATGATCGCGCCATTATTCCGGTGTCGCTCCCGGTCTCCGCATTCCACTTAGAGACGATTGGCAACCTTCAGACCTTGCTCAATTTTGCCTTATGGAAATTTACAATGCCAAATGGCTAGCTCAGTATGGGGAAAATGTCACCAGTAAACTTATGAACCAATATACTATATCTACCAGGAGGCAATATCAATCGCATTTGAGAGCTTTTACGAACTGGATTGTTGAGTCAGGGCAAACCGATGCCTCAGGAGCCCTGGTTTTCAATTACTTAGATTATTTATTTGAGCAGAAACATTTGTCCATTGTTACATTAAAAAATCACTTATCTGCCATCAGAACTCCCTTCTCTGATCTCACCGGTCTCTCGATACCGCAGGCAGAGGAGAACGGGTTTATGAGGGCGTGTTTCAAGCTCCGCCCACCACCACGTCAGCTCTTGCCCACCTGGTCACTTGATAAAGCCTTATCTTTGTTTCAATCCCGCAAATATAATAATGCGCCGGATTTTGATTCATTACTTAAAAAGGCTGTGTTCCTGATGGCTTTAGCTACAGGGAATAGGGTCTCGGAGCTGGCGGCGATGAGCAACGACCCTAATTGCCTTAGGTTTGGGAGACTGCACGACTAGGTCCAAATCGCGCCCTCCCCCACATTTATTGCTAAGAATGAGCACTCTGATCATGTTTTCTCAGAATTTTCGGTTCCGGCATTGAAACGCGGACACACTCATCATATTTTATGTCCGGTGGAGGCCTTAGTTAAGTTTATGAGGGTAGCTCACCCTCGACAACCAGGTTTTCTGTGGGTGAACCAGGCAGGTAATTGTGTTACTAGGAGAAAATTGGCTTCTCTGTTAGTAGATGTTATTAAAGAATATAATCCCGGCATAGTGGGCAGGGCCCACGACATCAGGAAGTGGGCCGTCTCTCTTAGATTTTTACAAAATTCCTCTATAGACGACATTGCCAACACTCAATTGTGGGCATCAAACCATACTTTCCTAACACGATACCTGTCGGTCGCTCTGGACAAGCCAAAACTTGCCTGTGTAGCTTTACGACAGAAGGTCTCGTAGGCTCTGTGCTATAATTATTTAGGTTAAGGTGAGAAAAGGGGGGGGGGGGGCTGATTAGCCCAAAACCCCACGAAGACCCTTTCCGCCGGAGATTGTGATAAATCACGAGCTGTGATTGAACTGGTATGACGGTTCAAAAGTTTTTAATTTAAGAAATCTATCATGGTTGCAACTATATAGGATTACCAGAATGTACAAACTAATATACACTGTACAAATATTGTTAAGATTAGAAAAATATTCCAAAGAGTTTATAGTTCTAGTTAGGGACACAAGGATGTTCCCAGTTTATCATGTATAGATCTTAAGGTAAAAGATCTGGTCATGAGCTAGCAGACTTTCTTTGAAGTCGCGCACTGCTTGCAATCTTTCGTATTTTTTATACTATTTATTGTGTGTATACAATAACAAACTTAAAAAAGGTTATAAGACTTATTTTTGTCCTGAGGTTAGGGTATTGTCACGAATGTCCCCCTCCAGTCTTGGTACTCAGGCAATATCGTCAATGATGAAGGGGCCACTATTAAATTATAGGTTTGATTCCCGGAGGGAAGTAATGAAAACCTAATATATAGTAGGGCCCCGTAATCATTGACGATGCATGGCCCTCCCATCCATCCCCTTCCCATTCGTTGATCTCTAGTTAAGTTTTGATATATCAGTGAAGGAAGTTATGGCCGCAAGGGAGCCTGCGCCTGGGTGCTGCGCACAAGAAATCCACACATAGAAAGCCATAATATAACAGATATTAAGTTAAATTTTCTTTTTTATTTTCTACAAAGTTTTTTTCTGTAGGGTACCCAATCATAAGGACGATTCCATAAGAGAATTAAGCGTGCACTTATGAGAGTACTCCCTGACCCTTCCGCGCGGGAGATTCAAAACTGCTGCCGCGGGTGTTGAAGGGAGACTATTATATTAATAGGCAATATCGTCAATGATTACGGGGCCCTACTAAAAATTAGGTTTTCATTACTTCCCTCCGGAAATCAAACCTATAATATATATATATTTATATATATATATATATATATAAATATGTGCGAAAAACGGAATTTGAAGGTAAATGCGGGGAAGAGCAAGGTTATGGTCTTCGAAAGGGGTGAAGTCACAGAGTGTGAGGTGAAGCTGAACTGTCACTATGGAGATCGTCAACTCTTTTAAGTATCTGGGCAGTGTGTTAAGTAAAGATGGGACTATGGATGAAGAAGTGCGGGAGAGGGTACAACAGGGGAAGAGGGTTGTAGGAACGCTAAAAGCAGTAACAAGAAATAGGGTGGTCAGTATGGAAGTGAAGAAGTCCTTGCATGACAGTGTGGTAATCCCGACACTGACTTACGGAAGCGAAGCATGGACGTTGGTTGAGAGACTCAGACCAAGAGTGAGAGCAGTGGAAATGAATTACTTAAGGAGTGCGTGCGGAGTTACATGGAGGGATAGACAGATTAATGAGGAAGTAAGAAGGAGGTGTGGTGTGGAGGTAGATGTGCTGGAAAGTGTGAAAAGGAACAACTTGAGATGGTTCGGCCATATGGAACGTATGGAAAGCGAGAGAATGACTAAGAGGGTGTACGAGAGCGAGGTGGAGGGACAGAGAGGGAGAGGTAGACCGAATGAGAGGTGGAAGGATGGAGTGAGGAAGTACATGAACCAAGCCGGTGCTGGTTGGGGGGAGGGGCGTCGACTGACTGGGGACAGAGGTGCATGGGGGCGGTTCGTTCGTGTCCACCCCTTCGGGGATCACGGCGTCAGGCAATAGATAGATAGATAGAATAAAGTGTGGCCATTATAAATGTGTTATTTGTTTTTTATCTAATTTACATAGCTTCTCAGTATTGGTGATAGCATGTTAAGATCAGTAAAGTAGAAGTCGTTAGCTGTAACAGTTTTGACAGTAAAGTATAATATCAGAATTGTCCAATTCTGGCATGACAGCAAATCATACAGTTTGTTGTCGGTTCGGTTGTTCAAAACCTTTTTCAGTTCTTAGTTACTGCTGCTAGATGTCGACAGTTGCCCTTATGGGTGGTGTGAACAGTACCCTTGGTTAGGGTTGGTATCAAGCCCCTTTACTAACTACTTGGGGACCCAATTGAGAGCATTCTTGGTGGTCCCCCAAGGCTCACTGCCAAGGACTGTAGAATCATTTTGGGACGGATATGGTAGCACTAATTATCAAAGTGAATGTTTTAAATTCCTTTTGTTGCAATTTTGCAAAATTGTACTGTGTTTTCAACCACCGAAATACGTTCTCCGGCTGGAAGAGCAGGTTACCCTAGCGCCCTGGGCTCGAGAGGTCACGCACAGTGCTCAGGCTCCTTAACCTGACAAGCGCGATATGACAGTAGGTGCTAGGGTAGTTATTTGTGCATTTCTAGCCCTGGATTCTGACAGAATTCGTTATATTTACAATATAAACCATTATTTGTTTTCGGTATGCTTTTATTTTACATATATGATGTATATATGAACCTTCAAGAGTGCTAAAATAAGTGGGAAAAGCATTTGGGTGGTGAAAAACGAAGATATTGGCCACCCGGTCATAATCTCAGGCGAGAGAGAGAGACAGGCAGCCCTCCCCTCTCGCTGTCTGGGAGTCAACTGAGAAGAGCGGGGCGGTGTGTGCCGGTGTCTGGGTATTGCATAACGATCTTTTATGCAACCCACTTGTGCTACATTATCGCGGGAGAGAAAAATAACCGATAAATGATGATAATAAGAGGAAAAATAGGTGATAATTGAGGTGGGGAGGGAGGGGGGAATAAGGTGGGGAAGGAGGGGAGGGGGGTGGGTGAGATTTACATGGATGAGTACTGGAGGGGAATTATCTCACCTAGAGACAAATTCCTTTGTTTTGATAGGCCCTTTTTTTTTATGGAAGGCTTTTTTTATGGTCCTGCTTCCGTGAGGCCTATCGCGTTCCCTATAGGAAGCCTTCCGTGAGGCCTATCGCGCTTGCCGGGTTAAGCGGGTATCACACTGGGCCAAATTCTCACCCTTCTCCGATATCCGATCTCCGTTTTCAGCCTGTAGCGCCGGCAACTCCTATCACACACGTATAGGTTTTACCCACTGGCTTTACCACAGTTAAGCGATCGTTATATTGTGGTGTTTCACCTAAACTGTAGAATAATATGGATTGATATTGACAAATTTAGTGTAATAGGACCCAATCTATACGCATTGCTATGTTTTGTGATTGAAGCTTATATAAGTAGCTACGAGGACGTTTTTCACAATATATAAAGAGGTACAAAGGAGTACAAAGGAAATCAAGCAACAACAGATCTAGTGACCCTTCTAGGCTGCTTGTCCTCCAAAACACTGAAGATCAAGTGTCCATACAGTGGTTTAGAGTGGGTAAGGGAACATTGGAAAGGGAACTACTGCCCTGCCACTAACGTGGCAGGACTAGGAAGTTAGTAGGGGACATATGGGTTAGAAACTGAGGGGAGGATAAAATAAAGTTATTCATTTACAAACGCAGTCAGTCGCGGGTTTGATGCGAGATATTTGTCTAGGCGGAATTTAAATGAATCAACGGTGCTGCAGTCTATAACGTCTCGGGGAAGCCCATTCCACAAGTTGACAACTCGATTGAAGAAGAAATTCTTAGATTCGTGTGAGTTAAAAGATTTACCAATAATTTTGCAACCGTTTCCCCGCGTGTAATTAGATTGGTCGATAGTGAAGTACTTACTACAGTTCATATTGTCGATGCCTTTGATGATTTTGAACACTTGAATTAAGTCACCTCTTAATCTGCGCTGGGTTAAAGGAAATAGATTTAATTCTCTAAGACGCTCTTCGTATGGTTTGTTCTTTAGGCTTGGTATCATTTTGGTAACTCTACGTTGAACTCGTTCTAGCTTGTTTATGTCTTTTTGGTAATAAGGGCACCAGCATTGAACGCAGTATTCCAGAGGAGGGCGGACTAAGGAATTGTAAAGGGTTAGGATAACGTCTTTGGATTTATGCTCAAATGACCTGCCTATAAAGCCAATTATTTTGTTTGCCTTCTTAACAACTTCTGAACATTGTTGACTCGGTTTTAGGTTACTCGATATTGTTACTCCCAGATCGGTTTCTCTGTTTACATTCTTAAGCTGAGTGCCATTCATCGAATAGTTTGCTTTCTCATTTAGGTATTCGATATGTAGTACTTTACATTTATCCGCATTGAAACTCATTTGCCAAATTTGGGCCCAATGTGACAATTTATCTAGATTGTGTTGCATATCGTCAACTTGATCTTTTGAGAGTACGCTATTTGCAATTTTTGTATCGTCAGCAAATTTTGAGATTGTACAGGTGAGACCCTCATCTATGTCGTTGATGTAAATTAGAAAGAGAACTGGTCCCAGTACCGATCCCTGGGGTACCCCGCTACTTACATTGGTCCATTTAGATGCCTTACCGTTTATGACCACTCTTTGCTTTCTGTCGCTGAGCCAATTTTCTATCCATTTCAACACACCGTCTTGTATTCCATGCGCTTTTAGTTTTAGCAGTAAACGTTTGTGGGGAACTTTGTCAAAGGCCTTTTGAAAATCAAGGTATATAATATCTACAGCTTTACTCTCATCGTAGAGGTTGAGGATATCGTGGAAGAAGTCTAAGAGGTTTGTTAAACAGGAACGTTTTTTACGAAAGCCGTGTTGAGTATCTTTAAGTATGTTATTTTCCTCTAAGTGATTTACGAGTCTGTCTCTTATGACCGTTTCTAGCATTTTACATACAACTGAGGTTAAGCTAATTGGACGATAGTTACTGGGTAGGGATTTGGTGCCTTTTTTTAATATCGGTGTTACGTTGGCTATCTTCCACTGATCAGGCATAGTTCCAGACTGCAAGGATTTATTGAATAGTAATGTCAGTGGTTTGGAGAGCTCATCCTTAGCTTCCTTTAGAACTCTAGGCGAGATTGTATCAGGTCCAGGCGTTTTATTTACCTTGAGTTTATCTAAACAATTCAATACTTCTCTCTCTGTAACGGTGATATTGCTTAGAACATCTGAATTATCAATCTGAATCGGCGATGGTGTAGGGATATCACTGAGGTCTTCTGTTGTAAAAACTGATGCAAAGAAGGTATTGAGGGCATTACTCATTTGTACTTCGTCTTTGGTGTATTCTCCATTTTCATCGACTAACGGTCCAACAGGTGAAGTAACTACTTTTTTCTTTCTGATATAACTATAGAATTCTTTCGGGTTTGTTTTACTTTGATTCGCAATATGTAACTCTAGGGTCTTTTTACTTTGCTTAATTAACTTTTTGGCTTTGCGTCGTAGCTCTACAAATTTCACCCGTTCTTCGTCATTTAGTGAGGATTTTAATCTATCATTAGCACATTTTTTAGCAAGCAGGCAGTTTGAAATATCTTTATTCCACCATTTGGGCTTATTATTATGGCCTGGACGCCGTATTTTCGATGGTATGCAGTCTTGCACTGCTTTTAGGTAAGTGGTTTCGAATAACTTCCAAGATGTATTTATGTCGTTATTGTTAATTAAAAAGCTCCAGTCATTTTCTTTAAACATAGCTCTAAGTTTATGAAAGTTTGCTTTTTTGAAATTAGGGACTTTTTCGATGCTACGATTTGGTTCGTTACTAGTAAAGTTTAAAGTGAAAGTTATCGTACGATGGTCGCTGTTACTGAATTCTCTATTAATTCTTCTTTTGTTGCAAGTACAATGTCAAGAACATTATTACCACGGGTCGGTGTTCGAACAAATTGATAAAGCGAACTCTCTTGCAAGTTCGTATACAAGTCATGTCCGGAGTGTGAAGTAAGAGTATCGCCCCACTTGGTCACAGGTAAATTAAAGTCGCCCAAAAATACGGTATCTTGTGAGTTACTTACATCTGCAATTTGTTCATAAATTTCTCGGTCAGTTTGCACTGATTGAGCTGGAGGTCTGTATATTAATGCAAGTATTATTTTTGTACCTTTATTATTCTTTATTAGCACAAAAGATGTGTCGACGTTCACAATTTGAGGTTTTGACAAGAGGGTCGGGTTAAGACTTTCTTTGATATAAAATAAAACGCCACCTCCATTTTTATTTATTCGGCTTTTCTCAAACATTACATAACCGGGAAGTGAATACTCTGCTAAAAAGTCTCTATCTACTGTATTGAGCCAAGATTCTGTTAAACCAATCACATCATAATTTTCAGTAAACACTAGTTCCTCTAAATCTGAAAATTTATTGCGTATGCTACGAGCGTTTGCATAGAAAACCTTTAACACCTTACGAGCGGCCTATGCGGTTTATTTATATGTACCGCACAGCGGGGTGTTTTTAGCCAAAATAGGGCTGTTTACGTGATCATTTTCATGCCTAAATAAGACCCAGAACGTAAAACAAGTACCTATCCCTGAAAGGGCATAAACAGAGCTTTCGAATGACACCATAACGATCCTTGTATGATAGATAGTTTTCTTGCAATAACCGTGCAACGCGAGTGCAAAAAGCAGGTAATTCGGTAGTTTCGGTACATAATTGAGTATGTAGCGAGTGAGAGAGGGAGGAGGGAGCTGAGATTTGTGTCAGTAGGTTCGCCGCGGTGGTCTGGAGCAGTCATACGCTCGCTAGTCTCCTGCCACCACTTGTCTCTCTCTCTCAGCCACATTACGTGCTGAAATTGCCACTCGACCTATGTCGAGCGCCGCCACATAGTCCAGCTTTATTTAACTCGACTTATGTTGCTCGCCGCTAATTAAGGGTTAAAGTTGCGGTTTTAGAACTCACAGAACGTTCTTTAATCAAATTTTTGGTTCTGATCGGATCTACATTTACATTCATGGCTGACATCGGTCCTCGGTCGTTATCCCTGGTGGTTTTGAATTTGGGTCGTGTTGGTGGAGCTTTATCCAAATTCGCGGTTCTTGACAGATTAGCATTTAATTCCTTCGCAGGTTGCCGCCCTCGCTGTCTTCGGTCCTCCTTCCTGGTTGTCCTGTGCTGAGTCGATTTCTTCTCCTAAAATCCTTCACCGCATCGTTGAGAAGACGCCCAAAACGTGCTGCTCCCACCTGGTTCAGATGAACTCCATCGTCCGAAAACAAATAGTCATCGTAGTAGAAATTGTCCCAGGTGTCGACGAATCCCACGTTTTCCTTCCTGCAGAGGTTTGCTAGACAACGATTTGTGCTGGTGGCTATGTTGTAAAATCGGCTCTCTACACCAAGCCGGGGGACGATTCCTGAGACGATGATCCTTGATGACTTCTCCTTAAACGACTTGATCAGCTGCTGGTACTTTAAAAGCAAATCTTCCGACCGGGTTCGCTGTACATCGTTGGATCCAACGTGGATGACGTACATTGTATTAGCAGGGGCCAGCTTAGATACTTCGTCAACTGCAGCAACTACGTCGTTCACACCACCATCCTGACGGCGCCCCTGTCGTTACCGCGGCACTAAACGATCGTTATATTGTGCTGTTTCACCTATAATTTAGAGAAATATGGATTTATATCGACAATTATATATCAATATGACTCAATCTACAAGTTTGCGTTATTATTTTTTATAATTGGATCAAATATGAAGAAATATTTTGAACTTTTTCGGAGGTTTCAGAATGCTTGGTATAATCCTGTGTAGCGGGTAGGCCTGTATTTATCTCAATAATTTGGTAATGTTACAATATATTTTTAAATTTTACATTCATAAATAGTCCACTAATATACTAGGTTAGGTTAGGTTAGGCTTTGGTTAGGGTAGGTTAAATATATTGTTCAATGATTCTTAGTAAATAGGAATGTGAAAAACAGTTCCTCCCGCTACACAGGATCTTACTGAAAGTTTTCGCTTCATACCAATCGCCGTGGCGTAGGTAGGAAGTAGTTATTTAGCTGCAAGTGGTGTAGCTATTTTAGCATTAATTCACTTAGTTTATGTCTATCCGCAGCCCTTCTCACAATCAAAACACACAATTTTGTAGCAGAATATATATTTCGACGTCATATACTTGAGATATCACTGAGATTAAATGCGAGCTGTAAAGAGGCTGACAATTTACCTCCGTCAAAAGACGATGCTTCCCACCCAGTGCAGGCTGCATCCTAGCTCCGTCAAACGGTGACATTTGTGCCGGAGAATGGCGGTAGCTCCGTTTTTTGCAATAGAATGGCGAAAATTGGCCCAGTGTGATACCCCCTTTAGGCTAGGGGCCCATTTGGGAGCAATTATCCCAATTGGCTTATATATATATTTTGTTTTTTCTATGTGAATGAGGGAGACAAAAGGCATAACTGCCTGCAGCGAGTGCTTCCCCCAGATTTCAAAGAGTGACAGGGCCGAAATCAAGGGACGTTCGAGCTAAAATGCCTGGACACACGGAGTTTGAAGCAATTTAAGTCATAGGAAGAGGGAAAGACTGATTCTGGGAGAGAGTTCCAGAGCTCAGCAGTTGAATAGAAGAAAGTCTGAGAATAGCGTTTCACTCTTGGGTTGGAGAGTTGCACAGAGTAGGGGTGGGATTGTGTTGCAAGGCGGGTACTACGTATCCTACGTAGAGGAGGTGTTATACACTGGGAAAGCTCCGAGGAACACTGATTATTGTAGTAGCGATAGAATAGTGAGAGATATTCAACATTGCGGCGAAGAGAGAGAGATTGCAGAGAATTGGTGAGTGGACGGGAGTTAATGATACGAAAGGCTTTCCTTTCTACTTTATCTAGGAGTGCGGTGTGAGAGGATCCTCCCCACACATGTGAACAATACTCAATACAAGGAGGCACTGTGCCCCTCTACAGAGGAAGTAGCTGTGCAGGGGTAAAGAACCCCTTCAGGCGGTTGAGCACTCCCAGCTTCTGGGAGGCTGCTATAGCGAGACTGGTAATATGGTCTTTCCAAGTGAGAGCAGAAGAAAAAGAGACACCGAGAACATTGAGGGAAGATGAAGGGTTGATTTTTGTATTGTTGATGAATAAGGGATAGTCCTCTAGAGGTTCCTGACGGGTAGTAAGATGGATAAATTGAGTTTTGGAAGTATTAAATGTAACAAGGTTTTCTCTACCCCAATTGGAAATAGTAGCTAGATCAGAAGATAAGCATTTTATGGCCTCATTACGTTTACTTTTGAGGGACTGCTGGCTGGGGCGTTCTGGAAAACTAATTGAGTGGTGTAAAGTAGAGTCGTCTGCATATGAATGGATGGGACTAGATGTACAGTTGAGAAGATTTATGGAAATTAGAAAGAGAATAGGAGATAGGACAGAACCCTGAGGAACACCGCAGTTGATAGGATGAGGAATTGAGCGATGGCCATCCACAACCACAGCTATGGAATGGCTGGAAAGGAAATTAGAGACAAAGGCACAGATGGAGGGACAGAAACTGAAGGAGGGCAGTTTGGAAATTAAAGATTTGTGCCAGACTCTATCGAAGTCCTTCGATATGTCTAGTGCAACAGAATATATATATATATATATATATATATATATATATATATATATATATATATATATATATATACATATATATATATACAGGGTGTTTTAAAACAACACTGCCAGAGTATGACGACCACATTGATAAAAATATATAATATACATATTTCTATTCTATTTTTACCAAAAATATATTGTAACGGAGAAAATGGTTATTATAAATGTAGCAAAACAGGGTTCTGAGCTCAGCACAAAACATATGATACATAATATGAATGATTACCAAGTAAAAAAGGTAAAGAGGAGATATCTAATGACCTAATCACATATGAATAATTACAAAATCAAAGTAACATAAAATTGGTAATGATATTTTGCAATTAGAAGAAAACTGCTAAGTATTATAATCCAAGTAGCGTAAAAAGATATGCACCATTTGTAACGATGACCAAGAGGTAAAATAATGAATCTCAAGTCTGGGTCAGGTATCCGAACACTTCTATAGGTAATTTAATCGTTTGTGAAACTGTTTGAATGGGACAAAATTGTTCCTGCGCAATTTACTGTTTCAATACAAGTACCTCATTACGTTACAATTATCACAGAGTACTAACGAAATATGTCTATCAGTTTTATGGTTGAAGTTTGACGATTTTACGTAGCTGTAGACATACAAGTATACTGTGTTCACTAATGAATATTTAAAATCATCTAATGGTACCCAAAACAAAAAAATTACGTCACTTGGACTTAACGAGTATAAAATAACAAAGGCAGAGACACACCTAAATAACAACAATCCATATGTATGTGATATTATAAGGTAAATAAAATCACTATGACAGAAGAAGATAGCACCATGGCCGAGCAGATGATTAAACACATGAGAAGATTCGTTATGACTCCAAAGCTTTGAAGAAAAACTCGAACTGGGATGGGAGGCAAGAGGTAGGCTATTTTGGGGGGGGGGGGGGGGGGGAAAGGGGGACACTGGCCCGTGTTCGGATTATAGCTCATACCTGGGTGTCACTAATGATTTTACTCTATGTGGTTTAAATCATTAATGGTATATTATTTTGCATTTTATCCTTAGATAATCTTCTTCGTTATTGTATTTACTAATTAGCAGATGAGGTCTGGCAGTGTTGTTTTAAAACACCCTGTATACTGTATATATATATATATACGGTATATACAGGGTGTTCTAGAAATATGTGCCGAAAATCAGGGGATGTATTTCTGAAACATAATTGAATGTAAATCACTAAATGACCATATAAGCAAATATCAATAGTTGTCGAGTTACAGCACCTAACAGGTCTGCTTGAATGTGTTTTACTCCGGGAATTGCTTGTAAATGAAACATTTACCAAGGACAACATGATTTATTAACAAAATAAAACAGTATTTCCAGTGTGACAATAAAATTACAGTAAATGTTCAAAATTCCTTGTAAATGAAACATTTACCAAGGACAACGTGATGTATTAACACAATAAAACAGTATTTCCAGTATGACAATAACATTTACAGTAAATGTTCAAAATTCCGTGTAAATGAAACATTTACCAAGGACAACGTGATTTATTAACAAAATAAAACAGTATTTCCAGTATGACAAAAACATTTACAGTAAATGTTCAAAATTCCTTGTAAATGAAACATTTACCAAGGACAACGTGATGTATGAACAAAATAAAACAGTATTTCCAGTATGACAAAAACATTTACTGTGCTGTATTACTTTACGGTGGTCGTTAAGTAATTTCGCATCTGTCTCAGACATTTTGTACAATCCCTGGATTTAAACACATTCCTGGCAGACCTCGGAGGTGCTGTAACTCGAAAACTATTGAGAATTGCCAATATGGTCATTTCGTAATTTACATTCAATTATGTGTCTGGAATACATCCCCTGATTTTCGGCACATATATCTATATATATATATATATATATATATATATATACATATATATATATCCATCGGTTTGTCCCCACGTCTGGACTCCTCAAAGTGCCCTGGACCTCTACCTTCTACTTTACTTATCAATTTATGTTACATTCGTGGCCTTTCCTTTAACTTCTTCTGAGTAGAACACCATCTCTATTCTTCCAAACCTGACATACTTTTCCTCACCAAAACTCAATTGTCTAAGGCAACAGACAGCAAACCCTTCTGTGGTAAACTATCAATGGAAGTTAAATATTACTAAGCTATAATGAATCAAATAAAATCAATCTAAATGAAAACTACTCTATATCTAAATTGAATTCAATCTGAAACAAGCTAATTTATATCCAAAGGTCTCACATAATAAATGTATATATAGGGTAAGGTTAATATTAGCCAGGAATTAACTCACCAATAGTTCCACGTGGCAATGAGGCAAGGGAGAACGTTTTACCCAATATGGTGGTGGACAATGGGGAACGAGACTTCGGTCCCAAGATTCGAGTCAAGTTAAAGAAAGAATAAATGATTACATGGGAATGGACATGAATAATATGCTTATCTATCAGTCAGTCATGATGTCGATGAGAGCGTCGTGATGGTGTAGCTGTGTGTATTGCTGTATGTGTATTGTGATTAGAGGCACAAAAGCACGATCAACTGAGGGCGGAAAATTAGATGTTAAATGGTTGGTGTTCGTGAAGGCTCTGGCGTACCTCAAAAGCACACCTTGCTGCCTTGGCAAACCGCCAGGAGCCCAAATTATCGTACCGCATTTAGGTTGCTCTATACGATAAATTATATAAATATATACGATTAATTATATATACTACATAAGACCATGGCAATATTGCTTAATAGCATATTAGGCCTTTTATAACTTAACTTATTTACAATCTTATAATATACGATCTACTCGTCCTACGTCGTTCTGTAGGAGAGATCATGACGTCACAGATACATAAGAGATCACAAAAGAGTCATATTCTATCGTATTTATACGATACACTCCCCCCACAAAAAAGACCTGAACCCCACCTTAAACCTAAAGTTGCCCAGAGGCTATCTTCTGACGCCACAAGTCGACGGCGCCAGCAGCAGCGCGTCTGGGACGCGTCCCGGTCCGAGAATGATCACCATCAGTAAGAGGTGAGTCGTTCCTTTGAGAATCCTCGGACCCAGCAATAACAGGTGGAGCCTCAGATTGCAATGCGGAATCGAGCTCCAAAGCATACAAACGTGCGATAGGACGAACAGTAGTTCCAGTGGCTGTCTTTAATAGCGCCACCCGCTCTACAGAGTCTGCCCCCTTGTATACCTCCAATACGCGGCCTAATTTCCAGTATAAACGAGGACTATCTTCTTTAATTAAAACAACTTCACCAACTGTAGGTGCCGTTGGTCTACCAGAGGGAGTAACACTCCTTTCCCTCAATGCTAGCAGATATTCACTAATCCACCGTTTCCTAAAATCCTCGATTATCCTGGATATATACTGGTATCTCTTAGACACCGCTACCTCAGAGTACAACGAGGGATCCTCTAACTCTACTATGGACTGAAAATCAGATGGAAACGCAGTCAATGGTTTTCCATATAGCAAGTGAGCTGGCGTTAATGGTAGTGGTTCTTACAGGTCGGTGTACACATATGTAAGCGGGCGATCATTCACGACTGCCTCTATCTCTGTGAGGACTGTCGTCAACTCACTCTTCTTTAATAGAGCACGTCCTACAACCGCTCTGAGTCCTGACTTTACTATGTCGACACATCGTTCCCACATTCCACCAAACCAAGGTGCCTTAACTGGAATGAACCTCCATTCGCACTTCTTCTCTCCCAAAAAAGTGATGATAGTAGGATCACTACTCATATCCTTTAGATATTTTGATGCTTGGACATAAGTGGGAGCATTGTCGCTAAAAATGAGTTGAGGGAATGAACGACGGGCACAAAACCATCTAAACGCCAGCATAAATTCTTCGCTAGACATATTATCACATAGTTCTAGGTGTACCGCTCGAGATGTCGCACAGGTAAACAATAATATATAAACCTTCTCATGCTCCCTCGTCTTCAATGCCCCTGTGTAATCTAATCCTACCGCTTGGAAAGGTTCTACGTGCTTTACACGGCATTCAGGTAGAGGTGGAGCTGGTCCAGTTGCATATGGTTTACCCTTTAGTCTCTGGCATATTACACACTTTCTCACTACGCGTCGAGCTGCTTGTCGAACTCTGGGTATCCACCATGTGAGACGTAAATTTTATATAATATGACATACCCCGTAGTGTTTTACTTCCCTATGTGCACGTATGATCAATAGATCAGTAACGTGATGTCTTGTTGGCATAAGTATAGGTCGGTTTGTGCCGTCTGGTACACCCGACCACTTCAGGCGACCCTCACACCTGATGAGGCCATTGTCTAGGTGCAACCTTAGTTGACGCACTATATTAGGCATTAATGTCTTATTCGAGCTTTTCAAGGATTCTAATTCATTGGAAAAGGTTTCTACTTGAACCCATTTGATCAAAGTTATTTCAGCTGCTTTAAATTCACGAGCATCAATGTTGTGACCCCTGTTGCAGAGTTGGCCCGTTACTTTAAGCTTAAGATTGGATACATATCGCAACACCCAAGCTACAACTCTGACTAGTTTATTATAGTCACCGAATCTTGCCCACTTCATGATAGGACCCGGTGGCTCATTTGGTTGGGCTGTAACTGCCACTGTTTCCAGTGGCAGAAGTCCCTCACCAACAGCATGCCATATCGTCCATTCACTTTCATGGAGCAGCCACTTTGGACCATGCCACCACAATTCGGACTTCATTAACTGGCTAGCCATTATACCCCTAGTTATGAGATCACTAGGGTTTTCCTTTGTATTTACATAATGATAAGCAACGTCTGGCAAAAGGGCTCTAATCTCATCTACCCTATTCCGCACATAAACTGGCAGAGACTTCTTGCTATGTATCCAGTTGAGTGCGACCTGACTATCGCACCATACATGAACGATTTCAATATTTAATTCGCTCTCGTATGCTGCGCGTACATGTTGCACCAGACGTGCTAATAGCAGCATGGCAGTCAATTCCATTTTAGGGATAGTTACCTTTTTAACCGGGGCTACCTTGGCCCGGGCTGTAACTAAATGTGCCCCAAATGAAGTAACAACATATATGGCTACCCCGTATGCCGTGGCGCTAGCATCGCAAAACGTGTGTAACGTAACGTCACCGAATGCCGCCACTTTACGAGGTATAGGTTTAGTACATAGGATGGCATATTCATTCAACAACAATGTCCCTTGGTCATTCAGGTCCTCGGGCAAACTGTCATCCCCTCCTATTTTACGTCTCCAAACTTCCTGCATTAGAATCCTAGCTCTTATGGTAACGGGTAATGCTAGACCCAAAGGATCAAAAAATTGCGCAACTTTGCTCAACAGACTTCTTTTTGTGTGCGCTCCTGTCTGCTGAGCAAAAGACCTTGTTTGAAAAGTTAGTAAGTCATGTTTAGGTTGCCAGATCATCCCCAAATTTCTGGACTTTTCCTGGTTAAGAGATGCTGTACCATCCACTTGTATTAAACTCTGAAGATCTTCACTATTAGTAACCCACTCGCGGAGAAATAGATGTGCATCCGCAAACAATCTGCGTGCTTGCCAGTATGCATACAACAAATCATCTTGACTATCGCTAGTACCCTGCAAATTGTCAATGTATAATCCGCGAGATAGTTTACTTGTGTCCTCATGAGTGTCAGCTAGATGTTTTCTGATTGTGGCATTTAACAAAAACTGCGAGCAAGTGGCCCCAAAGAGTACAACCCGAAAACGGTATATTATGATGGGACTTTCAGAGTCGCTAATGTCGCCGAACCAAAGAAAGCGGGTAACATCTCTATCTTCCTCCTTTAGCTTGACCATCAAGAATGCCTTCTCGATGTCACTGGTATAGGCATACTTCCCCAGCCTAAACCGCAATAGATGTTGGGACAGGTCCGACACCATGGACGGACCTGTCAACAGGCAGTCATTTAGACTGGGTTGTTGTCCTTGGTGGGCAGAACAGTCATACACCACCCGTATTGGTGTGATGACGCTGTCTTTCTTTACCCCATGATGGGCCAGATAGTGAACCCTACCCTTCTTACACGGTTCCCTGACATCGACTCTCTCTATAAAGCCCCTATCCTCATAACTCCGAAATACATCGTCATACGCCTGGCGCGTGCTCGGTTCGTTAGACAATTTCCGCTGCAATGCGCGCAAGCGACCTAATGCCAAACCATAGTTGGTAGGCAGGCTTATCTCACTGTTCTTCCAGGGTAAACTAATTTTATATTGCTTGTCTGAGGCACAGTAGCACACAGACTCGTCAAACCTTTGTAGCGCAACTTCCGAGTCATAATCAGTCTCCATAGGATTAATGCCTATGTGATCCAATCTCCACAGTCGTTCCAGGTCGAACTCGGCAGCCATCTTAGGGTCACTAGGTTGGGAATCCTCCCTTCCCAACTCCTCTGCCGCGGTTACATTGACTCTATATATCGAGACCGTGTCGACCAGGACCTTTGACTGTGTAGTATGCACCTTTCCGCTCATGCAGTATCCAAATTTAGTGGGGATTAAAATTACACCACACATCTTTTTAAATCCAGGGTATACTACTTCATAATAATGATCCACACCAAGTAGAACATGCACCTCACTCTGATTTCCCATGGGATCTGACAAGTTAACCCCTTTGCTACGTAATGCGTGTTCCACCTTCTTCACACCCACAGATACATATTCTGGTAGGGTGTCTACTACGATACAAGTCATAAAGTACCGGTTTTTACGATAGAAATATGAAATCTCCGCTATCTCGTAGTCTTGTTTATCAGTAACCCCTGTGAAGCCCTGTAATCGAAGAGTCTCAGCCCCTACGATTCGGTGCTTCAATCCCACTAGTATGGACCTCTTTATAAAGGAACATTGAGATCCTTGATCTAGAAGTACCCGACAAACTTTGTTACTGTAATTACCTTCCATGGGAATCTGTATTGTGGGCAATATAGTGGTGTCTTGCGTGCTACCTAGTGCCACAGTTGTAGTACCCTCATTTTTGATGTTTTTGACTTTATCTGCTGTAGGACACAACTTATCAAAGTGATGTCCTTTGCAGTGCCGACAGGGCCTTAAGTATGTAGCAGTACATTGTCCCTGCTTACCATGTTCCCCACTTAGACAACCTACACATAGCTTCAATCTTTTCGCCTGTGCTAGTTTTGTCTCATTTGTCGGGTATTTTACGCAGAAACTCCATTTATGTTTGTTGTTACATAGCTTACATAGAATCTGAGCAGGTTTCTTATACACACCCTCTTTCTTTACTTTAGTCCCCACTGTCATGCTTACTGTTCCCCTCTTCTCCACATTCTCACTCCCTCCCGACACATACATTCTCCCTTTGTTCAACTGTAGATTATTGATCTCCTTACTGAACTGAGTTTTGAACTCCCCCAGCTCAAATGATCTTACCTTATCAAGTATTGCCATAGGAAGCTTCTGACGCAAGATAATGACTATCATTTCCTGCGTGGTAAGCCCTAGGGTGTCTAGCGATCGAGTATGGCACTCCATATTTGCCCTGAAGTTTGTCAACTCATCAACCTTATACTGTGGTTCTGCGAGCCCCAACATGGCAACGACATGGGCCATCTTCAACTGCTCTCTATCCCCGTATGTGGACTCTAATAAGTGTACCGCTTCAAGATAGCTACCACCCACTACTGCAAAACCCTCTATTAAATGTAAGGCCTCTCCTTCCATTTGTCCCTTCAGATAGTAAAACTTGCGGACATTATCCAAAGAGGATTCATGAACCGTAGATCGAAATACGTCCCAGAAAGCTAACCACTCGGTTAACTTGCCCCCAAATGTAGGAAGATTGAGCTTTGGGAGGTGTACAGTATGTTTTGGGTCAGCCCTTCTATGGGCCTCATTATCGCCTCCCTTCTTACTTGCGACAGCACGCTGTAATAGGTACTTCGCTCTAAAGACAGGTTCGTCATAGAGGGCGCGATTATCACACTCTGTAACTATCTCTTCCTCCTCTATCATGTCAGCCACAATCACCTCACTCAGAGCCGTAATACGACCGTGGGTAGCCTGGACGTTTTCTAATCTAGCCTCCAATTCCTCTAGTTCAGCAGTAGTGATGAAAGTGTTGACGTCCACAATTAGCCTATTTAATACTCCCCGAAGTCCCGCCCTTTGATTTTTAGGGGCTTTGATCAGCACCCCACTAGACGGTGTCTCTTTATCGTTTTTATCCATTTTGCATGTGAGCCTATAGGCTATGTATCTAAATATTACCTTACAAAGACAACGGCCAAATAATAGTCTAATTAAGAGACGCCAACCGGCGGACTTCTATGTTATGGAGAAACAATAGTACACTAAATAGCAATACCTACTAATGGATCATATTGAACAAGAAAAAATGTTAGGTCAGGTCATATGTCACAGGAAGTCTGAAACGGAAAAGAAAATTATTGGGGAAAGATGATGGGTGGGATGCAGGACTTAGGCAGGCACAACGATGTGACCCTGCATTCCGGCTCTAACCATCGCTTGGCTAGCCTTGCCAGTTTATCATAGAGTTGTTCCTGCATCCTGTTATATGTCCCCTTGTTCATTGCCTTAAAATCCCTTACTGGTAGCTAATTCCCGGGTCTGGGCACCAATGTGGTAAACTATCAATGGAAGTTAAATATTACTAAGCTATAATGAATCAAATAAAATCAATCTAAATGAAAACTACTCTATATCTAAATTGAATTCAATCTGAAACAAGCTTATTTATATCCAAAGGTCTCACATAATAAATTTATATATAGGGTAAGGTTATAAGGGTTAATATTAGCCAGGAATTAACTCACCAATAGTTCCACGTGGCAATGAGGCAAGGGAGAACGTTTTACCCAATATGGTGGTGGACAATGGGGAACGAGACTTCGGTCCCAAGACTCCAGTCAAGTTAAAGAAAGAATAAATGATTACATGGGAATGGACATGAATAATATGCTTATCTATCAGTCAGTCATGATGTCGATGAGAGCGTCGTGATGGTGTAGCTGTGTGTATTGCTGTATGTGTATTGTGATTAGAGGCACAAAAGCACGATCAACTGAGGGCGGAAAATTAGATGTTAACTGGTTGGTGTTCGTGAAGGCTCTGGCGTACCTCAAAAGCACACCTTGCTGCCTTGGCAAACCGCCAGGAGCCCAAATTATCGTACCGCATTTAGGTTGCTCTATACGATAAATTATATTAATATATACGATAAATTATATATACTACATAAGACCATGGCAATATTGCTTAATAGCATATTAGGCCTTTTATAACTTAACTTATTTACAATCTTATAATATACGATCTACTCGTCCTACGTCGTTCTGTAGGAGAGATCATGACGTCACAGAGACATAAGAGATCACAAAAGAGTCATATTCTATCGTATTTATACGATACCTTCTTTATATCCTCCAACTAACTCTCTCCTCAAATTAAAGCCAAAGGTGGATGATGCGTGTATGTACGCAAAAATCTTACTTGCTCTCGTGTTCCCAAATTTGACTCTTCTGAATTATCAACTATCTGGCTTAAGCTATCTTGTTACTCTCTCACTGAATATATTTGTGCTGTCTATCTCTCCCCTAATTCTACTGACTATCCCAAATTATTTGACTATCTTATTTCTAAAGTGGAACACATTCTATCCATCACTACCTTCTCTGAAATCTCCCTCTTAGGAGATTTTAATATTCACCACCGCCAATAGCTCTCCTCTCTTTCCACTGATCAACTTGGTGAACAAGCCTACATCTTTTCTATCCTAAATGACCTAAAGCAGTTAGTTCAGCACCCCTCCTGTATCCCGGACCGCCCAGGAGATCGGCCCAACATCCTTGACATAATTCTAACCTTTAATCCTTCTGCTTATACTGTAAATCTTTCTCTCTCCGTTGGGCTCCTCCGATCAAAACCTTGTCTCTGTTGCCTGTCCTGACTTTACAGTATGGCCTTCTGACCCCCCCAGCTGACGGTGCTTGTGGCATTTTGGTGCTGCCGACTGGGAGGTTCTACGGCAGTACTTCTTTAATTTCCCATTTCATTATTTTTGCTTCTGTTGCCGGGGACCCTCAGCGAGTGCCGAGCGCATTACTGAGGTACTCCCTTCGGGCATGGAAGCATACATCCCATTCTCTTTTTCTCAGACTAACTCACAAAAACCTTTGTTTACTTATGCTTGTTCTACTGCTGTCCACAATTTAGACGAATACAAATGGTAACATCGCCTTCAAACTCAAGACTCCTGTACTTAATATGTCTCTGCCCGGAATCAAGCCAAATCAGTCCTTCGACTCTCCAAAACCTCATTCATCAATAACAAATGCTCTGAATTTTCGAACTCTAGCTCTTCCCAAGCTTTTTGGCATCTAGCCTAAAGCCTCTCCGACAATTTTACTTCCTCTTCTTTCCCTCCTCTTTTCCACTCTGACGGTACCACTATCGCCGCTTCCTCTAACAAAACTAAACTCTTCGCTCAAACATTAGCTAAAAACTCCACCTTTGGAAGATTCCGGCGCTACTTTTCCCTCTCACTTACTTATGCCCAATATCATAATCTTCTCTAAGGATGTACTCTCAGCCCTCTCCGGGCTTAATACTAAGAAGGTGTACAGACCAGATAGTGTTCCTCCTGTTTTAATATAAAACAGTTCTTCCTTGCTGACTCCTTGCCTAGGCAAGCTCTTTCGTCAATGTTTTTCCTCTAACTTCTTCCATTCTTGCTTGAAGTTTGCTCATATTCAACCTGTCCCAAAGAAGAGTAAGTGCTCTTTATCGTCCAATTACTCCCATTTCTTGCATCTCTAAAGTTTTTGAAACTATTCTTAACTCAAATTATCTTAAGCATTAATCTGCCCACAATTTACTTTTCAATCGCTAGTATCGTTTCCTTAAGAGCCGCTCTACTGGTGATCTTCTTGCTTATCTTACTAACTCTTGGTCATCCTCCTTCGGGACTTTGGCGAGACATTTTGTATTGCGCTAGATATTGCGCCTTTGATAGAGTCTGGCACAAATCTCTAATTTCCAAACTACCCTCCTTTGGTTTATATCCCTCTGTCTGTGCCTTTGTCTCTAATTTCCTTTCAGACCGCTCCATAGCTGCAGTTGTGAACGGCCATCGTTCCTCAACCTATCCATTCCTGTTTTCCTCAGGGCTCTGTCTTGTCTCCTATTCTCTTTCTAATATTGATTAAATATCACCTCAACTGTACCTCTAGTCCTATCCACTCATATGCTGATGACTTTACCTTACACTATTCAACTAGTTTTTCACATCAACCCAGCATGCAATCACTCCAAACTCATGTAACAAGGCCACTTTTGTTTTTTCTAAATTCCAACTACTCCTTCTCAGGCATAGTCTGAGAGCCTGTACATTCTACCGTTGAACACGGTGAAGCCCGTGAGGTCTCGTTCCAGTCTAGGGAGTGAGACATGTGAAACACCCAGTTACGGCTAGAAGCAGCCCCATCTCTGAAACCGCTTCGCCCCCGCGCTTCACTGTCTCAACTCCTAACCCTCACTCTCAGAATGCCATTTTTTGTTTTTTTCTATATTCCAACTACTCCCTCTCGGACATAGGCTGATAGCCTTTACACTCTACCGCTGAACACGGTGAGGCCCGTGAGGTCTTGCTCCAGTCTAGGGAGTGAGACATGCGAAGCTTCATGGCTCGAAGCAACTCCATCTCTGAAGCCGCCACGCCTCTGCACTTCACAGTCTCATCCCCCAAACTCGGACCCTCACTCTCAGAATGCCACCTATTGAGCAATTGACTCACTAGGCATTGCCCCCCCTGTAGCATATTTTTGAATATGGGAATATTCATACAATGCTATTTTAATCAGGGAACAATGATGGTATTTTTTTGGCATTTCGGTGTGCTGTGGTAATGCACTGATACTAGGTACAGCACAAATTCCATCCCAATATCTTCCCATTGACATATTGAGATTCGAACCCGGGTCCATTGGATTACCAGTCTAGTGGCAAGACCACTCTGCCACACCTCCCCTATTGAGCAATTAACTTACTAGGCATTGTCCCCCTGAAGCATATTATAACATTGGGAATATTCATACAACGCTATTTAATCAGGGAACAATGAGGGCATTTTTTTACCTTTTCGGTGGGCTTTGTGGTAATGCACTGATATTAGGTACATCATATATTCATCCCAATTATATCTTACTATTGACAAGTCGGGATTCGAACCAGGGTCCATTGGATTACTAGTCCAGTGGCAAGACTACTCCACCACACCTCTTCTATGGCATACCTATCTTCTGATCTATCTATTTCTGATTGAGGCAGAGAAAATCTTGTTACTTTCAACGCCTCCAGGACCCAATTTCTCCCTCTATCTCTCGATCGCAATCTTTCGCAAGACTATCAATTAATCTTCAACAATACACCAATCAACGCTTCATCTTATCTCATTATTCTAGCGTATCTTTTTCATCCAACCTTTCTTGGAAAGATCATATTACCACTCTTGCTAAAACAGCTTCTCAAAAGTTAGGAGTGCTCAACCGTCTCCGTAGATTCTCCACCCCCACACAGCTTTTTACTCTATTTCGGGGCACAGTGCGCCCTTGTATTGAGTATCGTACGCAAGTGTGGGGAGGCTCCACCCATACCACATTATTCTCGAAATAGTAGAGTCAAAAGCATTTCGCCTCATCAATTCACTTCCTCTTACTAGTTCCCTACAATCTCTTTCTACACGCCACAATGTTGCATCTCTTTATCTCTTCTATCGCTATTACAACAATCAGTGTTTTTAGAGCTCTCTCAGTGCTCTCTCCTTTCGGCGAATGCGAGGCACCCGCTTTTCAACACAGTCCCACTCCTATTTTGTTAAGCTCTCCATCCCAAGAATTGGCAAATTCCAATTTGGAATGAAGGAACAACCATATACCAGGGGCGCCCACAGGCGGAAGCACTGTACGACGCATGTGCATCCACTGTGAGCCTCTAGGCATGTGTGGGCCCTTATATTAGAACACTTCCCTTCCTTAAGTAAGTATTCTATAGGCTATAACTACAGTCCTCTAATATCATTATTAAGTTGGATGCCTGTATTCATACATCATAAAAAACATTAATAACATAGGATAAGTCTTTATTATTATGTACCGTAATGCCATTATATAAATTCTTACTAAGATTTACGAAACAAATATCTGCAGAGTATTGTCTAAGAAAAGGATAGTTAATCCTTCCCAACTGTTCGTTTTCTTTCATTACCGAGTCCTGTATTATTCCGTACAATGCTAAATATTTGATCTCTTATTGATAATTTTTCATTTGAATAATAAATTACTAGTGTAGATTTGTATTATTTAGTAATTTACTATATAAGAGATCCAAACAACAAGAAAACTAATATTGACAATTTAAAGCATTATCGAATTCTACAAACGTTCATTGTTGATACACAGAGCCGCGGCGGTCGAGTGGTGAGCACGTTCACGTGTGAATCTGCTTGACCTGGGTTCGGTCCCAGCCAAGGCAGAAATTTAGTGGGTGTTGTTGTAACGTCCTAGCATGTTTCACATGCTTGCACCCAGTCGGGGGACACCTCGACGATGTATACAGACTAATAACATACATAACAAAGCCACTCCAACGGGGTACCCTCTCTCCCCTCTCTACACTCTTCAGAAAAATAGGAAAAGTAGAATGTAGATACGAGGTGCCGTTGTAAATGCTTATCCCTCAATACCTTCACCTGACACCCGCCTGAGGAAGGGTATTGGGCAGGCAGAGGTAAGCCTATGGATATTTATGGTTAAATAATGTATTTTCTTATGATTATATGTTGCATTTTGTAATGCATACAAGTATCATTGTTACTTTTAGCTGTTTTTTACAGACGCCGCTAGTTGAATAGGATAAGGGCCCTGAAATATAGGGAAGCAAATTATCAAATAGGATGCAAATTAATGTACAGTGATGGGAGACATAGCTAAGTCTTATTATCAATACCTTTGTCATCTAATGTCTGAAGAAACTTTGGGTCAAGGTTACATAATATAGTCTCCCAACTCTCCTGCTATTTATGTTTTCTGTTTTGGTAGTTTTCAATATTTGTAAGTGATAATTTAAAACAGTGATTGATGCAAATTACTATTTCCCTCCCCCCACCACCCCACCCACCCCCTCCCCATGCGCCCCCTACCCCTACCTAAAATATAAACTAGTCATATTTTGCTATATTTAACCTAACCTAACTTAAAATAGGTTAAGTTAGGGGAGTTGGAGAAATTGGAGACTAAAACTGCTGTAACATTGACCAAACATTGTACTAATTGTAAAATACCTCACCTACAGTTATGTCCTTCTATACACAAAATAACTGAGTGGATACTAAGTCTTGTGGGCAATTGTACAAGCACAAATTAATAAAATGTTAACTATTTGACCAATAAAACTGAAGTAGCCGTTTATATTAAAAATATATAATTCAGCTGTATGCAAAATATTAAGGAAAATTATACTTTTATATAAATACAATTTTTTTTACTTCACCTTAATCTAACTTTCAGATAGCTTCAGAATGCACCAAACATTGATAAAAAACTGCAAAATGTTCTCGGGGGGGGGGGGGGGGGGGGCTTACAGCGCCCCCTCGGACCCCCCAGCTGAGTAGTCTCGCTTCGCTCAACTAACACTCATAAATCTTGGTTAACTCACACTTATTCTACTGCTATCCACAATAAGCAGAAAGCATGCAGACAGTACCGGTGTCTTCAAACTTCAGAATCTAGAACCCTTTATGTTTCTGCCCACTTACTTGTGCCTAATATAATTTTTTCCAAAGATGTTCTTTCTGCCCTTTCTTGGCTTCATAATAAGAAGGCGTACGGGCCACATGGTCTCCCTCCTGTTATACTAAAAGACTGTGCTTCTCTGCTGACTCCTTGTCTAAACTCTTCCGCCTCTGCCTTTCATCTAACACTTTTCCTTCTTTTGGAAGTTTGCTCTCATAGCAACCTGTCGCAAAGAAGGGTGAGATCTCTCAACCCTCCATCTATCGTACAATTGCCCTCACATCTTGTGTCTCTAAAGTGTTCTAAAGTTCTGTGGCTCTCCTCTCACTTCACTGAGCAACTTAATGAACAAGCTTACATTTGTTCTATCCTAAATGACCTAGAACAGTTAGTCCAGCACCCTACTCACATTCCTGACCGTTTTGGAGATCGGCACAACATTCTAGACTTATTGCTAACCTCTAATCCTAACAGTCATATGTGCAGACAACTATAGAAGCGCCTACAGTGAACTGTCGTGCATATGTTATTGAGCAATTGTAAACGCTGGTTATTTATATTGAACATTCCTATTAAATAATCCCTGAGTCATTGTTTTCCCTTACTTAATGTTACACTATTAACTTATTACAATAATGTATCAGCTACTTGTGCATGCGGTTGTGCATGTTCACGCTGTATTATACAAGTGCTCACATCTCACGCCCATACACACACATACTCGCCAACATACACACTTATAAGAACACATACACACAACCATACACACACACACATGTCAATTGAGCCTACACAGCAACAAAAGCTACATATAAATAACAGTAGTTACAGTAAACACGATCGTGAAAGTTTGGCAACATAAATCAGTTAGGGGAACAGTTTGTGTGTGATGCTCGGATGTTGTAAATTAGATTGGCAGGTTTATTGTTATGACAGAGAAATACATGATCAATATCCATACGGCCCCTTGCCTATAAATAATTTTAATACAGTATATTATATACGGTATATATATATATATATATTATATTTTATATATATACAGTGTATATATATACTGTATATAAGGTATATACTGTATATATATATATATATACAATATATATATATATATACAATATATATATTATATATAATATATATAATTATATATATATATATATATATATATATATATATATATATATATATATATTCCGTATAATATTATAATATACTGTATTTAAATTATTTATTGGCAAGCGGCCGTATGGATTTTGATCATGTATTTCTCTGTCATAACAATAAACCTGCCAATCTAATTTACAACATCCGAGCATCACACACAAACTGTTCCCCTAACTGATTTATGTTGCCAAACTTTCACGATCGTGTTTACTGTAACTACTGTTATTTATATGTAGCTTTTGTTGCTGTGTAGGCTCAATTGACATGTGTGTGTGTGTATGGTTGTGTGTATGTGTTCTTATAAGTGTGTATGTTGGCGAGTATGTGTGTGTATGGGCGTGAGATGTGAGCACTTGTATAATACAGCGTGAACATGCACAACCGCATGCACAAGTAGCTGATACATTATTGTAATAAGTTAATAGTGTAACATTAAGTAAGGGAAAACAATGACACGGGGATTATTTAATAGGAATGTTCAATATAAATAACCAGCGTTTACAATTGCTCAATAACATATGCACGACAGTTCACTGTAGGCGCTTCTATAGTTGTCTGCACATATGACTGTTAGGATTAGAGGTTAGCAATAAGTCTAGAATGTTGTGCCGATCTCCAAAACGGTCAGGAATGTGAGTAGGGTGCTGGACTAACTGTTCTAGGTCATTTAGGATAGAACAATGTAAGCTTGTTCACTAGGTTGCTCAGTGAAGTGAGAGGAGAGCCACAGAACTTTAGAACACTTTAGAGACACAAGATGTGAGGGCAATTGTACGATAGTTGGAGGGTTGAGAGATCTCACCCTTCTTTGCGACAGGTTGCTATGAGAGCAAACTTCCAAAAGAAGGAAAAGTGTTAGATGAAAGGCAGAGGCGGAAAAGTTTAGACAAGGAGTCAGCAGAGAAGCACAGTCTTTTAGTATAACAGGAGGGAGACCATGTGGCCCATACGCCTTCTTATTATGAAGCCAAGAAAGGGCAGAAAGGACATCTTTGGAAAAAATTATATTAGGCATAAGTAAGTGGGCAGAAACATAAAGGGTTCTAGATTCTGAAGTTTGAAGACACCGGTACTGTCTGCATGCTTTCTGCTTATTGTGGATAGCAGTAGAATTAGTGTGGGTTAACCAAGATTGATGAGTGTTAGTTTGAGAGAAAGAAAAAGGAGTGTATGCCTCCATGCCTGAAAGGATCACCTCAGTAATGCGCTCGGCACTCTCTGAGGATCCCTGGCCACGGTAGATAAAAACATTTCAGGGAAAGTAAAAAATGTGCTATCGTAGCTTCATAGTCGGTGGCGCTGAAATGCCACATGCACCGCCAGCAGGGAGGATCAGATGGCCGTACTGCTGAGATAGGACAGATAACAGAGATAAAGTTGTGATTGGAGGAGCCCATCGGAGGGAAAAGGCTTACAGTATAAGGATAAGGATTAAAAGTTAGAGATAAGTCAAGAATGTTGGACCTATCTCCAAGGCAGTCAGAAATGTGCTGGACTAACTTCTCTAGGTCATTTAGAACAGAAAATATGTAGGCTTGCTCACCAGCTTGATGAGTGAAATGGGAGGAGAGCCATTGGCGGTGGTGAACATTGAAATCACCCAAGATGAAGATTAGCACACACTCTTCGTAAATATACCTCACTCAGTGCATGTGCCTATATATCGACAAGGTATGTGTACGAAGAGTGTTTGCTAAACCTTTAACCTTCGTGGTGGTACAGTCGTAGAGCCTTGTCGTCCTGATTGTGGGTCCCAAGTCGATTCTCGGCAGTTGCAATCATTCACCATTTAATAACCCTGCACTTGGTGTAAGTGGTTAGATATTAAGGATGTTTGTAGATTATAATGATACACAGTACTGTCTTGTCCATTGGCATTTCTTTCATAACTATATCTACGTGTTTCAATACTTCCATTTGACTATCATAGTGAGGTTGGGTTTAGTGTAACATTCAATGCATGTGCCTATATATCGACAAGGTATATGTACGAAGAGTGTGTGCTATACCTTTAACCTTGTTGGTAGTAGTGGTAGAGTACTGTCGTCATGTTTGTAGGTCCTAAATTCGATTATCGGTAGTTGCAATCATTCATAATGCATTAACCCTGCACTTGATGTAAGTAGTTAGATGTTAAGAACGTCTGTAATGATATAAAATGATGTTGTGTTCATCGGTATTTATTTCATATATATATATATATATATATATATATATATATATATATATATAATATACATATACTCTCAGCACGACTCGAACCACAGAGAGTCAAGTCGATTGTTCATGCCTTAACCAACTTTACCACGCCGTGGTAGAGTTGGTTAAGTATGACCAATCGTCCTGACTGTAGGTGGTTCGAGCCCCACTGAGGGTATAAAAACATGTATTTGCTCACGTGCATTTGTGAGATATACTAAATATTTGTGATGCTCATGCTTGGTTGAGTTAGAATTTTATCAAATATATTTTAACCCGAGTTGCGTGGAGGTACTTGTAAAAACCGAGTATGGAATCCTGTAATATGGATCCTACGACATGTGTATGAAATGAAATACTTTCTCCTTTAAGGATTTCCCTTCTAAATATAAATAGGAAAAGGTTAAGCATTCTTTATCACGCAATGGTAGAGTTGGTTAAAGCATAGACAATCATCCTGACTGTCGGTGGTTCGAGCTCAGCTGAGACTATAAAACCATTTAGTAGCTCACATGTATTTGTGAGATATGCTTAACCTTTTCCTGATGGGGCCCGTCACCAGACGGGCACCGACATGACATCCGCTTGATATGTATTCTGGGAGTGATGCAACCGTTTGCAGGCAGCGCATGACTGCTCCGTCCATTGCCTAGCAGGGCCAGGCTCCCACTAACGTATTGTAAGTTGTCTCCCACCTCACTGCAGAGGTATACATAGGGAAAACAGCTCAAAACCGTGATTATGGTCGACCTTTGCAAGATTGCTGCAAGACAACCAGACATTGTACAGAGATGATTCAGATGTTATTGGAAAGCTAGATTACTGTACTTTCAAGGATATATTGTATTGCGTGTTGGCTCTTGTACTGTATATGCATGGAAATGTGTAGTGAATTAAGCTCACTTAAGGCAAAAACCCCGCAATGAAACAATGAAAGAGTTAACCCTCTCACGACCATATGATGCAGAGGTTGCCAGATTAGCAATAAGAAATAGAGTTCTCTCACTCTTATAATTACCTCTCCAAAATTAGTGTTCTGCCCACAGCTCACTCAAAGACAATTGCAGAGGTTGAAGTAACTAAACTAAATGTGTCTAAATACCCCTGATGGTTTAAAGGATCCCTAATAGGCTCAAAAGTGCGTCAAGAACGTGAGAGGGTTAATATATGTATATACAGTATATATATATATATATATATATATATATATATATATACATATATACTGTATATATATATATATATATATATATATATATATATATATATATATATATATATACTGTATATATATATATATAATATTATATATAATATATATATATATATATATTATATATATATATATACTGTATATATATATATATATAATATATTATATATATATATATATATATTCTGACATACGGAGCCCTGTATGTTAATTTAAGAGTTAGAATTAAGAGTTGAAGGAGCCCACTACCCAAACGGTGAAGCAGACTAGCAAGCGAACGAGCGAGCGAGTGGGCAAACCATCTCACCCCATACCAGCATGCTAGCCTTCACACCTCGATGACCGATGCTATGACGTATGATCGACGCCAGGAGCTGTGAGTGGACCACGCACCTGTTATGTGATTCGAGGAGCTATGATTGGAGCGTGCACCATCACTCGCCTCCTGATTCGTTCCTACACCATCATTGTTTGGTATATAAGACCCGAGTTGTGGGCATTCAAATCAGTCTCATTTGGAGTTGGGGAAGGTGAACTTGCAGCTGGAGGAAGACGGGGTGAAGTATTATAATGGGATTGTGACTGTCAGTCAGATTATATAAATGTGTGTTAAGTGTGTTCGGTGTAAACACTTACGTTATGTTGGTTAGTGAGATATGTGATTGGGAATTAACGTGATGTGTTTAATGTGTGTAACGTGCTTAACTATTTAATTGGGAATTAACGTGAACACTACTATTATGTGTTTAACTATTTGATTGGGAATTATCTGGAACACTACTATTATGTGTTTAACTATTTAATTGGGAATTAACGTTAACGCTATTATTATGTACTCAACTATTTTAGTTGACTAACTTGTGGACTAAAGCAACTCTTTAAGTAATTGGGTTATGATGAAAGTAATACTATTGTTTTATATTAATACTTACGAGTTCTTTCATTTTCTTTGAATTAAGCTTACAGTGCTTAATGGTGCTTAGTACGGAAATGCTATTGTCTCGTATTAGTAATATCGCCTTAGACTAACATGGCTGTGTTAATATTACTTCTAGTGATTTCCTAAGCTGAAGAAAATTCTTTTGCTTCAAAATATTATATTTTGCTTTTCATATTATTTGAGTGAGACCTGAATCGAATCTATGAAACGATCCTGTAACTTTATTTACTCATAATCAAACCTCAATGTTACGTGGTTAAGAAATAAATTTAACTAATTATTAAATATATATCTAACTTTTGATGTGACTTTGATATTACTCCTGATGATAATAATAATATAATACTATTAACGTAAGACAAGAACCAAGAATAATTACATTAAATATAAATAAAAGGACATAGAAGAAAACTATCTATTCATTTCAAAAAGGGTAAGAGACAGAAATATTCTTACTTTAATATTTATCTTTCAAGACTTTTTATAAAATTAATAGTCCTTCTTTAGCTATAACTTATTCGGTTCATAACCATAGCCTACTAAGCTTCGGTTAAATAATAATTCTTTATAAATACTACATGACTTTAATTAGTTTCAGTATTTTTCATAATTAAAGAGTATCAGTCAATAAAGGATACTAAGTCCTAAGATCCAAAAGGAAAGGTAGCAACAACAGGAAATTATTTTATTAGATTTTACTTTTGTTTTGCCTTCAGCTGACTGATACCTTAATATATATCTCTGTGCTATCTAGATTCATCAAGTTAACCACTTGAGGATCAAGATACGTAACAGAAGAGTGGCGACCTTGCCAGGATTCGTTTCATACAGTTTCACTCAGTTTCATTAACGTTTCACTACTTAAAAATCAAATGTTAATCATGCCTCAACTAATTAATGACGAAGATGCTCGAGTTTTCATAGAATCAGAACCCACATCCCCTGATATTGACTGTCTGTCAAAATATGAACTGAAAGTGCTTGCCTCATATCTCCAATTAACTGTCTCAAACATGTCTAAAGTAGAGGTGGCTCAGACCATAAAAACCCACCTGTTCCCTGTAGAAGGCGGGGAGGGAGACGGAGCAGTTGGTGGGATCCCTAGTAAACCTAGCCAACTTGATGAACAATTGCCACCTGGTTTGACCGGTGATCAGGTACTGGAACTAGCCAAACTAAAAATAGAACTAGCCAGAATAAATACCGAAGAAGCCAGAATAAATGCCGAAGCAAAGACCGAACAAGCCAGACTAAATGCAAGTGCAACGACCGAACAATGTGAATATCAATATCGTACGGCTCAACTAAATGTCAATACAAATGCTCCCGAAATTGCTCCCCCTCTGGGATTGACTATGACTAGTGTCATTCCACCTTTCACTGAGGATAATGTGCAGGATTTCTTTGTTTTGTTTGAGGAAGTTGCTGGAGGTATGAAGTGGACAAGAGATCAATGGCCTTTTATGTTACAAACTGTTTTGACAGGGCAGGCTCGAGCCACGTATTTGTCAGAAGTAGCAGAAGTTAGGCAGGATTATGACAATCTCAAAGAAGCTATCCTAAAAACCTATCAATTGCAGCCTGAGGCTTACAGGCAATCTTTCCGTAAAAACCAGAAGAAAGTAGAAGAAACCCATAAGGTATTTGCCAGGACCATGACTAAAACTTTCAATCATTGGGTCAAGAGTAAGAAAGTCACAAGCTACAACGATCTGAAGGAGTTGGTCCTGTTAGAAAATTTCCTATGGAAAATTGATTCTTCTGTATCCTATCATTTAAAGGGGAAAAAGGTAGATTGTCTTGCCGACGCTGCTGACATGGCTGACACATACGTGCTCAACAACAAATTTCGTGGAAAGAAGCCCTACGATAATTCTAGTTCTAATTTTAGGTATCCAATCACAAATCTGACCGACCCAGTCACAAGCCTATAACGTCTTCCCCAGCTAGCCAAAATAGAATTGTTCCCCCAACTAAAAATGCGACTCAGGGCAATGATAACAGAGGTGGGCCCCAAACTAATAGTAATGCTCAAAGAGGGAACGTTCCCGTATCCCCTAAAGTATGTACTTTTTGTGGCAAGAGAGGCCACCTAGCTTATCAGTGCTGGGCTAAGGAGAGAACCGAGAGATCGGGGCAGACAGTTGCCGCCGTATCTCAAACTCCATATGTGCCTGTAATGCAGGACTCCCGACAGAAGGAGTACCTAGCACCAAAAGTTCCTTTAATGCAGGACTCTCGACAGAAGGAGTACCTAGCAGCTAACGTAAATCATCTAGACAGGGGTGTAGTAGCATGTGTGGTGCAACCCACTAGGGTTAAGCCAATAATAATTTCACCATCAGTGCAGGACAGTTACCGTCCCTTTATTTCATCTGGCAACGTGAGATTAAATGGTTGCATGCATGAGGTAAAAAATCTGAGAGACACAGGTTCTACTAGCACCCTCATGGTGAATCCTTACACTGAGTGCCCACCTGGCGAACCAGTTGTAATGAGAGGTGCTGGAGGCCAGTTTTATGCATACTTGGTAAAAGGCGAAATTGAATGTGAGTTACTACAGGGTGAGGCCACCATAGCTTTGTGTAGGTCCCAAGATATCCCTGTGCCTGGGGTAACACTCCTTTTGGGGAATGATGTAGCAGGTGAGAAGGTCCGACCAGACTCCATTTTGTCACTTTCCCCTGTTAACGAGCCACTAACCGGTGAGCTCGACAAGGAGTTGCCAACTGTTTTCCCTGTGTGTGCTGACAAACGTTCAATGTCTCAAGTAGCAGTTCCCTCAGACAGAAATGTACCGAATGTAAGAGTTGATGAAAGGGATGATGAGAGTGTGAATGATGCTCCAACTGTGCCTGATGATGTGACTGAGGTGGATTTATCTGACACCTTTATGGCTCATCTTGACCCTAAAGATGACCATGAAACCCCTCCAAATTGTCCTAGTGGCCTGGTAGAGCTACAGAGAGATGATTGTGAATGCAAGGAGTTAGCTGCCAGGTCCGTGAGTGAAGAGGAATGTGAGAAGGAGGGTGGTGAATGTTTCTACCTCAAAGGAGGAGTATTGTGGCGAAGATGGAGACCGCCACACAGACCAATCGATGACGGGGCTTGGGACGTCCATCAAGTAGTAGTCCCCAAACCTTGTCGTAAAGATATCATGGAAATGGCACATTGTATACCATTGGCAGGACACCTAGGTGTGAGAAAAACTCTAGACAGAATCAGATCCCACTTTTACTGGCCAGGAATGCGTGCAGATGTAGTGGAGTGTTGTAGAGTGTGTCACACTTGCCAGATGACAGGAAAACCCAATCAGAAGGTGCCTGTACATCCTCTGGTGCCCTTGCCCGTTTTCGAGAATCCTTTTACTCGGGTGGTAGTGGACATTGTAGGCCCATTGCCTAAGACTTCCCAAGGTAACATTTATTTATTAACTATCATGGACATGGCAACTCGCTACCCAGAGGCTATACCCTTAAGGACTACCTCTGCTCCAACTGTAATCAAGGAACTGCTCAAATTTTTCACCAGAATGGGTTTCCCCCATGAGGTGCAAAGTGATCAAGGAACTAATTTTACCTCTAACATTTTCCAGCAGTCCCTGAAGGAGTTGGGTATCGAGCATGTAAAGTCTAGCACCTACCACCCAGAGAGTCAAGGGGTTCTCGAACGATATCATCAGACATTAAAGGGAATGTTACGTAAGTATTGTACAGAGACCGGAGTTGAGTGGGATAAGGGGGTACCTTTTCTTTTATTTGCTACTCGTGAGGTTCCAACTGAATCCCTGGGTTTTTCCCCTAATGAGCTAGTTTTCGGTCACCAGGTAAGAGGTCCTTTGCAACTATTGCAGGATAGCCTAGTTGGCCAGGAGGGGAACCAAAACCTCTTCAAGTATGTTTCAGATTTCAAAACCCGGCTGAGATCCTCATGTGAGTTTGCCGCTCAAAACTTGACAGTGGCTAAAAGCTCCATGAAGAAATGGTATGACAGAAAAGCCCGTGAGAGGGAGTTTAAGCCCGGTGATGAGGTTTTGGTCCTGCTCCCCCTTTTTGGCCAACCTTTATCTGCCAAGTTCAGGGGCCCATATAAGATCATTCGGAGGGTGAGCATTACCGATTATCTAGTAACTACCCCAGACAGGAGAAAGCCCACGCAAGTATTCCATATAAATATGTTGAAGCCCTACCATAGGTCCCCTGATTCCTCTCCTCCAGATTCTCCCACTGTGGCAGTGAATGTCAGGACCTGTGGCAGCCTGGTGCGGACAAAGTCTTCAGTTCTCTTACTGATCCGCAACAGACTGTTCCAGAGCCTGAAGGTATCCATGCAGACTTTGACTTGTCATGTAGCCTATCCAACTTTCAGTATAATTCAGTGGCTTTGAGGGAATTACCATCTAAACTATGTCATCTTCCCTCTGATCAAGCGAACCAACTAATCTCTGTTTTATCTCAGTCTCCCAGTGTGTTCCGTGATACTCCAGGGCTCACTTCTTTGGCCGTGCACGACATCGACGTAGGGATGCAACTCCCATTAAACTATCCCCCTACCGTGTCTCGCCACAACGCAGGAGTATACTGCAGGTCGAGCTTGACTTAATTTTTTCAAACCAGCTGATCACAAGGGCCTTAAGCCAGTGGAGTAGTCCGGTCATACTTGTGCCAAAGCCAGACGGGAGCCATGGGTTTTGTAGGGTCTATAGGCAAGTCAATGCTGTCACAAAGAACGATACCTACCCACTGCCACGGATCAAAGATTGCATTTCCCAGGTTGGCCTCATGCAGCAGTAAGTATAATTTAATGAGAGGATTTTGGCAATTAGCTCTCCCTTGTAGCGAGGTAAATATCATGCTTTTGTAGTGCGCTTTTGAGCCTTCAGCTGTGAGATGCCTTGCAGTTCGAATAACGCTCCAGCTACGTTCCGGCTATGTTCTGATGTGGTACCTGGAGACGTTGCCTACTTTGGGTGATATCCTTATTATATCCTCATTATAATCTTGCTGTTGCCAATCTGGTGGTGAATCTATTTATGTATTATGTTTAATATTATGTACTATACTCCTTAAACTCTTTTCTAGGGGGGAGGTCTGACATACGGAGCCCTGTATGTTAATTTAAGAGTTAGAATTAAGAGTTGAAGGAGCCCACTACCCAAACGGTGAAGCAGACTAGCAAGCGAACGAGCGAGTGGGCAAACCATCTCGCCCCATACCAGCATGCTAGCCTTCACACCTCGATGACCGATGCTATGACGTATGATCGACGCCAGGAGCTGTGAGTGGACCACGCACCTGTTATGTGATTCGAGGAGCTATGATTGGAGCGCGCACCATCACTCGCCTCCTGATTCGTTCCTACACCATCATTGTTTGGTATATAAGACCCGAGTTGTGGGCATTCAAATCAGTCTCATTTGGAGTTGGGGAAGGTGAACTTGCAGCTGGAGGAAGACGGGGTGAAGTATTATAATGGGATTGTGACTGTCAGTCAGATTATATAAATGTGGGTTAAGTGTGTTCGGTGTAAACACTTACGTTATGTTGGTTAGTGAGATATGTGATTGGGAATTAACGTGATGTGTTTAATGTGTGTAAACGTGCTTAACTATTTAATTGGGAATTAACGTGAACACTACTATTATGTGTTTAACTATTTGATTGGGAATTAACGTGAACACTACTATTATGTGTTTAACTATTTAATTGGGAATTAACGTTAACGCTATTATTATGTACTCAACTATTTTAGTTGACTAACTTGTGGACTAAAGCAACTCTTTAAGTAATTGGGTTATGATGAAAGTAATACTATTGTTTTATATTAATACTTACGAGTTCTTTCATTTTCTTTGAATTAAGCTTACAGTGCTTAATGGTGCTTAGTACGGTGATGCTATTGTCTCGTATTAGTAATATCGCCTTAGACTAACATGGCTGTGTTAATATTACTTCTAGTGATTTCCTAAGCTGAAGAAAATTATTTTGCTTCAAAATATTATATTTTGCTTTTCATATTATTTGAGTGAGACCTGAATCGAATCTATGAAACGATCCTGTAACTTTATTTACTCATAATCAAACCTCAATGTTACGTGGTTAAGAAATAAATTTAACTAATTATTAAATATATATCTAACTTTTTATGTGACTTTGATATTACTCCTGATGATAATAATATAATACTATTAACGTAAGACAAGAACCAAGAATAATTACATTAAATATAAATAAAAGGACATAGAAGAAAACTATCTATTCATTTCAAAAAGGGTAAGAGACAGAAATATTCTTACTTTAATATTTATCTTTCAAGACTTTTTATAAAATTAATAGTCCTTCTTTAGCTATAACTTATTCGGTTCATAACCATAGCCTACTAAGCTTCGGTTAAATAATAATTCTTTATAAATACTACATGACTTTAATTAGTTTCAGTATTTTTCATAATTAAAGAGTATCAGTCAATAAAGGATACTAAGTCCTAAGATCCAAAAGGAAAGGAAGCAACAACAGGAAATTATTTTATTAGATTTTACTTTTGTTTTGCCTTCAGCTGACTGATACCTTAATATATATCTCTGTGCTATCTAGATTCATCAAGTTAACCACTTGAGGATCAAGATACGTAACAATATATATATATATATATATATATATAATGTATATATATGGTGTATGTGAAGTGGTCTGGCATTTTTATATGCACAAACACATTTAGAGTAAAGTGTTGGCAAAGTATTTATTGTATAGGCATTGTATTGCATACGAGTTGTGAGGAAAACCGCCAGGGATAACGACCAAGGACCGATGTCAGCCATGAATGTAAATGTAGATCTGACCAGAACCAAAAATTTGATTAAAGAACGTTCTGTGAGTTCTAAAACCGCAACTTTTAAGGTTTTCTATGCAAACGCTTGTAGCATACGCAATAAATTTTCAGATTTAGAGGAACTAGTGTTTACTGAAAATTATGATGTGATTGGTATAACAGAATCTTGGCTCAATACAGTAGATAGAGACTTTTTAGCAGAGTATTCACTTCCCGGTTATGTAATGTTTGAGAAAAGCTGAATAAATAAAAATGGAGGTGGCGTTTTATTTTATATCAAAGAAAGTCTTAAACCCGACCCTCTTGTCAAAACCTCAAATTGTGAACGTCGACACATCTTTTGTGCTAATAAAGAATAATAAAGGTACAAAAATAATACTTGCATTAATATACAGACCTCCAGCTCAATCAGTGCAAACTGACCGAGAAATTTATGAACAAATTGCAGATGTAAGTAACTCACAAGATACCGTATTTATTGGCGACTTTAATTTACCTGTGACCAAGTGGGGCGATACTCTTACTTCACACTCCGGACATGACTTGTATACGAACTTGCAAGAGAGTTCGCTTTATCAATTTGTTCGAACACCGACCCGTGGTAATAACGTTCTTGACATTGTACTTGCAACAAAAGAAGAATTAATAGAGAATTTGAATGTTGGTGATGAATTCAGTAACAGCGACCATCGTACGATAACTTTCACTTTAAACTTTACTAGTAACGAACCAAATAGTAGCATCGAAAAAGTCCCTAATTTCAAAAAAGCAAACTTTCATAAACTTAGAGCTATGTTTAAGGAAACTGACTGGAGCTTTTTAATTAACAATAACGACATAAATACATCTTGGAAGTTATTCGAAACCACTTACCTAAAAGCAGTGCATGACTGCATACCATCGAAAATACGGCGTCCAGGCCATAATAATGAGCCCAAATGGTGGAATAAAGATATTTCAAACTGCCTGCTTGCTAAAAAATTTGCTAATGATAGATTAAAATCCTCACAAAATGACGAAGAACGGGTGAAATTTGTAGAGCTACGACGCAAAGCCAAAAAGTTAATTAAGCAAAGTAAAAAGACCCACGAGTTACATATTGCGAAACAAAGTAAAACAAACCCGAAAGAATTCTATAGTTACTTCAACTGTTGGACCGTTAGTCGATGAAAATGGAGAATACACCAAAGACGAAGTACAAATGAGTAATGCCCTCAATACCTTCTTTGCATCAGTTTTTACAACAGAAGACCTCAGTGATATCCCTACACCATCGCCGATTCAGATTGATAATTCAGATGTTCTAAGCAATATCACCGTTACAGAGAGAGAAGTATTGAATTGTTTAGATAAACTCAAGGTAAATAAAACGCCTGGACCTGATACAATCTCGCCTAGAGTTCTAAAGGAAGCTAAGGATGAGCTCTCCAAACCACTGACATTACTATTCAATAAATCCTTGCAGTCTGGAACTATGCCTGATCAGTGGAAGATAGCCAACGTAACACCGATATTCAAAAAAGGCACCAAATCCCTACCCAGTAACTATCATCCAATTAGCTTAACCTCAGTTGTATGTAAAATGCTAGAAACGGTCATAAGAGACAGACTCGTAAATCACTTAGAGGAAAATAACATACTTAAAGATACTCAAACACGGCTTTCGTAAAAAAAGTTCCTGTTTAACAAACCTCTTAGACTTCTTCCACGATATCCTCAACCTCTACGATGAGAGTAAAGCTGTAGATATTATATACCTTGATTTTCAAAAGGGCTTTGACAAAGTTCCCCACAAACGTTTACTGCTAAAACTAAAAGCGCATGGAATACAAGACGGTGTGTTGAAATGGATAGAAAATTGGCTCAGCGACAGAAAGCAAAGTGTAGTCATAAACGGTAAGGCATCTAACCGCCTTAGGGGGTTCTTTTCCCCTGCACAGCTTCTTGCTCTGTACAGGGGCATAGTGCGCCCTTGTATTGAGTATTGTTCACATGTGTGGGGAGGTTCCTCTCACACCGCTCTCCTAGACAAAGTTGAAAGGAAGGCCTTTCGTATCATTAACTCCCGCCCACTCACCAACTCTCTGCAATCTCTCTCTCCGCCGCAATGTTGCATCTCTCTCGCTATTCTATCGCTACTATAATAATCAGTGTTCCACAGAGCTATCCCAGTGCATACCACCTCCTTTACGTAGGGCACGTGGTACCCGTCTTGCAACTCAATCCCACCCCTACTCTGTGCAACTCTCCAACCCAAGAGTGAAACGTTACTCTCAAACTTTCTTCTACTCAACAGCTGAGTTCTGGAACTCTCTCCCAGAATCAGTCTTTCCCTCTTCCTATGACTTAAATTGCTTCAAAACTCCGTGTGTCCAGGCATTTTGGCTCGAACGTCCCTTGATTTTGGCCCTGTCACTCTTTCAACTATGGGGGAGGCACTCGCTATAGGCAGTTATGCCTTTTGCCTCCCTCAATCACATAGAAAAATAAAAAAATGGACCAATGTAAGTAGCGGGGTACCCCAGGGATCGGTACTAGGACCAATTCTCTTTCTAATTTACATCAACGACATAGATGAGGGTCTCACCTGTACAATCTCAAAATTTGCTGACGATACAAAAATTGCAAATAGCGTACTCTCAAAAGATCAAGTTGACGATATGCAACACAATCTAGATAAATTGTCACATTGGGCTCAAATTTGGCAAATGAGTTTCAATGCGGATAAATGTAAAGTACTACATATCGGATACCTAAATGAGAAAGCAAACTATTCGATGAATGGCACTCAGCTTAAGAATGTAAACAGAGAAACCGATCTGGGAGTAACAATATCGAGTAACCTAAAACCGAGTCAACAATGTTCAGAAGTTGTTAAGAAGGCAAACAAAATAATTGGCTTTATAGGCAGGTCATTTGAGCATAAATCCAAAGACGTTATCCTAAAACTTTACAATTCCTTAGTCCGCCCTCTTCTGGAATACTGCGTTCAATGTTGGTGCCCTTATTACCAAAAAGACATAAACAAGCTAGAACGAGTTCAACGTAGAGTTTCCAAAATGATACCTAGCCTAAAGAACAAACCATACGAAGAGCGTCTTAGAGATTTAAATCTATTTCCTTTAACCCAGCGCAGATTAAGAGGTGACTTAATTCAAGTGTTCAAAATCATCAAAGGCATCGACAATATGAACTGTAGTAAGTACTTCACTATCGACCAATCTAATTACACGCGGGAAACGGTTGCAAAATTATTGGTAATCTTTTAACTCACACGAATCTAAGAATTTCTTCAATCGAGTTGTCAACTTGTGGAATGGGCTTCCCCGAGACATTATAGACTGCAGCACTGTTGATTCATTTAAACTCCGCCTAGACAAATATCTCGCATCAAACCCGCGACTGACTGCGTTTGTAAATGAATAACTTTATTTTATCCTCCCCTCAGTTACTAACCCATATGTCCCCTACTAACTTCCTAGTACTGCCACGGACATTTGTTCCATGGCAGTAGTTCCCTTTCCAATGTTCCCTTACCCACTCTAAACCACTGTTTGGACACTTGATCCTCAGTGTTTTGGAGGACAAGCAGCCTAGAAGGGTCACTAGACCTGTTGTTGCTTGATTTCCTTTGTACTCCTTTGTACTCCTTTGAAAACATTCTGTAAAGTGAGGTAAAAAGATGAGGTAAAGGAATATACAGGGTTCTTGAATAGGTTCCTGGGATTTTCCTTACATTGTGGTATGAGAAGGGCGAACGGTGTTTTTCTGCCTATGTGAAGTAAGCAAGGAAGACCAATGACTGATAGGCTCACTTATTTTGTGTTGTTCTGGAATAGGGGATACAGATAATTGCGTGATAGAGGTGGCCAGAATTAGACCGGTTGATGATAATCGTCGAAAACTAAATAGTTACGATATGCGATATTCGACTGTCCTGATAAATTCGGGCTAAACCATTCAAGGAAGGAGCAGGGTTCAAAGTGGAATAAGTGGTTGATATCAGGCGCCGAATGTGTTTAATTTTCGTAATACTCAGGTCAATATATGAAAAATAATACATGAACCTCAAACAATTTTATACAAAAGTTTGTTTTGCTGGAAGTGTAGCAGGATGGCCTAAAGTGTTCCAGAAAAAAGTCTCCCAAATATGCCCCCGGGAACATGGTTAATTTGCATAATTTCAAGATGGTAAGATGGCGACCCCCCAAAATTCAATTACTACAAACATTTTTCTGGTTCACTTTAGACCCTATAAATGTATTACCAAGAGATAGAAACATGACACCAAATAAGATTAATAAAAACCTTCTGTGACGGCACAGTGACGTCAAAATGACGTCGTATATTAAATTACATCATCACAAGAGATTTTACCAAAAATGGCCGAATATCTTGAGGGCAATGAGTTTTAATTGAATGGGATGTGTCATACAATCAATTTATAATCCTCAACAATGCACATGATGTCGTGCGACGTCAAAATGATGTCACAGTGACGTTAACTTATGAGCGCTTAGATTCCCGGATCGGGCTCGAAAGGATCTCATACTACACAAACTTTACAAAAAAAAAAAAAAAAAAAAAAAATTACAAATACATTCTATAAATGTGTTATATCATGTTTTCAACATATAATTTTACCAATTAATGTTTTGGATCCTTGGTAGTTTCAACAACTGGCGACAGCTGATGACTTAGTCTACAGGGCTGCTCTGGTGCAAGTATATTATAATTTGGATATACACTAATTCTTCTTTGTTTTCTAGAAACAAAATTTTTTACTAGCGGGTGTAGAGGTCCCATATCCCAACTTAAAATTAAAACATATCCCAACTTTGTATTACGAACTTATCAGTATAAAGCAATAGCACTAATTACAGTCATTTTTTTTTTATTTTCAGGCAAAACAATGAGTTTGAATGACCCCCAAGATGACATCTGCCCAATCTGTCAAAAGAGCTTTGATGATGAAGACGACCAAGACATTTCAAATTTGTTTCAGAAGGGCGCTGACAAAATCAACGAATCAAGTCGGAAACGAGATCGGGAGGAGGTTGTCGCCAGAGCAGGACAAAGAGTCCATCAGGATTGTCGTAAAAAGTGGACCAGTGACAAAGACATAAAACGGACTTTGCAAGGTAGTGCTAATTCATCATCACCAATTAAGAAGAAAAGTATTCGAGTAAGCATAGGACCATATGACCCTATAAATCATTGCCTTTCTGCGGCCAGGAGATTGTAAAGGGCACACATGGACATGACAATGATGCAAGTGTAGTTAATACTGATTGCTTCCCACAAACAATATTGCAGCATTGCAGGGAATGTTCCGATCAATGTTTTTTTTCTGTAAGGGGTTGTATCGAATATTTTGGTAAAGATTTGCATGCTGCAGAGTGTATCCATCACCATCGGTGCAGTTTATACTTTCGTAATGGGCAGGATATGCCACGCCAGTTTTGTACTGAACCAGTGACAAAGCGTAAAAAGACCTGATCGCCCACAGCAGGAGGACCAGATGCAGGCATTTCTACGGGCTTGTGAATATCTTGAAGAAAACGATGAGGAACAGATAACTGTATCAGAATTGACACACAAAATGAGCGAGTTTTTGATGGAGGATGATTCACAACCATTTGGCAGGCAGTATCTCAAAGAAAGACTGAAGGATCACTATGGTGATTCTATATACATAGCAGAAGGACAAGGGCTCAATGATATAGTGACAATGAGAGAAAAAATTGACAATATTCTTCAAAACTATTTCAAAAGTGCTAAAACTGGTGATCAGGAAAGTCTGAAGCGGGCAATAATTGAGACAGCTGCTAAATTTATAAAAACTAACATTAACACCTTACGAGCGGCCTATGCGGTTTATTTATATGTACCGCCCAGCGGGGTGTTTTTAGCCAAAATAGGGCTGTTTACGTGATCATTTTCATGCCTAAATAAGACCCAGAACGTAAAACAAGTACCTATCCCTGAAAGGGCATAAACAGAGCTTTCGAATGACACCATAACGATCCTTTTATGATGGCTAGTTTTCTTGCAATAACCGTGCAACGCGAGTGCAAAAAGCATGTAATTAGCCACTTTCCCGATATAATTCCTTATATAGCGAGTGAGAGAGGGAGGAGGGAGCTGGGATTCGTGTCAGTATGTTCGCCGCGGTGGTCTGGAGCAGTCATACGCTCGCTACTCTCCTGCCACCACTTGTCTCTCTCTCTCAGCAACATTACGTGCTGAAATTGCCACTCGAGTTATGTCGAGCGCCGCCACATAGTCCAGCTTTATTTAACTCGACTTATGTGGTGAGCCTCTAATTAAGGGTTAAGACCACTATTCCACCAGTGACTGGCCAATATCCCTCTTCCACAAGCCTAAAGCTTGAAAGTGCTTTAGGCTACCTGCCACCATAATTTCGGACAATTTTGAATTCACTGTTTGTAGGGATTTATAAAGATGAAAAAGTTGCAGCCATCGGCCAGGCCATAATTCAGGCTGTTAGAACAAGGGCTCTGGTTGTGCCGCTTCAAAATGGATTAGCTTCTCAACTACATCATGTGTTCAAGTCAAAGTTTCTTGTTGAAACTTTGTCTGTTATGGGCTTTGTCTCTTCATACGGGGAAGTACAGAGGTTTGAAAAAAATGCCGCTAGTGTTGTTGCCTCTGATGTACTAGGTGTTGGTGTACTTGGAATGGTGTTATTTGCAGCAGACAATGTTGATCACAACATTTTGACTTTAGATGGCAAAGGAACATTCTACGGTATGGGCATGATAGCGGCAACCACACCAGGAAAACAGAGCAACCGTTTAGTTCCCAGAAAAAATGCTTCTGCTCTGAAGTTGAAAGAAATGGCATAAGTTCCGATTATTGACTAAATTACAAAATTACTTTTTCCAATTACGCTCGTCGCAATGTGAAGTATGAAGCACTGACTGTGTTTCACTGCTTGTCAACTGCTGACCTTCTATGGGAACTCTCATTTAGCTTTCATCAGGAAACTCCAAACTGGCAAGGAATGATGCATAATATGCATAGTAAATGTGAATATCCTGGACAATCAACTGTTCATTTTCTTCCAATGATAGATATGTATCCTGGTGACCCAACATACATTCTCTCTACTTTGACGTACATCTGCAGCCTTGCAGAGAAGCATAAAATGTTACCAATCATTACATTCGACCAACCCTTATTTTGGAAAGCATTAGAGATTATTTATAATGCATCAACAAACAGTTGTCTGAAAAGCATCGTCTTGATGTTAGGTAGTTTTCATACATTGATGAATGCTCTTAGTTCCATTGGTACTCTGATGAATGGCTCAGGACTAACAGACATTCTAGAGGTTGTCTACGGAAAAAATGCAGTGAAGCACATGCTGACTGGGAAGACAGTGCAAAGAGCATTCAGAGGACACCTTTTGGTAGACAAATGTCTGAATGGGATGCTGATTGCAGAATTGAATGATGGTGAAAATTTTGCTGATTCAGTTAATTTATGTGAGGAAATGTTTACTTCACTGTCAACAAGGGATGTCACATCAGAAACGGGCATTGAATCAGACACATACAAGGCATTCGGACTAGCACTGGAGATGAAGAAAAATTAGTTATCAGCGCAATTATGCACCAGTAAACTGTGGGTTTCGTACATGGACATGGTAAAGATTGCTATAAATGCTTGTCATGGCAGATAGAATGGGATCATGGGAGTTGCATCTTGCTGCAGTAGCTGACTGTTTGGCTCTTTTTGCTGCTGCGGGCCACTTCAACTATGTAAAATCGGCATATATCTATCAACAGAACATGAAAGAGCTGGAATCAAGGGATCCAGAAGTGTTCAGAAAATTCCAAGAGGGGTATCATGTAATTCGCCATACTAACAAGTTCTGGGCAGGCCTTGGCTGTGACTTAGTCATAGAACAAACGTTGATGAGATCTCTAAAGTCTACTGGAGGTCTAACACGAGGTAGTGGAATGACTGAGGAGTAACGGACCCTCTGGACAATGTCATCTCCAATCTGCTCAGAATATAATATGGCAATGCAGGATTTCAATAAATGTTCATTTACAATCAGTGAACAACACAAAAAAGTGGGTGAAGCTGGGAAGAAGAGGGATCAAATTGACCTTGCTAAGATCAGAGAAAAACTTGAAATGCACCACTCATTCTCTACAGATCCTACATTACGAAACATTGTTACTGGAGTTGTAGCCGAAGATAATGTTAATGTTGATAATTATGCAGAGGTGGGAAAACAGATCATTGAAAAAATAGAGGGACAGCTGGTTTTTTCCTACTCATGCAAACGGAAAGAAAAGGCAAGGGCACTAGGAGATGCATCTAGTGTCAAAGTTGCTACTGAGAACAAAATTGGTATATCAGTGAACCACCATCCAGAACATAACCGTCAGTCTTGGGTACACTGCTGGTAACAGCTTCATCTGACGGGCGACAAGCGTGGTCATCTATTGCTTTGGCCAGCTGTGCTTTATCAGGTTTCCTGCTTTACTATTCCAATGGCTCCTTGATATATCTAGGGCAGGTGACTTTTCTATGGAGGAGGTTCTAGACCATGAGCTAAGTCCATTTTCCCCAGTGCTTTTTGAGGCAAACGGTATACTCAGGAAACCTGAAAAAGCACAGCTGGCCAAAGCAATAGATGACCACGCTTGTCGCCCGTCAGATGAAGCTGTTACCAGCAGTGTACCCAAGACTGACGGTTATGTTCTGGATGGTGGTTCACTGATATACCAGGTTCAGTGGACAAAAGGCAGCACATATGGTGTAATAGGAGATGCCTATGTGGACTTCACGATCCGAAATTACGGGAAGGCAACAGAGGTATTTGATGGCTACCTTGACACACCATCAATAAAGGACAACACACATGACAGAAGACAGCAGAAACATCACCCAAAAGTCACTGTTAAACAAGAAACAATATTCAGGGGAAAAAATTATGAGTATTTATCAAATAGTCATAACAAACAAGGGCTGATCAATCTCATCAGTGAGAAATTAAAAGAACACGGGTGCAAAGTCATCAACACTGATGCAGATGCAGATGCAGATTATCACATAGTCAAGGCTGCTTTTGCTGCATCAAAAACCCAAACCACTACTCTTATCGGGGAGGACACAGACCTATTGGTCCTCCTCATAGGAAAACACTATACTTTCGTTCTGACAATAGGTCAAGGAAACAACTTCGTATTTATAATATCAATAAGTTAAAATGCCTCTTGGGTGATAAGTTGTGCTCTGAGCTGCCTTTCATACATGCATTTACAGGCTGTGACACCACATCTCAGATATTTGGGGTTGGAAAAAAAGCCTTTCCTTGAGAAATTTGTGAAAGCTGATGCAGACTTAGCATCATGTGCACTTGATTTTATTACACCTGGCAAAACCTGTGACACTATAGAAATGGCAGGGAATCAGGCCATGGCTCTAGTAATTGGTGGAAAGGTTTCAGCCTCTCTTTCATCTTTGCGTCATTGTGTACTGAAAAAGAAAGTTGTTTCTGCAACATCGTTCGTGACTCCGGAAAGACTCCCGCCAACTGCCTCTGCCACGAAATTTCATTCATTGCGTGTATATTTTCAAATAATGATGTGGTTGGGGGAGGAAGCTGAACTAGATCCAAATAACTGGGGGTGGAAGTGTGAGGGGAACAAACTTATACCAATTATGTGTGACAAGAACCCTGTGCCAGACAATCTACTCAAGGTGGTGCACTGCAGCTGCACGACAGCATGCACTACACAATGCTGCACTTGTAGGGGGTATGGGTTACCTTGTACCAGTGCATGTGGAACCTGTCAAGAGGAATCCTGTGAAAACCCCAATAATCATGAAGACAGTGATGGTGATGAATTTTAAGGATGGTATGTGCCAATACAGTTTTATGTCACAAGTTGCGACTGTGATTTTAAAACAACCACACCGTGCATTCACCTATGACGTCACGCTAACGTCAAATGATGTCATGTAGACTATTTGGGGTGCTGTGAACTTCATGTATGACACATCCCATTCTATTAAAACTGATTGCCTACAAGACATTCTGAGATATTTGTTTTTTTTGGCTAAAATTAGTGTGTAATGACATTGTATGGCGTCATTTTGACGTCACTGTGACGTCATAGGTTTTCATTAAGCTTATTTGGTTATTTGGTGTCATGTTTTTATCTGTTGGTAATACATTTATAGAGTCTAAAGTGAACCAGACAGTTTTTTGTAGTACATTGAAATTTTGGAGGTGGCCATTTTGAAATTATGCAAATTAACCATGTTCCCATGGACGGATTTTGGGAGACTTTTTATTCTGGAACACTTTAGGCCCTCCTGATACACTTCCAGCAATTAAAACACAAAATTATACAATTTTGGGGGGTCAATCCGTATATTGACCGGACTATAATGCTTATTGACACTGTCTTATATAGAACTCTGGAGTTCTGCTGAAATAAGAGAAGTCGTCTTGGAGACCCTGTTATCGTGGTCACCTTATATAATGTCAATAACAATAGGCAATATATAGACAGATCGACAATTATTATAATTCAAATTTGCAAGCAGCCACCCGTGTGACAGGTGAGATAATGAGAAAACTTGAGGAAGACCATAATGAAAAGTTGAGAGGCTGGAATCTCATTAGTCTCACCAGGTTGGGCAGGTGAGGGAGAGAGAAGTGGATACAAAAATAAGCCTTTAGCATATATATATACTGTATATATAATTCAAGAGGGACGACAATTAGTGGACGGGAGTGAGGACTTTCAGAAGGGCTATTGGCCAGCTCTGTGGTGGTAAAAACAGTTCCAGCACATACACTTGACCACAGACTATATATATATATTTTAAGGACACATACTGGGCCCGAACAAGACTTAAAAAGAAAGAGAGAAAATGTTTGACTAACTTAGAAGTTCCAATAATAATTGATGTGTCCTTATAGGACAGACTAAAGAGAAAAGATCCTAGACTTATATGTGTGGATGAACGAATGAAGAAATCTCTGATGGATGCTAGGGTGTATAGGGGTATTGGAGGGGGTCTGTCTGATCATTATGTAGTGGTAGCTAAGGTTAGGATACAAAAGAAGTGGGTGAGGAGAGCTGGAGGGAGGCGAGAGGAGGGCGGAGAGGTTGCAGGAAGAGGAAGTCAGGGAGGAGTACAGGAGAGCAGTGGAAAGACGACTAGGTGGGTTCGACCTGGAAGTTATGGAGGAAGTGGAGGAGATGAGCAAGGTGTTTAAGGAAGAGATCTGTGCAGCATGTGAGGAGGTGTGTGGAGTGACAAGAAGAGGGAGGGGAGTGAAAGGTACAGCATGGTGGACAAAAGAGGTAAGAATAGCTGTGGAAGAAAAGAAGAAAGCATATAGAGAGTGGTAGAGGGAATGAAGATTTTGAGAGACAGAAATGAGCGAGGTACGTGGAGAGTAAGAGGGTGGTGAAGAGAGTAGTGAAGGAAAGTAAGAGAAGAGTAGATGAGGAATTTGGAAGGAATCTGAGTGTAAAATGGAGGGAGAGTAAGAAACTGTTCTGGAAAGAGGTCAAGAAAGTTAGGGAAGGTAGCAAGGGAAACAGTAAGGGTGTGAAAGATAAGAATGGGAGAATGCTAGCCGAGAAGCAAGAGAGAGTCGAAAGATGGAGGGTGTACTTCAATGAGTTGCTAAATGTAAGGAATGAAGAGCTAGGAAACATAGCTGGATATGGTATGGGAGGGAGAAGAAGAGAAGTAGTGGAGGAGGAGGTGGGGATCAGGAGGTCAGAAGTGTGGGACGCCATGAAAAGAGTGAAGTTGGGGAAAGCACCAGGAACAGATGGAGTGTGTGGGGAAATGTTGAGGTATGGTGGTGAGATAGTGATAGAATGGGTATGGAAAATTTGCAAACTAGCATGGGAGAAGGGGAGTGCACCCGATGACTGGAAGACTGGCATAATAGTCCCCCTATATAAGGTGTGTGGTAACCACCGAGGAATATGTCTTCTAAGCGTAGTAGGGAAGGTATACAGTAGGGTAGTGATTGAGAGAGTGAGAGTGAGAACGGAGAAATGGATAGGCGACAAGCAGGGAGGTATTTAGGAAGGGAAGAGGATGTGTAGATCAGATTTTTACCCTGAATTGTGTTGTGGAGAAATATCTGGAGAAGAAACAAAAGGTGTATGTTGCCTTTATGGACTTGGAGAAGGCCTACGACAGAGTGGATAGAGAAGGTTTGCGGAAAGTACTTAGAATATACGGAGTAGAGGGCAAGTTGCTGAAAGCAGTGAAGAGCATGTATGAGGGTGCACAGGCGGCAATACGTGTGGAGAGTGAGCAGAGCGAGTTCTTTGACCTGAATGTTGGTTTGAAACAGGGGTGTGTGATATCCCCGTGGTTGTTTACTGTATATATGGATGGAGTCATGAACGAAATACTATCAAGAGCAGTGGATGTTGGTGTATCGCTGAAAAGGGAGGGAATTGAGTGGAAGCTACCTATACTGCTGTTTGCGGATGATACAGTTCTGATGAGTGATAATGAATGGGAGTTGCAGGGTCTGGCAAATGAGTTTGGAACAGTGTGCAAAAAACGGAATTTGAAGGTAAATGCAGGGAAGAGCAAGGTTATGGTCTTTGAAAGGGGTGATGTCACAGAGTGTGAGGTGAAGCTGAACGGTCAGGCTATGGAGATCGTCAACTCTTTTAACCCTTAACTGGCGGCGCCCGGCTATAGCTGGGCAAGAGAACCAAGGACTATGTGGCAGGTCCCGGCTATAGTCGCATGCAATTTTGAGCACGTAATGTGGTCTGAGAGAGAGCGGAGCGGTGGGAGCGGTGAGCAGTAGGTTACCTCATGACCGCTCGCCACGGTGGCCGTGGATCTACTGAGATGTACTGCACCCTACTCCACCCTCTCTCACTCGTTTCACACGTAATAATGTAAGGAAATTACCGTATTTTACTCATTTTGCCCTTCGGTTGCACGATTGTTGCAAGACAACCAGTGATCGTAGATGGATGGTTCTGGTGTCATTGGAAAGATGAATTAATGCCCTTTCAGGGATACATACTTGTATTAAGCTCTGGCTCTTGTTTATGCATGAAAACGAGCACGGAAACAAGCTCGTTTACGGCAAACCCCCCCGCTGGGCGGCACATTCAAATATACTCCACCACCCGCTCTTTGAGTGTTAAGTATCTGGGCAGTGTGTTGAATAAAGATGGGACTATGGATGAAGAAGTGCGGGAGAGGGTACAACAGGGGAAGAGGGTTGTAGGAACGCTAAAAGCAGTAACAAGAAATAGGGTGGTCAGTATGGAAGTGAAGAAGTCCTTGCATGACAGTGTGGTAATCCCGACACTGACTTACGGAAGCGAAGCATGGACGTTGGTTGAGAGACTCAGACCAAGAGTGAGAGCAGTGGAAATGAATTACTTAAGGAGTGCGTGCGGGAGTTACATGGAAGGATAAGACCATTAATGAGGAACGTAAGAAGGAGGTGTGGTGTGGAGGTAGATGTGCTGGAAAGTGTGAAAAGGAACAACTTGAGAGGTTCGGCCATATGGAATCGTATGGAAAGCGGAGGTAGAATGACTAAGGGGTGTTAACGGAGTGAGCGAGGTGGATGGGACTAGAGAGGAGAGGTATTAGACCGAATGAGAAAGGTGGAAGGATGGGAATGAGGAAGTACATGAACGAAGCCAGGTGCTGCTTTGGGGGGAGGGGGGGCGGGCGAGCTGACTGGTGGATCGTAGGTGCATGGGGGCTGGTTCGTTCGGTGGCCACACCTTAGGGGATTCACCGGCGTCAAGCCAATAGATAGAGAGATAG
>CM064542.1:16554856-16758032 GCA_032716605.1 Paralithodes platypus | reverse complement strand
AGGGAGGGGAGTGAAAGGTACAGCTGGTGGACAAAAGAGGTAAGAATAGCTGTGGAAGAAAAGAAGAATAAAGCATATAGAGAGTGGTGGTAGTAGAGTGGAATGAAGAGTTTGAGAGACAGAAATGAGCGAGGTACGTGGAGAGTAAGAGGGTGGTGAAGAGAGTAGTGAAGGAAAGTTAAAGAGAAGAGTAGATGAGGAATTTGGAAGGAATCTGAGTGTAAAATGGAGGGAGAGTAAGAAAACTGTTCTGGAAAGAGGTCAAGAACGTTAGGGGAAGGTAGCAAGGGAAACAGTAAGGGGGGGAAAGATAAGAAAGGGAGAATGCTAGCCGAGAAGCAAGAGAGAGTCGAAAGATGGGGGTGTACTTCAATGAGTTGCTAAATGTAAGGAATGAAGAGTAGGAAACATAGCTGGATATGGTTATGGGAGGGAGAAGAAGCGGAAGTAGTGGAGGAGGAGGTGGGGATCAGGAGGTCAGAAGTGTGGGACGCCATGAAAAAGGAGTGAAGTTTGGGGGAAAGCACCAGGAAACAGATGGAGTGTGTGGGGAAATGTTGTAGGTATGGTGGATGAAGATAGTGATAGAATGGGTATGGAAAATTTGCAAACTAGCATGGGAGAAGGGGGAGTGCACCCGATGACTGGAAGGGACTGGCCATAATAGTCCCCCTATATAAGTGTGTTGGTTAAAGGTGTGTGGTAACCATCCGAGGAATATGAATTCTTAAGCGTAGTAGGGAAGGTATACAGTAGGGTAGTGATTGCGAGGAGTGAGAGTGAGAACGGAGAAATGGATAGGCGACAAGCAGGGAGGATATTTAGGAAGGGAAAGAGGATGTGTAGATCACAGATTTGTACCCTGAATCGTGTTGTGGAGAAATATCTGGAGAAGAAACAAAAGGTGTATGTTGCCTGTATGGACTTGGAGAAGGTCTAGGGGACAGAGTGGATAGAGACCTAGGTTTGCGGAAAAGTACTTAGAATATACGGAGTAGAGGGCAAGTTGCTGAAAGCAGTGAAGAGCATGTATGAGGGTGCCAGGCGGCAATACGTGTGGAGAGTGAGCAGAGCGAGTTCTTTGACCGGAATGTGGTTTGAAACAGGGGTGTGTGATGCCCCGTGGGTGTTTACTGTATATATGGATGGAGTCATGGAAGAAATACTATCAAGAGCAGTGGATGTTGGTGTATCGCTGAAAAGGGAGGGAATTGAGTGGAAGCTACCTATACTGCTGTTTGCGGATGATACAGTTCTGATGAGTGATAATGAATGGGAGTTGCAGGGTCTGGCAAATGAGTTTGGAACAGTGTGAAAAAAACGGAATTTGAAGGTAAATGCAGGGAAGAGCAAGGTTATGGTCTTTGAAAGGGGTGATGTCACAGAGTGTGAGGTGAAGCTGAACGGTCAGGCTATGGAGATCGTCACCTCTTTTAAGTATCTGGGCAGTGTGTGAGTAAAGATGGGACTATGGATGAAGAAGTGCGGGAGAGGGTACAACAGGGGAAGAGGGTTGTAGGAACGCTAAAAGCAGTAACAAGAAATAGGGTGGTCAGTATGGAAGTGAAGAAGTCCTTGCATGACAGTGTGGTAATCCCGACACTGACTTACGGAAGCGAAGCGAAGCATGGACGTTGGTTGAGAGACTCAGACCAAGAGTGAGAGCAGTGGAAATGAATTACTTAACCCTTATTTAGCGGGGTCGGACTTAAGTCCGATACGAAAAAATTGGACTAAATGGCGGGGTCGGACTTAAGTCCGTGGACATATTCCCGCCCTAATTTAGGTGGAAAGCGAAACTTGGTGGTCAGGCGGTGTACTACAAGGGCCCACCCACACATCCCCACTGCGTGACCGTGACTAAGTGACCCTCAAGCAGCCATAATGGAAGGTCAAGATTTGCCCGTGTTCGATTCGGTGGCCGCCATCCCTAGTGCGTCGCGCCACCCTACTAACCACGCCCGGCTTACCACCCAGGAACTAGATATCATGCTGAACTCTTCAGAACTTTCTAATAAGCTGTTGGATGAAACCGTCGAAGGTCTGGGTGAGAGTCTTGGTAGTGTGGATGACTCGGAAGACGAAAATAACTCGATCATAGGCTTTAACCCCAAGCATAATTTGCGTGGGGTGGATGTTGTGGTTGATATTGGACAGACCCTTGAGCAAATTGGAGACGTTCCTGACGAAGAACATACTGGTGTGGGTGTTGGTAAGTACAATTTATATTTTATAATTGCTTGAAAATGTGATTGCAAGCATTTTATCACCTTACGAGCGGCTGGTGGAGTATATTTCACTGTGCCGCCCAGCGGGTTTTTTTTTTTACCCTAAATGGGGTTGTTCCGTGCTCTTTTTCATGCATAAACAAGACCCAGAGCGTAATACAAGTATGTATCCTGAAAGTGCGTAAATTGAGCTTTCCAGTGACACCCGAACCATCCTTTTACGATCACTGGTTGTCTTTCAACGATCGTAAAACACGAGTGAAAAAAAACCCTAAAATACGGTAATTTCCTTATATAATTCCCTGTGTGGCGAGCGGTCTTGAGGTAATTTATGCTCCTAATCACCGCTCCGCTCTCTCTCAGAGCACATTACGTCCTCAAAATTGCACTCTACAAGAAATTTCCTTTGCATTTTATAGCGTAGTATTTGTAGGCCGCTCGCAAAATTTCTTAAGGTAATATAAAAAAAGAAAAATTGAATATTTGTGCTTGGCATTATATGATTGTGGGGAACAGATGTAGGCCTACCGTATATATTATGTTTTCATATATATGATACATGTGTAACATTTTTATATTATCACGACTCTCTCTCTCTCTCTCTCTCTGTCTCACTCTCTTTGTTTGTACTCCTTTGTACTCTCTTTGTCTGATGTAGGCCAGGGCACGCCCCTAACTAATCTCTTTCCCTCTCAGGGGAAATCACACCTAGCAGATGTTTTTGACTTCCCCTCTCTCTCTGTCATTCTCTTCCTCTCTGGGTCTACATATACTGCATTTGACATTGGAATTGCTTGAGAGTTTGATTGCAAGCATTTTATAGCGTATTATTTGCAGGCGTTCGGTAAATTTCTCACGATAACCAGGGTGTATGGTACATTTCTCATTGATAATACAAGCAACAACGAAGCTTGGCGAAGATTGTGGTCTACAATATACCTTTTTATAATTGCATGTGACCTTGTAATTGCTTGAAAGTTTGATTGCAAGCATTTTATAGCGTATTATTTTCAGGCGTTCAATAAATTTGATAAATATATCAAAATAAGTCCTGTGGGACTATGAAATAGCTATTATTGGACAAGGACAATATTTTGTTCATCCCTCCACTGGAACATCAACAACAATGTCAACAACGTATCACCGTCGGCAATCGTAAGATTCAGAGTCGTAAAGATTCCAGGACGAGCTCAATAGAAAATGAATGAATGAAATGAATGAGTGTGCAGTACTGCCAATACGTATAGCGACTTCCGCTAGATCTAGAGACCTTTACTTCGATCTAGCAGCAATGACTTACACTGGCGGTTTTGTTTTGAATTTCCAGAACAATTTCGAAGTGATATTATATGGATTTTGCCAATTCATATTTCTAGTGGTATTTATCATGTCTTACATCTAACAATATATGCTAGCGGATTTAACTTCAATTGGTAACCCTCCCGCTCGAGTCGGCTCCAAGAAAATCGATAATGGTGGCACTTTAGTAAACAGGTGATAAACAAAAACGCATGCGGGTCGGTTTGGTGTATCGGTATTATGGTAAGTTGGCTACCTACTATTGTTTATACGATATAGTAAGTAATGATAAGTAAATTATTATATATTATATATAAAACAAAAACAAAATTCCTGCAAAGCAAGCGAAACAGAGAGAGAGAGAGAATGCAGAAATGTAACTGAAGAAAGAGTGAAAAAGATATAATAATACAGAAATATTACAAGCAAATAAATGAAATAGAGGGATTAGTTAGAGAAAATAATAATGAGAAATACATAATACGGATGAGGAAGAGGGGAAGCGAGCGAGCCAGAGAGAGAGAGAGAGAGATACAGGAGTGAGAGAGATTAGAGAAAATAGAGAGATTGCAAGCATTTTATAGCGTATTATTTGCAGGCGTTCAGTACATTTCTTACGGTAATACAAACAATGAAAGATTGAATATTTGTGCTTGGCATTATATGATTGTGGGGAACAGATGTAGGCCTACCGTATATATTATTTTTTCATATATATATGATACATATGTAACATTGTTATATTATCACGACACTCTCTCTCTCTCTTGTCTCTTCCTCTCTGGGTCTACCTATAGCCTACATTTATAATTGCATGTGACCTTGAAATTGCTTGAGAGTTTGATTGCAAGCATTTTATAGCGTATTATTTGCAGGCGTTCAGTAAATTTCTTACGGTAATACAAACAACCAAACAACGAAAGATTGAATATTTGTGCTGCACATCCCTCATACGAAATACCATTCCCACCGTATAGAGAGAATACAGAAACTGAACTGAAGACAGAGTGAAAAAGATATAATAATACAGAAATATTACAAGCAAATAAATGAAATAGAGGGATTAGTTAGAGAAAATAATAATGAGAAATACATAATTATACGGATGAGGAAGAGGGAAAGGGAGCACAAGAGAGGGAAAGCGAGCGAGCCAGAGAGACAGACAGACAGGAGGAGTGAGAGAGATTAGAGAAAATAATAATGAGAATTACATATACGGATGAGGAAGAGAGAGAGAGACAGAGCGCGCGAGAGAGGGAAAGCGAGCGAGCCAGAGAGAGAGAGAGAGAGACAGACAGGAGTGAGAGAGAGAGAAAGAAAGAGAGAGAGAGAGAGAGAATACAGAAATAAGGAGAAATAAGAGAAAAATAAGACCGATTACCGAAGGAATAGTAGACACGCGAGAGGGCCGAAGTCAGGCCAAAGCGAACGCAACCGAACGCGCCCGGGAAATAGACCAAAAAGTACCTCCTCTTCCTCACCTCTTTCCACCCTACACACTCATTCATAACATCCATTCATAGACTTATATAGGGAGACGAAGAGTTGCTCTTTCCAAAAATGATAGTTTCGTTCGCATTGGAGCCATAGTAACGGCGCTAGGGCGAGTGAAATTGAGCGAATATTTCGGGATTATGCCCGCTGAGCGGTACAGTGTAAAATACCTTACCACCCGCTAAATAAGGGTTAAGGAGTGCGTGCGGAGTTACATGGAGGGATAGACACATTAATGAGGAAGTAAGAAGGAGGTGTGGTGTGGAGGTAGATGTGCTGGAAAGTGTGAAAAGGAACAACTTGAGATGGTTCGGCCATATGGAACGTATGGAAAGCGAGAGAATGACTAAGAGGGTGTACGAGAGCGAGGTGGAGGGACAGAGAGGGAGAGGTAGACCGAATGAGAAGTGGAAGGATGGAATGAGGAAGTACATGAACGAAGCCGGTGCTGCTTGGGGGGAGGGGCGTCGACTGACTGGGGATAGAGGTGCATGGGGGCGGTTCGTTCGTGGCCACACCTTCGGGGATCACGGCGTCAGCCAATAGATAGATAGATAGATATGTACATAAAATGATGATGTGTTAAGAATATTTATTTTTGTTAGCAAAGGCATAATGCCGAGAGTTGTAATTAGATAGGATCTGATAGGAAAGATTTAAGTATAAAGTAAAAAAAGGGGGGGGGGAGATCAATTCTTGAAGACAGAGGGGCAACCAATAGGCTCAGAGGAAAACAGTTTCGGTTAGTTGCCAGATAGGTCAGTTATAGGTAGGGAAGGACACTAGTCCATATAAATAACGAACTCTTTTGTTAAAAAGGAAACTATATCCATTATCTTTTGAGAGGACAATTGGGTCAGTTTTGGCGGAGCGTTAAGGACGTCACGTCCAGTATAGTAATGTATTCATAAGAATTTATATAAAGGATTATAACCGTGAATCGTTTCCGTGTAGAGGTTTTGAGGTACAGTTTACCCATTTAAGAAATATTATTGATTAAGTGTTTATTGTGAATATAGCTTATTTGTAATAGGATTGCGTGAGCGTATAATTGGAAGGTGTTATCAACTAGATTTATCAAGGTAAATAGTGTAAACTACCTGTTCATTTGAGTAACTGTGTGATAGAACCTAAGATTGTATTTGAGAGGGAAATCTAAATGACTTGTAATCCCGGCCGGTTCATTTGTTGGAATTTATTGTATATTGAGAGAGTGTTGAGGTGCCCTTGTTGTAACGACGTCTTTGCCATAATTATGAGTTAATGTAAGATATAGGAAATATTAGTAAAGAGATTATATGTATTAATGCCTTGGTCTCGGGAGTAGACACAATAGGCCCAGTGGACGTGTTTAATTCGTAAGGATAGATAAAGAATATCACTTTTGTTTAAATAGGTAAATAACGATTGATTTATTAGGCCCTGGTCTCCACAGTAGACACAGCAGGGCTCGGAATAAACTATATTAAATTAGAAACTAATAACGTGCCTTTGGATCGAAGTCAACTTGAGTCAATACCTGAATAACAGGAATTCAGCTAGGGAGTAACGGGAGCTCTAGGGTTCCAAAGTACAACCTATCATGAATCGACGTAATAGTCAATCTGTGTCTTGAACTCATCTCGGCCCGAACAGAGAAACAGTTATTAGAGTAGTTAGGAAGTTTTGCTAAATAAAGTATACGAACTTCTAGATGACTGTCGATTTATCCCCCACGTAAGTAGTATAGTCGAGAAAAGAAAATAAGTACTACATTTTGGTGGCAAGCGGTGGGATTCGACAAATCATTTAGATTGAGTATAATTATCTAACAGAACAGACATTATGACGGGCGTATTACCATTCAGATTACGGGAAGAGGGGAAGGAAGAAATCGAGCTCTGGATCGAGCAGTTAGAATGTCAGTTCACGTTACTTGACGTAGGAGAAAATGGAAAGAAGATCGCCTATGGAAAGGCACACTTAGGCAAGGCCCTGAATGATGTAAGAGTGCGTCTAGAGGGACTAGTGTCATGGGCCGAAGTTAGGAGTGCCCTAATTGAAGAATTTGGCCGAGAAACTTCCACCAGGAAGGCCAGAGACAAACTTAAGAGTCTGAAACTCGACGGCCAATATGTGAGAGCCCTGAGGAGGGAAATCGCGAAAAATGTCAAACTATCGTATCCCCATATGGATCAAGAGAGCCAGGAAACTAACATCAGGGAGATTATGATCCAAGCATGCCCGGTGGAAGTTAGAAAGCACTGCATTATTCATGAAGTGAATACTATTAAGGAACCCATGGAGGTCATTAAAAAGATCATGAAGGCTCGAGAAGTAGGAGAGGAAAAAACGTAAGGGGAGGAGGAGAACCCAAACAAAGGGTATCTGACAACCCTGATCCGATGCTTCACATGTAGACAGACCGGACACCTAGCTAGGAACTGTTTCAACCGTCCACAAGCCCCAACCCCTAGATTTAACCCCAGACCCGCACTTCCAAATGATCGACCTCTACCAAGGGGAACCGATCCAAACTGGGGAGGAATGCTTCCGGTAGAATACAGGAAGACAGAAAGCCAGCCAAAAGTCACGATGCCGGAAGAGAGAGAATATGTTCTGTTAAACCTCACATAGAAGGGCGGTATAGTGAGGTCAACATCTTAGCTTAGAGAGACAAACGCCTTGTGAAACTATAGTAATCAATGGGAAAGCCGCCAATATGCTAATTGATACGGGGGCAAACAGAAGTTGTCTTTTAGAGAATTTTATAAAAAAAAATCAGAAAGAAATGATTTAAAAGAAATTACCCTTAACCCGTACAGCCCCAGCGACGCACCTGGCACGTCGGCGATGTATGTAACGCACAGCCCCAGAGACGCGCCTGGCGCGTCACCCTAATTGCGCCGACCGTACCCTCAGGTGTAGCCACTCAAGAGGGCTCAGATTTGTATGGGAACTGTGTACGTATCCCACGCACCCGTGCCGATGGTTGAAAACTCTCAAAGTCCACGTGCGTGCGCGTGAGCGCGCAATAACCTTGTTTTTTGGGGTAATTGCCTTCAATTTTTTTACTCTTGTAAAATACGTTTTCAGGGGCTCTGTAGGACCATTTTTTAAGCTTTTTGAGCGGTTTTTCGTGGTTTTTCCTTCATTCCTAACCCATTCGCTATTGTTTCTGGAATAAAACCATTTTTTGAAAACCGGCCGGGTTCTGGTGAATAAACATTACAAAACTAGCCGGGGCTGGACGGGTTAAATCAAACCAGTATTCAGTTGTCAGGAGCCGGGGGCCAACCACTGACGATCCTAGGGAGAACTAATACGGTAGTAGTACAATGGAAAGGAATTAAATTCACCACCGATTTCTGTGTTTTATCGGGAAAATCGAATAGTGCAGTCGATGGGTATCTGGGGATAGATCTCATGAGTCAGTTGGGGGTAACTATCCAGTGTGGGCCGAAAGACACAACGACCACCCTACGACCTCAAATAGTAGCTACCACAGGAAAACTGTCTATCCCCCCTAGATCTTGGAAAATAATAGAGATTCCTCCAACCCCGGGCATGACTGCCGGGATTTTTTAACCTGATGCACAGAATAAAGTAAGAATATCTCCCACCTTTATTACTACCGACCAGAGGAAACTAGTTCTAGCCAACTTTAGCGATGACACGATTAATTATCAAAAAGGAAAACTGTTAGAACAAGTCACACCCGCTCCACCCACCACTGTTGGAACTGATGGACCTGTGAACTTACCTGAAATTCCGAAACAATTAACATTAAATCAAGCCAATACCTTACATGAATTGCTCTGGACATACCGAGATGTGTTTGCTCAAAACGAAGGGGACCACGGATCGGGCCGAACCTGACACACCCACGAGATACACACTCAAGGGCCTCGTATTAGGCAACCCTATAGACGACAAAATCCCATTATGAGACAAAAAGAAAAGGAACAAGTCGAGGAAATTATTAAGCAGGGGATAGTAGTGGAATCCTACAGTCCGTGGTCATCTCCAGTAGTCCTGGTAAAAAAAAAAGATGGGTCTACTCGGTTCTGTGTAGATTATCGAAAATTAAACGATGTCACCATCAAAGACGCGCAACCCCTACCTCACATTGATGACTCGCTAAAATCACTCAATGGGTCAACCTGGTTCTCTACCCTAGACCTACAGAGTGGATACTGGCAAGTACCAGTTAGGTCAGAGGACCAAGAGAACACCGCGTTTGCCACGAGTGAAGGCAAGCTCTACCAGTTTACCGTCTTGCCTTTCGAAGTTTGCAATGGACCAGCCAGTTTCACTAGAGTCATGGACGAAGTATTGAGGGGATTAACCTGGAAAACTTGTTTAGCTTACTTGGATGATATTATAATCTTTTCCGCTAGTTGGGAGGAACATATTCACCGACTACAAGAAGTGTTAGAAAGAATCAGGGGGGCAGGACTTCAACTGAAGCCTTCAAAATGCCAATTAGGGGCCCGTGAGGTGGCATATCTAGGGCACGTGGTTTCCAGTAAAGGTATCCAACCGGACCCACATAAAGTGAGATTTATTGAAGAAATCTCACCCCCGTCCTCTGTCAAAGAGATCCGAGCGTTTCTGGGAATGGCATCCTATTATCGAAGGTTCATACCCAACTTTTCAAAAATTGCTCGCCCCATGACTAAGAGACTGGAAAAAGGGAGGAGGTTCGACTGGGACCAGAGTTGTCAAATAGCTTTTGATCACCTGAAACAACAATTTACTTCTAACCCCATAGTTTGTCATCCGGATTTTACCAAGCCGTTTCAGCTATACACCGATGCTTCTGATGAAGGGCTCGGAGCCGTATTGGCCCAGAAATGGACGGAAAGGAAAGCATAGTAGCATGTGCTAGCCGGACGCTGAATAAGGGCGAAAAGAATTACAGCGTTACAAAAAAGGAATGTCTAGCTCTAGTGTGGGTTGTACATTATTTTCGTCCATATCTAGCCAGGGTCCATTTCGAAGTTATCACGGACCACCGTAGCTTGCAATGGCTCAGGAAAATGAAAACGGAAGACGGACTATTTGTCAGGTGGAAGGTGATTTTGGAGGAATACTCTTTTGAAGTTAGACATAGACCAGGTAAACTGCACACTAATGCCGATAGCCTGTCTCGACTACTGGTAGCACCCGTCCAACACACTGAACCTAACAGGGAAGAGCATGACCCTAGGTATGGCAACAAAGTAAAATTCTCTGAGGGAGTCTGGAGGGATTCTAAAGATCGGGTAGTACTTGATTATTCGGAGGCTTAACACATGATCCAAATCCTTCACGGACAAGAAGGAAGGGGGGCTCATTTGGGACAGTCTCGAGTTCTAAAGCAATTTAATGAAAGGTACTGGACCATGAGGGCCGACCAGATTGTTAAAGAAGTTGTTCAAAATTGTTTGGGATGTCAAAGGGGCAAAGATGGACGGGGACCTAGACAGTCGCCCGGACACATTACGGCCGGTAAACCGTGGGACAAATTATCTGTGGACAGTATGGGACCTCTGCCCCAACAGACGAACAAAAGATACATCTTAACCTGCGTCGACGTCTTTTCCAAATACACGGTTGCTTGCGCTATTCCGGACAAGAAAGCCGAAACCGTGGCTAGGGTTATTCTAGAAAAGGTCATTATTGTATATGGCACCCCTGGAGGTATTCTGAGTGATAGGGGAAAAGAATTTAATTATGAAATCTGGTAACACTTGAAAGAAACCTTGGGCTACTAGATACAGCACACCTCCCCGTATCACCCCCAGGGGAATGCTGTATGTGAAAGGAACCATAGGGTGTTAGCAAATTGTATCCGGGCTAGTCTGAGCTCACAATGGGAGAAAATCGTCTGAGGTTGGCCGTAACTTCTGCCAGAAATTTTCTGGGGGGGTAAATACCACGGTTTGTAGTACTACTGGGTATTCTCCCTATGAGATTATTTTTGAAATCACGCCGAAATTGCCTCAAGAACGATTATTACCCTACCCCAGTCCTTCCGCCACATATTCCCAACCAGGACAATATTTGAAGGAACAAGGGGAACGACGACAGCAAGTTCATAATCATATTACCCAGCAACAGCCTAAGAAAGTTTCTCTAAATACTCCTTATTACCGGGGGGAATATATTCTGGTGAAGAGACATGATCCCACCCGAGCTGGTAAACTGGAAGAGAAATACGAGGGTCCCTTCAGGGTTGTAGAGATAAACGGGCCCTATCAAGTGTTGTACTCGCATCATGGGGATATTGTGTCAGCTACCCATATTCGTCATACTAAATGATATGAAGGTATTTTACAACCAGATATGAGCGAGTGGAGTAGCGAGGAAGGGAGCGAGGAGGAGATAGAATTCGGGGCTGATGACCCTAGTACTTCCGCAGCTCGACCTAATGTTGGAGGTCCTAACCTGAACAGGAACTATTCGAAAGACTCTCCGTTCTGGTGGTCTCTTAGTCGCAAACCTAACGAGAGTCTCCCTTAGTTTGGGCAAAAGGGAAACGTAGGAGACGAAGAGACTGCGCCAAGTGGGTAAAATGATTACTATGAGCTTACCGATGATGAAAAGTCTACGGTCCCCGACAGCGAAGTTTCAGATCTCCCGAGAGATTTCAATAAGATAGTGAGGAAGAGTGTTTTCGAGACGAGGTAGAAACGAGAGACGTATTTCTTGAAGGGAAACGTATAATTGGCTCTCCCTCAGCTAAAGTAAATGAATCTAGAGAAAATCCCATGACTAATGTTCCGGATAAAAATCCAGCTACAGCGTCTAAACCCACGGGCCCCATAGAAACCCTTACTCGTAGTGGTAGGACTAGCCGTCCACCAATCAGGTACCTGGACAAGGGTATAAATAGGACCCCCGAGGCACGTGCCTGCCAGTTGCAAGGCACCATGCCTCTCCCCTCTGACCCTCAGTACCGACTCCGTCGACTAGTTGCAATGGTCAATGGAAAAAGGACAGAGAATAAACACTACCAGGGGCTTCAAACAGCTTCTCAGTCATCCCGGGCAAGGTATAGTAGCTAAAACTGCCGTGGGAAATCAAAATCCTGCACTTCAGCTACACAGATGCCTTTGTGAGCACAGTGGACTGGTGGAGTGGCAGCCGGATGGCCAAAATTTTAGGGGAACAGTGTTACGGCGATCAGGAGCTCGCCTTAAGTTAGTAGAGGGTGATAAAGTAGAAAAGCCCTCCACCAATCACCGCGCTCCCTTCTACTTGCTTGCCTCGCCAGCTGATTTTGACAGTTCTAAACATCAACACGCCACACCTTCCCAGCCAGCCAATCAGCGGCCTCCATTTTCGGAGCACAAAGCTGAACTTTCCACCTCACCTCTAAATTTGCTCTCGTTCTCTTCCCGGACAGTTTCCTCTGGTTGAAATAGATTCAATACATCGGTGCCAGCCCTATACTCCCGTAAGCCACTGAAAAACATTTGCAACCAGCTTCCAGGAACTTATTATGAAGAGTAAAGAGTGGAGGTGGAGAAGGCGAGAAATCAAAGCGAGCGGGCTGCCGCACGAGCCTCTCAGCCAATCACAGCGCGGGAGAGCGGGAGGCGGTGTGACGCTCACCGCTTCCCCCAGAACCGCATGGCTTACTCGCTAGGACTCGCCAGGGCAGAGAATATAGCTACAGTCTACCTATCATTGTGTACTTTCCTTCTCGAGAAAGCTTGTGTTGCAGACAGTTCAGAACTGTTCTTTATTTTCGTCTGTCACAATCCTTTCTATTTTATTTAGTCAATTGAAAGTATTGTGTTAAGTAGTTGAATGATGGGAAGGCGAGCGGGAGAGGGAGAGAGAGAGAGAGACAAGGTGGAGTGACTTGGTAGTGAGTGCGGCGCGTGGCTGGACCCCTTACATAGGCCACGCGGGATTCTTTGCCTCCTGCCTAACACTGCCTAATACGCGGCTGCTTACTGGGCGACTGTCGCGCGACCTCGTGCCATTGTTGCGAACTGGGACTCCAGCCAGGAGGTCCATGGGAATATCCTTGTCAGATCCTTCCCAGACAGCATACTCTAAGCATCTCCCTTGAACTGTCCCACACTCTTGTCTTAGAATCTTTCTCTCCTACTGCCTCTATCATTTCCACTACTTCCTCACCTTTTATTAATATCAATTCCCCTCTGGTTCTCTGCATCCACACCTTGAATTGGTGGCCAGACTGTATTATATGCTGGATCTCACATTTCTTATGTACTAGATTAAGGTTGAAGATAGTCATTGTCTTTTTGGGAGATTGTATTGCTCAGACTGTCTCCATCAATCACTAATGTTTCTACAGGGTTAAATAATGCTAGACTAGGGATCAGGTACCTTGCTGTTGGTGTTTTCAATGTGTGTAGGCTACTTTTGAGCTACACAACACTACGGATTCTGTGGGTTACCTGGGTGGATCTTTTGTCTGTGTACCTTGGAGTTTAGACTGTGTAGTGCGTGAGGGCTGCTTGCCTAATCCACCCAACACTGTTCTAATTCTATTTGCTTTTACTTTTGAGGGTCGCCAGGAGGATACTCGATACTTGTGATCGAGAATCCTCAAGAGAGCACCCCTTCATATTAACGTAATCAGGCCGCACAGACCCAAGGTCCACACTAGGCTAGGAGCTGCCTTGCTCCACCAGAAGTCTGTACCTTTGCGCATCCCAGCTAGACTTTATTAACCCGGGTAGACATTAGCTTGATTAGATCATATACTCTTTTATGCATACCCATTATTTTTACACAAGCATTTTGAGGTCTAGGTTGCCGTAGAGAGACACAAACAGCATAGACCGGTTTTGTTAATAGGAGTACTACTTTTTCGTGGCGAGCATTATTACAGTTGCACCGCTTATAATATTCTTGTGTCCAATAACATTATATGTCCAGCCTTTTTGTGTATTTAGCCTACACGTGCATTATCCTGCCTCCTGCTATTTTGTGGTTCCATTTCCGATACGTTCTTCTTAGTAGCATCCGACATTATTCAGAAGATTCCTTGATCGGTGCTTGAGGACTTTACAACACTTTCTTTCATAAAGGAGTGACAGATATTATTGATTAAAGTAACGTTAAGTAAACCTTCTTCTTGTTTGCATTAGATCACTCTTGTGATTTAATTAAGTTAACTATCTTTTCCTTGTGTACCATAATTAAGCAACCATATGTTATAGGTAATAGGCTGTTTCAGAGAACATCAGCCTATAGTAGAAGCACATAGATACTGAGAGTTAAGATACCCCGCTATCGCAGATATAACTCTGGAGGGTATATGTGTTCTTTGTTCAACGGGATTATATATCAGGGGTTGGATCTAGCGTTTCCGTTGTTGCATTTATGCCAGTCTAGTCCAATGTATAAGAGCCACTGATTTATACGAGACCCGATCGTAACAAATGGCGACCTAGCTCAGGATTTGGTGAACTGACATATAATTGCAGGTTATTGTGCAGATTTTTCTCACAGTTTAGGCAGTGAACATTTGTTGATTTTGTGGAATATTTTTTGAGGACATGCAAGAATTATTTTTTTAGCTAAGTAATATAGCACTTAAGCTGTCTCCGAGATTTTTTTATTGTGAATATTGTGGTATAAGAGTTTGGGGTACTTCTTTTTTGTGTATCAAAGTGAAAAATCTTCAGTGAGCATCAAGTCTTATAGCGGATCAGTGCAGGATGAAGACACAGTACGTGATGTAGAAGCTGAGGAGCAGCAGCATGGGCAGGTTGTTAACTTGGTGAACAGTGAGGAGGATGCAAGGAATTTTTTACAATGGCCTGTTACTTCCGACCGGTTGGTGGGTATGAATCGGTACGGTCTCCAGTGCTTAGCCGCAGCTATCGGTCATATATGTACTATTGGCATGACCAAGGATGACCTGATGACGTGTGTGCTGGGTTGGGTGACTGGCGTACGAGGTAGGGTGAGTGCTCAGAGCCCTTTGGCCGAGCTTCCCCTTCACTCGACTCCCAATCCTCCTATTGGAGTACCGACCCTGAGCACACTTCCGCAGGTGGGTAGTGACTGGCAGGGTGGTTTGCCCCTGGGGGGATCGCCGGGTATTTCTAACATCATTGCATCTCCTCCTCCTCCTCAAGGTTTGACCCCGGAGATGCTCTTTCAGCTCGAGATGGTAAAGATGCAACATCAGAGATAGAAGAGAGAAAAGAGCTGGCTAGGATGCAGCAACAGACGAGGGAAGCTGAGCTTAGGACTGAACTAGAATCTACAAGATACTGTGCCGACATGGATTTAGAGAAGTCTCGTGTTGAGACGACGGGACAGCGACTCGGTACTGGAAACCGTGCGCATGATCAGTCTCTATCGCACCTTCTCAAACTGGTCCCCGTATTTGACGAGTCTGGTGTCACAGAGTTTTTCAATAGATTTGAGAAGAAGTGCCGGGAGCATCAGTGGCCTGAAGTTAAGTGGGTGACCCTTGTGTCCTCTAGACTCGTAGGTAAGGGGCTCAAGGCTTACGATGCACTGCCTTTGGAGTCCTGCGTTGTTTATGAGGAGCTCAAGGAGGCTGTCCTGCGGGCATACGAGCTACAACCCGAGACATATAGATTAAAGTTCCGGGGTGTGACTAAGGGGCGAGACAGTATCTTCTTGGAGCACGCCCGGGACCTGTCCGACGCTATAGGAAACTGGCTCAGATCAGAGAAGACTAACTACGTTTCATCAGATGAAACAGTTGATGCTTCTAGAGCAGTTTTATAAGTGTACGGGCGGCGACTTGACTTTAAACCTTAAAGAGAAGAACCCAAGAACTCTCGTAGAAGCAGCAGAGATGGCTGATCTTCGGTTGTCACTAATTCGGGGGTGCGGCTCTGCACAGAGAAATGATGTAGGCATTAAGGAGCGTTACCCTCCCCCTCCCCGGAATATGGACACACATAAATTTAAAAGCAATGACACCAAGACTGATCACAAACCTAACACCGCCCTGTTTAAGAAGGGTCAGGAGACTTACACCTCAGTATAAGTCCAAGGGGAAATTTGAGTGTTATCACTGTAACAAAGAGGGGCACATGGCAAAAGCTTGTCCGAGCAGACCTCCCACGGTGGCTGTGTCATTGGCTCGCAGCATTGGGGTGTTCCAGAAGTCTTCTGTGTTTGCTGGAGGCATAAGATCAGAGGATGGAGCACCGCCAGTGAAGAAGGATCCGGAAGGCTCGAACCCTGTCCGCGATGCCTTTTGCGACCATAGAGGGCATGGCTGCGTGAAGTGGGGGGGCAAGAAGCACAGGGTACAGCTTTTGCGTGACACAGGTGCCTCTCAGACACTCTTGAAGAATTTCACTGGTAGACCCATAAACGCGGCACGGGTAGTTGTGGTGCAGGGAGTTAATGCAACTAGGTCATACCCGCTTGTTAGAATGGAGCTTGAAGTTGACGGTGTGACTCGCGAACTGGATGTGGGAATCGTGGAGAAATTGCCTGTTGGTGGCGTCGACCTCCTTATCGGCAATGACTTTGCGGTGCCTGCTTCTAAGGTTTCACCCTTAGTCGTTGCCGAGGATCCGGCCGACGTGAGTGGGGAGGAACAGGAGTGGGTTGAGAAGTGTCAGGTGCAACCAATGGCGTGTGTTGTAACCAGATCTCTCGCATCCAGGGAGTCACAGCCTAACCAACAGTCTTCAAATAAGCGGAGGAACGGTCACGAGAAGGTGCTGAAAGCTGATACGGTGGAGAGTCTAGTACCAGCAGCGCTTCTCGGGGACTCAGTATTAGCACCGTTATTAGACTCTGGAGAAGCACCACCACCTGTCACTGAGAGTGTAGAGGCAGGGCTTAAAGAGACTCTGAGGCAGCAACGGTATACACGGAGAGAGCAACGGGATGCAAAGTTCGATGTTGGGGGAGGGCATGAGTTGTTTCGCAAACACTTAGACAGGCTAGCTCCCTCAGATATTCGCAAATTGCAGCTAGAAGACCCGGAGGTTCTAAAGTGTAGTAACGGTGCTGTCGAATTCGAAGAGGACAGGGATGCAAAGTCTGGAGATTTGTTTTTCATTGATGGCATCTTGTATCGGCGATTCCAAGACCCGCAGAGAAGTGGGGAGGGTGGGTCAGGAGTGGTAGACCAGCTGGTCGTACCGAGGGTATGCAGGGATAGCCTACTAAGGTTGGCTCATGATGTACCGCTGGCGGGACACTTGGGTGTCCGTAAGACGGTGGCGGCTTTGGGGAAACTGTTTTGGTGGCCTGGTTTGAGAGCACAAGTGGTGTCATGGGTGGCAATGTGCAGTGTGTGCCAAAAGGTCGGGAATCCTAACCAGTGCATCCCAAAGGCTCCGTTACACCCAATTCCCGTCAGCGGGCCTCCCTTTAGTAAAGTAGTAGTCGACATGGTTGGCCCCCTCCCCCTCACAAGTGCCGGAAATAAATACTCTTGACAGTCATGGACGTAGCAACTCGGTACCCAGACGCATACCCGATGAGAAATGGTTTGGCGAAGACGGTGGTCCGTAACTTGCTATTATAATTCTCCCGGTACGGATACCCGCAGGAGTTACAGTCAGACCAAGGATCGAATTTCACCTCCAACTTGTTCGTTCAGACAATGAAGCAGCACGGGATAGTCACTGTAGTGTCATCTGCTTATCACCCAGAGAGTCAGGGGGTGTTAGAGAGGTGGCATTCCACTCTAAAAAGCATGCTTCGCTGCTATTGTCTTGAGAACGGGAAGGACTGGGATCTTGGCCTGCCGTATGTGTTATTCGCTGCACGAGAGGTACCTGGGGAGAGTTTGGGGTTTAGCCCTAATGAGCTTGTGTTTGGACACCGCGTCAGAGGGCCTCTCCACATGGTAAAGGAGATATGGGAAGGCACCGCTAAACCATGTTCTATGCTTAAGTATGTCCTTGAGAGTAGAGAACGAATGTTGCGTAGTCTGGAGTTGGCTGACCGCACTCTGGTAGGCTCTCAGGCCCTCATGAAGGACAGGTACGACCACAAGGTGAAACTCAGGGAGTTTCACGTGGGTCAGGAGGTGTTGATACTACTCCCTCTTGTAGGTCACCCCTTATCCGCATAGTACGCTGGTCCTTATAGGGTACCAGAGAAGCTCTCGGACTTAGATTACCTGGTGGCCACTCCAGACTGGCGTAAGAGGAATCAGTTATGTCATGTCAACCTGATGAAGGAGTATGTGAGGCGCCCACCTAAGCCTCTCACTGTCCCCGTGATGACTTTCAGCAGTCAAGGTGGAGAAGGAGAACGGGACAGTCATGCGCAGGTGGATGACAACTGGGATTATCATGTTTCTGCAGATCAGTGGGCGGGAAACACGAGACAGGCGGCTCATGAGGCTTTGCAACACCTACCTGAGCAACAGTGTGTGGCTGTCGAGCGCCTATTCGGTTTATACCCTACTGTATTTGCGAAACACCCAGGCCTCACTACTCATGAGGTGCACGACGTTGATGTCGGAGACCACCCACCCTTCAAATCAGTGCCCTATAGGGTGCCCCCTATTAAACTTCCGGCCCTCCGGGCGGAGTTGGAGTATATGTTGCAACAGGGACTGATCGAGAAGGGGGCGGTAAAGTGGACATCTCCCGTAACGCTGCAACCTAAGCCGGATGGCAAGGTGCACTTCTGTGTTGATTACCGCAGGCTAAACGGCTTGACTCCCACCAGCCCATATCCTCTTCCCCGGGTCGATGACTGTGTAGACAAGATTGGCAGGGCCAAGTTCTTGACCAAGGTGGACCTGGTAAAAGGGTACTGGCAGGTGCCTTTGTCTGAACAGGCGAAAGAGGTGTGTGATTTTGTGGTGGATGGTGCTACATATCGTTGTAATGTCATGCCGTACGGTCTAAAGAACGCACCAGCGACCTTCCAAAGCTTGATGAACGAGTTGGTAGCTGACATTCCGAACTGTACCGTGTACCTGGACGACGTCATTATCTACGATGACGATTTCAAGAGCCACTGTGAACATGTAGAATCCCTATTTAAGAAATTAAGCGAGGCAAACTTGGTGGTCAACCTGGGATAGTGTGATTTTGTGCGGGCTACCGTGCAGTATCTGGGGTTCATGGTGGGTTTGGGCCAGGTGTGCCCCCCACAGAACAAGATATTGGCTATTAACCACTTCCCCAGGCCGTCCACCAAGAAGCAGATCATGAGGTTTTTGGGCATGATTGGTTACTACCGCCACTTTATAAAGGGCTATTCTACTGTGCTGGCTCCTCTGACGGACCTATTAGCCAAAGATAGAAAGTTTAAGTGGGCGCCTGAGTGTGAGAGGGCTTTTTGGCTAGTAAAACACCTGTTGTGTACTCACCCAATCCTCAGGGCCCCGGACTTTAGCCGACCATTCCAGCTGGCAACTAATGCCAGTGGTGTGGGGGCTGGTGCCGTTCTGATGCAATCAGACGAAGATGGGCTGGAGCACCCCGTCAGTTTCTTCTCAAAAAAGTTCAACTCGGCGCAGAAGAACTATTCAGTAGTTGAGAAGGAACTGCTGGCGATTGTGCTAGCGCTCAGGCACTTTGAGGTGTATGTTCCAGCCTATGGACCAGTTGTGGTGATCTACACCGACCATCACCCCCTCAAGTTCCTGAATCAATTCCATAACTGGAATATGAGGCTGACCAAGTGGTCATTAATGTTGCAGGAATACAACCTAGAGTCCTAGACATATGCCATATTGCCGGTTCTGAGAATGTGATTGCAGATTGCTTATCGAGGGTGGAAGACCCGGGGTAGATCATCACAAGGGTAGCCTCCTACTTTGGTTTGATTAGTATGTTTACGTCTGGTGCTTGTTGGCTCGCGTGTGTAGCCCAGCGTATTGGGTCGTAAAGTAGGAGTTGCTGTGTTGGTATAGAAGTAAAAACTAGGGTTGCCCCTGTAGTGCAGCCGCCATAAACATATTAAAAATATAAAAATCCTATAAAAACTCTTTCTTTGATAGTTAATTTTTTGTTAAGTATGTTATAGCAGAAATTCTGAGTTGTACTCCTCTCAGAAGGCTGGGCTAGTGAAGCTCGCTCTTATGAGCATAACTATGTAGTTTAATCTATTGTGTTGGGAAGGGTTGTTAATTTTTATAATGTGTTATTTTTATGAGAACTGTGCTTTACATTTCATTGTCGCTGGGTGGCTAGGAGTGGCGAATTTTGTATGGGTTCTGCGTGTCAGATTTAGAGCTCATAGTTGGAGCCTCTTAAAAATCTTGGGTGGGGTGTGACGCTCACCGCTTCCCCCAGAACCGCATGGCTTACTCGCTAGGACTCGCCAGGGCAGAGAATATAGCTACAGTCTACCTATCATTGTGTACTTTCCTTCTCGAGAAAGCTTGTGTTGCAGACAGTTCAGAACTGTTCTTTATTTTCGTCTGTCACAATCCTTTCTATTTTATTTAGTCAATTGAAAGTATTGTGTTAAGTAGTTGAATGATGGGAAGGTGAGCGGGAGAGGGAGAGAGAGAGAGACAAGGTGGTGTGACTTGGTAGTGAGTGCGACGCGTGGCTGGCCCCCTTACATAGGCCTCACGGGATTCGTTGCCTCCTGCCTAACACTGCCTACTACACGGCTGCTTACTGGGCGACTGTCACGCGCCCTCGTGCCATTGTTGCGAACTGGGACTCCAGCCAGGAGGTCCATGGGAATATCCTTGTCAGATCCTTCCCAGACAGCATACTCTAAGCATCTCCCTTGAACTGTCCCACACTCTTGTCTTAGAATCTTTCTCTCCTACTGCCTCTATCATTTCCACTACTACCTCACCTTTTATTAATATCAATTCCCCTCTGGTTCTCTGCATCCACACCTTGAATTGGTGGCCAGAGTGTATTATTTGCTGGATCTCACATTTCTTATGTACTAGATTAAGGTTGAAGATAGTCATTGTCTTTTTGGGAGATTGTATTGTCAGACTGTCTCCATCAATCACTAATGTTTCTACAGGGTTAAATAATGCTAGACTAGGGATCAGGTACCTTGCTGTTGGTGTTTTCAATGTGTGTAGGCTATTTTTGTGCTACACGACACTACGGATTCTGTGGGTTACCGGGGTGGATCTTTTGTCTGTGTACCTTGGAGTTTAGACTGTGTAGTGCGTGAGGGCTGCTTGCCTAATCCACCCAACACTGTTCTAACTCTATTTGCTTTTACTTTTGAGGGTCGCCAGGAGGATGCTTGATACTTGTGATTGAGAATCCTCAAGAGAGCACCCCTTCATATTAACGTAATCAGGCCGCACAGACCCAAGGTCCAGACTAGGCTAGGAGCTGCCTTGCTCCACCAGAAGTCTGTACCTTTGCGCATCCCAGCTAGACTTTATTAACCCGGGTAGACATTAGCTGGATTAGATCATATACTCTTTTATGCATACCCATTATTTTTACACAAGCATTTTGAGGTCTAGGTTGCTGTAGAGAGACACAACCAGCATAGACCGGTTTTGTTAATAGAAGTACTACTTTTTCGTGGCGAGCATTATTACAGTTGCACCGCTTATAATATTCTTGTGTCCAATAACATTATATGTCCAGCCTTTTTGTGTATTTAGCCTACACGTGCATTGTCCTGCCTCCTGCTATTTTGTGGCTCCATTTCCGATACGTTCTTCTTAGTAGCATCCGACATAATTCAGAAGATTCCTTGTTCGGTGATTGAGGACTTTACAACACTTTCTTTCATAAACGACTGACAGATATTATTGATTAAAGTAACATTAAGTAAACCTTCTTCTTGTTTGCATTAGATCACTCTTGTGATTTAATTAAGTTAACTATCTTTTCCTTGTGTACCATAACTAAGCAACCATATGTTATAGGTAATAGGCTGTTTCAGAGAACATCAGCCTATAGTAGAAGCACATAGATACTGAGAGTTAAGATACCCCGCTATCGCAGATATAACTCTGGAGGGTATATGTGTTCTTTGTTCGACGGGATTATATATCAGGGGTTGGATCTAGCGTTTCCGTTGTTGCATTTATGCCAGTCTAGTCCAATGTATAAGAGCCACTGATTTATACGAGATCCGATCGTAACAGCGGGACTATAAAGCAAGGGGAGGATAGGTTACTGGGGTCATTCACCCCTCGGAACTCACTGGGTTAGCTTCCTGCCACCCGCTTACTCTCTCTCGCTCGGGCACTAAAGGGAACTCGGAGCAAACCATTCCAGCTACCATGCCCCCACCTAAAGTTCCAGCACAGACCACCCCTGAACTATCCTCACTGCCGCCCACTAGGAAGATACACCTTAAGTATCCGGCCGCCTGTCGTCACATCGCTGGTTTACACACTCACAGCCAAGCGATTCAAGAGGGACGACAATTAGTGGACGGGAGTGAGGACTTTCAGAAGAGCTATTGGCCAGCTTTGTGGTGGTAAAAACAGTTCCAGCACATACACTTGACCACAGACAATATATATATTTTTTAAGGACCCATATTGGGCCCGAACAAGACTTCAAAAGAAAGAGAGAAATGCTTGACTAACCTAGTGGTTCCAATAATAATTGATGTGTCCTTATAGGACAGACTAAAGAGAAAAGATCCTAGACTTATATGTACATAAAATGATGATGTGTTACGAATAGTTATTTTTGTTAGCAAAGGCGTAATGCCGATAGTTGTAATTAGATAGGATCTGATAGGAAAGATTTAAATATAAAGTAAAAAAAGGGGGGGGGGGAGATCAATTCTTAAAGACAGAGGGGCAACCAATAGGCTCAGGGGAAAACAGTTTCGGTTAGTTGCCCGATAGGTCAGTTATAGGTAGGGAAGGACACTAGTCCATATAAATAACGAACTCTTTTGTTAAAAAGGAAACTATATCCATTATCATTTGAGAGGACAATTGGGTCAGTTTTGGCAGAGCGTTAAGGACGTCATGTCCAGTATAGTAATGTATTCATAAGAATTTATATAAAGGATTATAACCGTGAATCTTTTCCGTGTAGAAGTTTTGAGATACGGTTTACCCATTTAAGAAATATTATTGATTAAGTGTTTATTGTGAATATAGCTTATTTGTAATAGGATTGCGTTAACGTGTATAATCGGAAGGTGTTATAACTAGATTTATCAAGGTAAATATTGTAAACAACCTGTTCATTTGAGTATCTGTGTGATAGAACCCAAGATTGTATTTGAGAGGGAAATCTAAATAACTTGTAATCCCGGCCGGTTCATTTGTAGGAATTTATTGTATATTCAGAGAGTGTTGAGGTGCCCTTGTTGTAACGACGTCTTTGCCATATGAGTTAATGTAAGATATAGGAAATATTAGTAAATAGATTATATGTATTAATGCCTTGGTCTCGGGAGTAGACACAATAGGCCCAGTGGACGTGTTTAATTCGTAAGGATAGATAAAGAATATCACTTTTGTTTAAATAGGTAAATAACGATTGATTTATTAGGCCCTGGTCTCCACAGTAGACACAGCAGGGCTCGGAATAAACTATATTAAATTAGAAACTAATAACGTGCCTTTGGATCGAAGTCGACTTGAGTCAATACTTGAATAACGGGAATTCAGCTAGGGAGTAACGGGAGCTCTAGGGTTCCAAAGTACAACCTATCGTGAATCGTCGTAATATTCAATCCGTGTCTTGAACTCATCTCAGCCCGAACAGAGAAACAGTTATTAGAGTAGTTAGGAAGTGTTGTTAAATAAAGTATACGAACTTCTAGATGACTGTCGATTTATCTCCCACGTACGTAGTATAGTCGAAAAAAGAAAATAAGTACTACAATCATTATTATTATGTCTTTGTTTTGTTTTTTGTAACAGCTGAGAAACATGTTAGCAGTACACTTTCCTATGAATGAAATTTGTATACTTTGTATAGCATATACTATAGAAAGCATAAAAATTAGTAATTTAAATTTCCGATACAAGGAGGAAAGCAATATCATATAATCAAAGACATAACTCATTTATCATACACAACATTAATTGTTATACCCTTTTTATACCTTTGATACATTGCACAAGCTGGGAATGTGAGAGATGGAATTTAGGAAATCCAAGCGGACTATAGTAGGCAAACCAATAGTGCATTGTATGACTAAAGCATAAATGTTTCAGCTTATACTCTACATACCCAAAGGTTTTATTTCAGATGTGGAGGCAAGTTGTATCTCACCTCTAGTGACTTTGAAAAAACATTGACCTTAGCATCATAGTTTTCCAGTTTTTGCCCAATCACTGTTCATCATTATATCATATGTATTTGCCAAAACAAAATTTATTTTCTGAACTATGTTTGACAGATGTTTTGAAATCATTATTTGAAGGTCAAAGTGAGTGAGGTCAGGTCAGGTCTAATCATGACCTTAGCCATATATTCGATTTTTACACTCATATTACACGTAGTTACACATAACTGATGTAATAAGTCTGTGTTAAGAAAGTATAACCTGAAAATACTCCAAAGAATACAAAACTAAATAAATATATACATATATAAAACATTAAAAAGTAAAAAGTGTACTTCTCACTAGGCAAATTTAGCATCTGTTACATTTGTGTGAGCAATGTTGCTGTAACTTTGATGTCATCTGTCAACCCACCCTTTGATGACATTACCAGTTAGGTTAGCCTTCTTGCACTTGTAGTGCCCTTTACATACTTTCTTGCAGCCACAGTGGATAAGTTCGTAGCAGCTCAGTGAGGCTTCTGGAAAGGTTGTCCACAGTGGCTGCTATCCCATTGCTTCCTTCACCCAGCCTCAATCAGAAGGGCTTGGCAGCTTAGGGTCAGACACTAAAGCATTGTTCCAGACATTGGTCTGATAGATGGCCCACTTGATGCGATGCTTCAGCGCAGCCTTCGTTGGTGGGATGCGTTTTTCTTTCCTCTTCCAGGAAAAGCAGAGACTGTGCCACATCCCCTAAGTGCATGGAACAAGGAGAGAGTGGCACAGGTTCTTGGATCCAGCTTGTTGGTTACTTCATGAACCCCAATGTATCTGAAGCTGGTGCATGTACCAAGAGCAGTTCACAATTCCTCTGGCTCGATCCTCCTAAATATGGCCATGGCTATTACAACAAAATCAGTTAATATGCTACGAATCACCTTCTTTTAACCATTCTTAACAACATTTGACACATGCAGAGGCAAACGTGTGTCTGCTTCTTCGTGAGAACATGAAGTGACTTTCGTCAAGTCAGACTGAGCAAGAAAGCAGAGCACCATCTTCTTGTGAGTTGCATAGATTTATTTTCCATCATCTACTTGCATGCAAGTGCCTTGCTGGGAGAGGAATCAGAACAATTCTGTTTTGCATTCATCGTCACGCAGGAAGTCTTTCCAGTGCTTTGACATTGCAGTGGTTGGAGCCATCCATCTCCTGATACATTTTCCTTTTTTCTGTTGGGTTGTGCCTTTCAAACTGTATGGCATGAAGACATCCTAGCTAATATCAAGACAGCTCATTTCCTTAAGCTGGGATTTTGCATACGACAAAAAGATACTGTCTACATAGCCTGGAAGGTCTTTCCTGTACCAAGATTCAGCATGTGAACCATGGCTGCACCATCAAGGATCACAACATTGACCACAGGAGCAGGTTGTGAGTCAGTGTCATCAGTCTTCATGCAGTCCAGGAGGTCTGGTTTTATACAAAGTCGCATTTTCCTTCTCAGAGACAAGGATAGTGGTGCTGTCTGGTTTTCGTGGCTGAAAAATTGAACCAAATCTCCATCTCATCCTCTGCTTTGACTGTGTCTTCACTGGCAGATGGCTGAAGACAGGCATCTTGTTCTTGGGCAGGGTGTCTGTAACTGGCTTTGTTCGCTACTCCAGCCATTCTTCCACAAAGGTAATATACTAGTCTGCACACAAGTACTACACCTTCTTCACTGTCTGTAACTGACGCATCCATGATATCTTTGGAGTCAAGCACAGGAAAATCCTGGCTCTCCTCAAGAAACAGGTTCCCCTTCTCTTTGATCACTTCTGTGAGGGACCTAACATGCTTCACAAAGGCTTCTTGTACTGCTGGCTCCTGCTATTGGTGACGGTTTTCACTTGGCGGGAACCGTACGTTCTCAAATTCTGCAGTCATTCTGGCAATTTCTGGCCACCATCCAACATCACAGCGCTCCACGATTCTTTGTCAAGCTAATTGCTCTACCAGATCCTTTGATGACTGCATTTTGTTTTGTTCATGGCAGTGGTCAATTGCAATGGCCGAGAACTTGTTGCTTGTTTTATGCACAATAAACTTCCTGACACTGAATTCTTCCAGGATTGCTGGGTGTGACTCTTGGAGGACCATCATGTCAAAAGCGTATGCTGACAGCCACCTTGAGTAGTGAGTGTGGTCTTGAGCAAATATTCAGAGTAGGAGCTCTGCAAGGGTTTCTACATGGAGCTGAAAGCTTCCCTCCTACAGTGATCAGATGTACAAGAGCATGAGGACCTTGAGTGAGAGGGTTTTTAGCCAGTAATCGTAATGCAACTTTTCGCTCGTTCACTGTAAGCACCAGTCTTTCAAAGTTGGAGAGGCTGCTTCAGATGTGCAGTCCTCATTGAAGTCCTGGTGGAATAGTCTGTACAGGCTAGCAACTATGACTTGGTGGGCATGGCGGATCTTGGTCACATGGCTGGCATGGATGAAAGAACCTGCAGTGCTGGGGCTTGCGATCTCAGCCTATACCAGAGCATTTGTCCATTCACTGTTGTCTTCAAGCCAGTCACACAGGAGCTGCAACAACACACAATTATCAAACTGGTTTTGATTGGTTGTTCATCCTGTGATTTTATATATATATATATATATATATATATATATATATATATATATATATATATATATATAGTGTATATCATAAATTGATATACCATACATTATATATTTATATAGCTTTATATTGCAATATTGGGTCCTACCTTCAAGACAGGTAGTCTTGAAGGTATGACCCAATATTGCAATATAAAGCTATTGTGGTGGTGGGCTGACCCTTTGTCAGAGTGAGGGTTGGTGTCCTCTACTTCCCATAGCCCCTTCTATCTTTTTCTCCTTCTGCATCTCTAATTTTTTCAAATGACGTAGGGATGCGGCGACCGCAACGCCCGCCACTTTCTGGTGCAGGTAGCCTCCTCTGTGGTGGAGGGGTGAGAAATTTCCACCACCGCTTTTCTCCGGCGAGACGTAGAAGTTGGCTAAAGGGGATCGGGGGCGGGGGGCCTGGTATCCTTCTCCCTTTAAATAAATCTACCAAAAAAACGAGACAAAGATAGGGGCGAGGGAACGCGTTCGTGGTCCCGGACCCTAAGAATAGGAGCTTTGAATGTGCGTGGATGTAGTACGAATGAGAAGCGAGAGGATATTGGAAGGTTATTTGAAAGAAGGATGTATGATGTCCTTGCACTGAATGAAACAAAGATGGAAGGAGAGGGAGAAGTGGATTTTGGAAACGTGATAGGTAGAAAGTCTGGAGTAGACGAGGGAGTCAGGGGGAAAGAAGGAGTGGCTATTATTGTGAAGGAGGAGTTGAGAGAGTTTATAAAAAGAGTGGAAAGAGGTGTCATCAAGGCTAATGTGGGTGAGAATGCGGTTTAAGGGTGAAAGGTGGGTTTTTGTAAGTGCGTATGGACCAGGAAGTGAAAGAGAGTTAGACGAGGTAGAGGGCTTCTGGGAGGATTTGAGAGATTGTCTACAAGGGTTTGATGAAAATGAAAATGTTATAGTTTTAGGGGACCTAAATGCTAGGGTAGGAAATGAGCCTGTTGAGGGAGTCATCGGTAGTTTTGGTGTGGATGGTGTAAACGAGAGTGGAGAAAGACTGAAAAATGTATGTGAAGAGTGTAGATTGAGTGTAGGTAATACGTTCTTCAAAAAAAGGCGTATACACAAGTACACCTGGCATAGACTTGTGAGGGGAGAGATTGTAGAGAGGGCATTGATGGATTATGTGCTGGTGACAAGGGAAAGATTGTGTAGACTGCTGGATGTGAATGTGATGAGAGGTGAGGCGGAGGGTATGTCAGATCATTACCTGGTGGAGGGAAAGCTAAGAGATAAGAGTTACAGGAGAATAAGAGACAAGTGTGAAGTAAGAGAGGTAATAAAAGTTAGTGAGTTAGAGAAGAGTGAAAAAGAGGAAAGACTAAATGAAAAGTGGATGGAAGTGAGAGAGATGGAAGAGAGAGAAGTAGAGGTTGAATGGCAACAGTTTAAGGAAGGAGTGAAAGCAAGTGCAGAGGTAGTATGCGGTAAAAGGAAATTAGGAGGCAGAGGTATCAGGAAGGGAAGCGAGTGGTGGAATGATACGGTGAGAAAGGCAGTTGAGGAGAAGAGACAGTGTTTTGAGAGGGTTTTACAGGATGGTAGTGTTGAGGCATGGGAGAGGTACAAGGAGAAAAGGAGAGAGGCAAAACGGAAAATTAGAGAAGCGAAAAAAGATGCAAACGAAAGGTGGGGTCAAAGGCTGAGTGAGAATTTTGAAGAACGAAAGAAGATGTTCTGGAAGGAGGTAAATAAAGTAAGGAAAGGAGGCCAAAAGAGGGAAGAGTCAGTGAAAGATGAAAATGGAGAATTACTAGTGGAACCAGTTGAAGTGAGGACAAGATATGCAGAGTATTTTGAATCTTTGTTAAATACAAGAGATGGAAGAAAAGCAGAGGTGGATGGAGATTGGTTACCCAGGCCATCCAGGTGGCAGGGAATGAATGAAAGGATTGAGGAAAATGAGGTGAAAGAAGCAGTGAAACAAATGAGAGCGGGAAAAGCAGAAGGTTTGGATGGTATTGCTGTGGAGTGTATAAAGAAGGGTGGAGATGTGATAATAGATTGGTTGGTGAGACTTTTCAATGTGTGCTTTGTTGTGTCAATGGTACCAATAGACTGGAAGAGTGCATGTATTGTTCCGTTGTACAAGGGGAAGGGAGATTGGCAGGAGTGTTCAAGTTATAGAGGTATTAGTTTATTGTCAGTGGTTGGAAAGCTGTATGGCAGGGTGTTGATAGAGAGGATAATAAAGTGTACGGAAGTTGCAATAGGAGAAGAACAGTGCGGTTTTAGGAGGGGAAGAGGGTGCGTGGATCAGATGTTTGCAGTAAGACAGTTATGCGAGAAGTATTTAGAGAAGCATAAGGAGATATTTTGGGCTTTTATGGACTTGGAAAAAGTGTATGATCGTGTGGACCGTGAAGCAATGTGGAAGGTGTTAAGGATTTATGAAATAGGAGGAAATTTGTTAGAAGCAGTTAAGAGTTTTTATGAAGGGAGCAGAGCATGTGTGAGAGTAGGAAATGGTGAGTTGAGTGAATGGTTTGAGGTAAAGGTAGGTTTGCGACAGGGTTGTGTAATGTCACCATGGCTGTTTAATATGTTTATGGATGGTGTGGTGAGGGAGGTGAAAAGGAGAACTATGGGAAGAGGATTGGGTTTAGTAGGAAAGAATGGTAGAGATTGGGAGTTGAATCAGTTGCTGTTCGCTGATGACACAGCATTGGTGGCGGATTCTGATGAGAAACTGCAGCGGGTAGTCAAAGAGTTTGATGTGGTTTGTGGAAGGAGGAAACTAAAGGTGAACGTCAATAAAAGTAAAGTAATGGTGTGTAATAGGGGAGAGCATAGGGTGAATCTAGATGTGAGGCTGGATGGGGAAATATTGGAACAAGTAGAGTGTTTTAAATATCTAGGAGGAACGATAAGCAGGAGTGGAGGTATGGAAGTGGAGGTAAAACAGAGAGTGTGTGAAGGAAGGAAGGTTTTCGGAGCAATGGGAAGTATGTGGAAGACGAGGAATCACGGAGTGAAAGTAAAAAGTACACTGTATCAAAGAATTGTTGTGCCAACAGTGATGCATGGGGCTGAGACATGGGCTCTGAAGAAAAAGGAGAAAAGAGGGCTGGATGTGATGGAGATGAGCTGCTTGAGGAGTATGTGTGGAGTTACTCGTAGAGACAGATTGAGGAATGAAGAGATACGTAGGAGAGTGGGGCAGCAGGAACATTTGTCAGCCAGAGTGGACAGAAGGGTGCTGAGCTGGTATGGTCATGTTGAACGAATGGGAGATGAAAGGCTTACAAAGAGAATATGTGAGTCAGGTACAAGGGGAGATAGAAGGGCAGGAAGACCCCCATTGAGATGGAGAGACTGTGTAAGAAAAGCTTTGGATGATAGAGGAATGACTATAGATCAGGCAGGGGAAGTGGTAGTGGACAGGAGTGAATGGAGAATGTTTGTGAATAGTTGAGTGAACACGTGGTCATTTGGAGTAAGGGGTCGGGCGCAAGTTGGACTAGATAATAGTCCATCAGGCGCCTGGCCCGGGGAGACGATACATATGAAGGGTGCGCCTGGAAGTGTGGTGGGAGGGCTTGTGGCTTTGGCTCCGCTGCATGTCTGCCTGCCGAGATCGGAACCTCTCCGGGTGGTCGGGGGCCGGGGGAGTGCTGGAGCGACCTTGGTGACCCTGGTCTCTGGGTCTTCTCCTGGGTGACCTGGATGTGTGTGAGTTTGTGCTTTTTATCTGTGTTTATTTGTTGTTTTGTGTTGTTGTGTTTTCCCTGTTCTTGCTCTGTCTTGAGTCGGCTACCCCCAAAATGGGGATTGGGCCTGAGCATATAGATAGAATAGATAGACCTTCAAGACAGTCATTTCGATGTGGAGCCTACCGAACATAATCACAAAGTGGTCCTCTCCATGGCTGTCTGGCCACGTCCACTAGATCTCCTTGGCTATGGCACAAAAGAGGTTGGTCCACAGCAAGAACAGGCACCTGCCCAGGGTTCAGGTGTTGGAAAGCTGCTCTGACGATGGCCATTGAATGTCTTATCATGGCAGCTGAGAGTACTGTGTCCTGAAACAAAGGCAGCAGCACACTAATTGCTGAAGACAGGATCACTGTCTGCTGGATGTCAGCATAGTAGGCAGACCACGATACCCAGCTCGTCTTGTTCATCCCCTGCTTCTCCAGGGCTGCCATCACTGCTCTCAGGCACTCATACTCTTCATCTCTTGTTTTTGTTGTCATCTGGACATCAATGGGTCTCCCAGGGCCATTCACTGGAGGGGCTGTAAATTGCATCGTCTTTAGAGCAACTGGTGACACACTGGTGTATGATTGTAGCAGATGGCAGATCAATTTGGTGGATGGAGTGGACTTGATGACAATCACATCACGGTCGAAGCCCGCACATTCATGTGTAGGGTACTGCATCAAAGAGATACCAGTGCCATGAAATGAGTCGTTCACTGTTCCTAAACATGGATTGTGGTCAATATTGTCCATGGCTGTTTTTGTGAAGAGACCATTTTAGTAGTAATAATCTAATCCATGACAAAGAAAACATATGGGAGATGAAGTGAATTAATGGGAAAATGTACCAAGCCTGCTGCTTCTGGGACACTGTGATGCAAATACCCGTGTATGGGAGAGAACTAATATTGCATTCAAAACAAACTGAAACCTAAGAAATTAGATAAAGTATAATAATCTACAAAATTTGGTAATAACAAAATTACATGAGACGGGGAATGGAAAAAGAGGAAGAATCTGCAAAGATAGGTACATGGTATGAGGGACGAGTGAAGAGGAAAACAAACTCTGGAGACGGAGAACGGAATTACATGAACAAGTAATAAAATATGGGAAACTGTAACTTTAAACAAAACGAGAGCAAAACGGGAGAGGAGACCTAGACTAAAGTCCAGATAATAATACCAGGTCTCGTCATGTGCATTTGCCCGTCATGTGCATTTGCCCGGGTAGGGTGGGCGAGGGGGATAGGGCTGTGAGGATATTTCATACATAATATATTATACATTGGAAATAATTAATATACAGTGATTAAAGGCAGGTCTATATGCCAGTTGTTGGAATATAGAAGTGATGTCTGCCAGATGTTGGAATATGGTTATTTTGTCTGCTAAATATTGAAATAACGAAATAACGTCTACCAGGTCTAGGATAACAATTACGTTTTTTTGTTCTATGTTAATAAAGAAGAGAAAAGGAAGGCTGCCTGTAACGATTGTCTCCCCCAAAGCAAAAAGCGTGACAGAGACCCAAATTCAAGGGACGTTGGGGTAAAAATGCCTGGACACACACAGTTTTAAACAGTCTAGGCCATAGGATGAAGGAAAGATTGATTGAGGAAGAGAGTTCAAGAGTTCACTTGTTGACTAGAAGAAAGATTGAGAAAATGTGCTAATTCTTGGGTTGGAGAGATGGACAGAGTAGGAGTGGGACTGTGTTGAAAGGCAGATGCCTCGCACTCGCCGCAATGGAGGGGGTATGGACTGAGAGAGCTCTGAAGAAAACATATTGTTGTAATAGCAATAGAAGAGTGGAAGAGATGGAATATTGCGGCGTGTAGAAAGAGATTGTAGGGAACTAGTAAGAGGGGGTGAGTTGATGAGGCGAAATGTTAATGACTACTCTTTCGAGAAGTGTGGTTTGGGTCGAACCTCCCCACCCATGGGGACAATACTTGATACATGGGCGCATTGTACCCCTATATAAGCAAGAAGCTGTGTGGAGTGAAAACCCCACGGAAACGCTTGAGCATGCTAAAATCTATGAAGCTGCTTTAGCAAGAGTGCTAATATGATCTTTCTAAGAAAGGTTGGTTGAGAAAGATACACCAAGAATACTGAAAGAAGGTGAAGGATTGATTAGTGTATTGTTGAAGAATCTTACATTTCGAAACCCATTACGTCATTAGACAGTACACTAGGAAAGAGTGATTGATAGTCTTGTGAAAGATTACAATGAGTAGATAGAAGGAGAAATGGGTCTTGGAGGCATTGAAAGTAACCAGAATTTCTCTGTGCCAATCAGAAATAATTGATAGTTCAGAAAATAGGCGCTCTATGGCTTTGTCACGTGACTTTTGAAGTGATTGCATGCTGGGTTTTTTGTGAAAAACTAGTTGAATAGTCTAAGGTAGAGTCATTAGCATATAAGTGATTATGACTAGAGGTACAGTTGAGCAGATCATTAATGAATATTAGAAAGAGAACTAGAGACAGGACAGAACCCTGAGGAACACCAGATTTGATAGGTTGAGGAGGAGAGCGATGGTCGTCCTCAACTGCAGCTACGGAATGGTCAGAAAGGAACTAAGGGACACAGGCACAGATAGAGGGATAACAACTGAAGGAAGGTAGTTTGTAAATCTGATATTTGTGCCAGACTCTATCGAAGGCTTTCGATATGTCTAACTACTCTAGCGCAATATAAAGTTGTACCAGAGTCCAGAAGGGAAGATGAACAGGATTTAGTAAGATAAGCGAGATCACCAGTAGAGCGGCCCTTAAAGAAACCAAACAGGCGATCGGGAAGTAAATCAATTGCTCTCCATTCTTGCATCTCTAAAGTTTTTGAAAATATTCTTAACTAAAAATCTCTTAAGCATGTATCCTACCATAATCTACTTTCAGATCACCAGTATGGTTTCCTACTGGAGAGCTTCTAACTTATCTTACTAACTCTTGGTCATCTTCCTTTCGGGACTTCGGTGAGACTTTTTCTATTGCGCTAGACATATCGAAAGCCTTTGATAGTCATTGCACTCCTAATCACACAATATATTACACCTTCCCTTTAACACATTGGCTGCAGGGACCATACTGGAATGCCATGGCAATTTTAAGCAATTTACAGGTTCTTAAAGCATCTTAACTCCTGTCCATCGGTGCCCGTCATATGACGGGCTAGAGACCAATGGACAATCTGGCGGTACCCGTCGTATGAAGGGCGGCATTTTGAGCACATTATCGGCTCCGAGAGAGAGCCCACGCGGTGGGAGGACGGTAGGCGGGCTCTGACTGTTCAGCACCACCGTTCGGCCGCAACTGGTTGGTTCGCCGCGTTCCTACACACCTCCGGCTTCGCGAGACCAGGAAAAAACTGGGGAAATTACCTTATTTTAGGGTTTTTCACCTCTCGTTGCGCGATCGCTACAGGATAACCCGTGGTCGTACAAGGGGGATTCAGGTGTCATTTGAAAGCTCTATTATCGCCCTTTCGCGGATATATAATTATATTACGCTCTGGCTCTTGTTTATGCATGAGAGTATGGACTGAAGCTCGTTTTCCGTAAATATGCCCGCTTGGCAGGTAGTTGATGTTATAAATGTCCCCAATTTTTGGGTGTTAAAACCTGTGGAGACGAGTGCCAGTGAGCAGGAGTGCGGCAGACCCCCATCCACTCTCCAGCACGGCGGCCGGGGCACTGAGACTCTTGCCTCATAGCTATGTGTGGGTGAACGAATGAAGAAATCTGTACTGGATGCTATGGTGTATAGGGGTATTGGTGGGGTCTGTCTTACCATTATGTAGTAGTAGCTAAAATTAGGATACAAAAGAAGTGGGTGAGGAGAGCTGGAGAGAGGCGAGAGGAAGGTGGAATGGCGAGGAGGGTGGAGAGGTTGCAGGAGGAGGAGACCAAGGAAGTGTTCAGGAGAGCAGTAGAAAGATAATTAGGTAGGTTTGACCTGGAAGGTATGGAGGAAATGAAGGAGGTGAACAAAGTGTTTAAGAAAGAGATCTATGCAGCATGTGAGGAGTAAAGAAAAGAGGGAGAGGAGTGAAGAGTACAGCATGGTGGATGGAAGAGGTCAAAATAGCTGTTGAAGACAAGAAGAAAGCGAATATAGAGTGATTGGGTAGTAGATTAGGGAATGAACATTTGGAGAGACAGAGACGAGTGAGGTACTTGGGGAAAAAGAGAGTGGTGAAGAGAGTAGTGAAGGAAAGTAAGAGAAGAGCAGATGAGGAATTTGGAAGGAATCTGAGTGTAAAATGGGGGGAGTGTAAGAAACTGTTCTGGAAATAAGCCAAGCAAGTTAGGGAAGGTAGCAAGGGAAACAGTAACGGTGTGAAAGATAAAAATGGGCGAGTGCTAGCCGAGAAGCAAGAGAGAGTCGAAAGATGGAGGGAGTACTTCAACGAATTGCTGAATGTAAGGAATGAAGAGCCAGCAAACATAGTTGGATGGGGTATGGGAGAGAGAAGAAGAGAAGTAGTGGTGCAGGAGGTCAGAAGTGTGTGAAGCCATGAAAAGAGTGAAGTTGGGGATAGCACCACGAATAGATGGAGTGTGTGGGGAAATGCTGAAAATGGTGGTGAAATAGTGATCGAATGGTTTGGAAAATGTATAAACTAGCATGGGAGAAGGAGAGTGCTCCTGATACCTGGAAGACAGGCATAATAGTCCTCCTATATAAGGGTAAAGGGGAAAGAGGAGTGTGTGGTAACCACCGAGGAATATGTCTTCTAAGCATTGTTGGGAAGGCGTACAGTAGGGTAGTGATTGAGAGAGTGAGAGAGAGAATGGAGAAATGGATAGGTGACGAGAAGGGCAGGTTTAGGAAAGGAAGTGGATGTGTAGATCAGATGTTTACCCTGAAATGTGTTGTAGAGTAATATATGGAGAAGGGACAAAAACTGTATGTTGCCTTTATGGACTTGGAGAAGGCCTATGACAGAGTGGATAGAGAAGGTATGTGGAAAGTATTTAGAATATACGGAGTAGATGGCAAGTTGCTGAAAGCAGTGAAGAGTATGTATGAGGGTGCAAAGGCAGCAGTACGTGTGGAGAAGAATGAGTAGAGCAAGTTCTTTGATCTGAATGTTGGGCTGAAACAGAGGTGTGTGATGTCCCCATGGTTGTTTAATGTATATATGGATGGAGTCATGAATGAAATACAAGCAAGAGCAGTGGATGTTGATGTATCGCTGATAAGGGAGGGAAACGTGTAGAAACTACCTGTACTGCTGTTTGCTGATGATACAGTTCTGATGAGCGATAATGAATGGGAGTTGCAAGGTCTGGTAAATAATGTTTGGAACAGTGCGCGAAAAACAGAATCTGAAGGTAAATGAGGGGAAGAGCAAGGTTATGCTTTTTGAAAAGGGGTGAAGCCACAGAGTGTGAAGTGAAGTTGAACGGTCAGGCTATGGAGATTGTCAGCTCATTTAAGTATCTGGGCAGTGTGCTGAGTAAATATGGGAGTATGGTTGAAGAAGTGCAGGAGAGGGTGCAACAGGGGAAGATTGTTGTAGGAACGCTGAAAGCAGTAACAAGAAATAGGGTGGTCAGCATGGAAGTGAAGGAGTCTTTGCATGACAGTGTGGTAATCCCGACATTGACTTACGGAAGCGAAGCATGGACGTTGGTGGAGAGACTCAGACCAAGAGTGAGAGGGGTGGAAAAGAGTTACTTGAGATGTGCGTGTAGAATTACATGGAGGGATAGACAGACAAATGAGGAAGTAAGAGGGAGGTGTGGTGTGGAGGTAGATGTGCTGAAAAGTGTGAAAAGGAACACCTTGAGATGGTTTGGCCATACGGAACGTATGGGAAGCGAGTGAATGACTAAGAGGGTGTACAAGAGCAAGGTGGAAGGACAGAGAGGGAGAGGTAAACCGAGATAGAGGTGGAAGAATGAAGTGAAGAAGTGTATGAATGAAGGTGGTGCTGGTCGACTGACTGGGGACAGAGTTGCATGGGGGCGTTTTGTACATGGCCACCCCTTCGGGGATCACAGCGTCAGGCAATTGATAGATAGATGGTATACATATATATATATATATATATATATATATATATATATATATATATATATAATAAAATATATAAATGTTGGGCGCCTATTAATTTTCAAAAGCAATATATATGTTGTTGTTTGTTTTGCTTTGTACCTAGGACTAAAACCGAAGATAGATTTAAAAGTATGGATGTCATGGAACCAAAGAATAGGAACATCCTACCTTTAAATATTACAAATTGATTGTACTTATCTGATGTTAGGTAAACTTAAAATCCTCCTTTTAAGCAACACAGCTGTAGCATCAGCTACTGTTATTTTAGGGTTGTGACACAACTGAATTGGTTTGTGATAATTTTGTATCGAACCCATATTATATATATTAAAGTATATTAATACTATAATTGGATTTGTCAAGAATACCCACTTTTGAGTCGAAATAAAAGGATTTTTAATTTGAACAATCACACACACACATTCTCTCTCACTCTCACTCTCCCACACACACGCACCCTCTCTCTCTCTCTCTCTAACATACACAGCCACACATATATGTTATGTTCATTCTGGGCCCAACCTCCCTCGGTAGTTGTAAATAGTTCTTCGATAGAAGAGTTTAAGGAAAGATAATCGTAATCTACACACTTTGTATTGAGAGTACTGTATATATTTTTTCGTCTATAATATCTCCCTGTAATAACCTGCAATTTTTTTGAGATTCAAAATATTCCTTGTAACTTTCTCTCACTCAATAGCTCTTTCTCTCACACACTCGCTTTCTCTCTCTCACTGTGATTGCCACTTTCCTCGTTCACTAGACCGTACCTCACCTACCTTTCAGTTCTCGCTCTCGCACGTTTTCAGTTAACCTTCGTGGACTCACATTTTGTTATATTTGGAGTACTGGCTCTGAATATGCACCATGCGAGATCCCTATCCTTCTATCTAGCCATTCATTTGTCTATATAGTCTGTGCATCTATATTTATGTAATTAAATTAACTATCTTTTGTGTATTTACATAGCTATTTATAACATTTTACCGGCATTAATTGATAAGTTGCTCCGTGTTTTGTACAGGTGTGCCTTAATCACATAGCAGTCGACCTTTAGGATTACATCGTCCCTATAAGTCCCCTAACCCCAAGATCCTTCCTCAGAAACTCGCCCTTGGTCTTCTTCGGCCTATCAATCAAACCTAGACTACCTTACATAATTATCACCTCACCGATCTATGTTTTTCTCACAATTCGGTTCTGGTTGGTCGGTCTCTCACTGTAGCATTACACAGTATACTTAAACCTTTGAGTATCATCTTCTATCACTGCCCTTGTCGCACTGCTATAATGGAGAACACTCATCACACATACACCACAAAGCTTTCTAATAGTGTACAAATTTATATATCTCATTAGTAGCAACTCTCTCTTCCAACCAATTTTGACTTTTGCAACACAACTAAATTCTGCGCCACCAACAAAGCTGATCAGGTTACCTAGGTATCAGAATTCATTAAGGGGGTAGTGCTTGTTTTATGGTCTAAATATGTATCTATTAATTTGTACTGTATTTTAGTTTCCTCGCTAGACTTGCACCAAGCTTTAAAAAACACCCCCTAAAACCCCTTCCAAAATAAACATTTGTACATTTTTCGGTAGAAATATGTCGAGGCCGAAGGCCGGTTCCTTCTAAAATTACAGGCTCGCTATCGGTTGCCAGGAAAATATCGACACCTAAATGGCACGAAAGGTCTTAATATTGACAAAGAAATGGGGCGAAAGGTCTCAAAATCGCGAAACTAACGGAAAGAACGTCTTAAAATTTCATAACTAATATGCTAAGCATGAGGGAGAAGGGGGGACCAGAACAAGCGACTATCTGCCCCTTAGCATATTTCAGAGACACATTCCCACTTTGGACTCTTTGCACCCTAAGCTGACGTGGTATGCTTTAAAGGTAATATCAACCATAACATTCAGATTAGCTTTCATTCACTGCACTTGTTACTTATAGTCCATTTTTTTCAAGCTGATTGTAAATTGCCACATATTCATCTTAATTACTTGGCTATTACAAAGATTTTGTAGCGAAATATGTTGCTGATTGTGAAAACTTGGCAATACGATGATACAGAGACATAGTAGATTCATATTTTATCATGAAGTATCGATAAATCAGCTGCTAAAGGATTCAATTTGCCATCAGCTGGGGAAAAAAAACGAGTATAGACCATCGCATACAATCCACTAAAACGAGTATAGACGATCGCATACAATCCACTAAAACGAGTATAGACTATCGCATACAATCCACTAAAACGAGTATAGACCATCGCATACAATCCACTAAAACGAGTATAGACCATCGCATACAATCCACTAAAACGAGTATAGACCATCGCATACAATCCACTAAAACGAGTATAGACCATCGCATACAATCCACTAAAACGAGTATAGACCATCGCATACAATCCACTAAAACGAGTATAGACCATCGCATACAATCCACTAAAACAAATTTGCCACCCACATCCTCCTTTTTCACAGCTCATGGTCGTACAACTCTCTCTCTCTCTCTCTATCTCCATTATCAATCATATACCTTTCACTTCTTCATATATTTACATATAGTACAATATTCCTCTCTCACTCCATCATTATTAGTTTTCTCTCATTCTCAAAATGCTAACATTCTAACATTTAAAATGTATTATCGCAATATGTAGTGCAGGCTTTACTATATATACAGTATATTGCAGCTACTGTTGTTTACTATTTCATTTTATAATTATATGTTCTCTTATATTCTTATTTATTATATTTAGGGTGAGGGCTGGTCCTATCCAGAGTGAGGCTTTGCATCCTCTACCCAACTTTAACCGTCTCTTTTTACTGTCCTGCCTTTCTTTCTGGGGGCAGGGGGCTAGGAATCCTCTTCCCATTCACCTACTAGACGAGACAGAGAAAGGGGCGAGGGAACACGAAAGTGGTCCTGGACCCTCTGTCTAGAGTTCGCCACCCCCAGCTATGAGGTATGTGCCTGAGTATATACATACATACATTTTTATTTACGATGTTGCAAAGTCAGAGGAGGTTCGAAAAACATATAGAAATTTCAGTCTGCATCACTTTTATTAACCCTCAATTTGCGGTGACTGTCATATGATGGGAGAGAGAAAATTGGCTTATCCTGCGGCACCCGTCATATGAAGGGCGCCATTTTGAGGATATTATGAGCTTTGGAGGGACGATAGGCAGGCTTCAACCGCTCGCCACGGCCGCACGGCGTAAACTGAAGTCCTACATACACCTCCCTCAATCACACACCCTCCTTCACACGCCAAAAAGCGCAAAATTGTCAATAATTTACCGATTTTGCCCTTTGGTTGCACGATCGTTGCAAGATAACCAGATGTCGTACAAGGATGAATCAGGTGTCATTGGAAAGCACTATCATCGTCCTTTCATGGATATATAATTGCATTACACTCTGACTCTTGCTTATGCATGAGGAAGAGCATGGAATGAAAGTAATTTTCGGTTAATATAGCCGCCTGGTGTTACGGTGATATATAGTATATGACCCCTGCTCTTCGAGAGTTAATCAAAATCTATTTTTGAAAGTTTTGCTATGACGATATTGTACATCAACCGTTCCTCTTTCTATTGAGATATAATAGATTGAACTAAACGTAATTGTTGTTGCTGAAAATTGATGTAGAGTGAATATTTTGGTTATGCATGCATAGGGTTTCTTTGCCAATAGGCTACCGATATATATTGTATTCATATATAAACAACTGTCAATGGTAAATAAATTATGATGATACATTTTGAATGAGCATGAACAATGTTTCTAATTTCAGCTAGTAACGAAATTATGACGGTGTCAACTCGGAAAAATAATATCATACTTTGTATTTATCGATTTTCAATGTGAATATTTGATATTCTGGTATTGTGGTGCGATGCATAAGGTGTTGATTTTCGGTGTGAGCATCCTGGATTCGAATCCACGGACTGCCACATGTGTTTGTAAATTTCATTAATCGATTTTAGGAGTATAGTTGGTTGTTGGAAGGAAAATAATAATTGATATTGGTTCAGGGGTAATTTATCGAGAGGACTTCCCTAGTGGTTAAGGCCCCATTAATTGCTCTTTCCATTCACATATGCATAGCCTGCGTGAGTTGCAGTTGGGATGTGTGTACATGCTTGGATTGATATGCAGGATTCGAAATTGCATAATAAATCGTAGGTAGTGTCCACCATTCTTTAACTGTCTTCGTGGTGCGATGCATAAGGTGTTGATTTTCGGTGTGAGCATCCTGGATTCGAATCCACGGACTGCCACATGTGTTTGTAAATTTCATTAATCGATTTTAGGAGTATAGTTGGTTGTTGGAAGGAACATAATAATTTATATTTGTATTCTATAATAGTATGAATAGTAAATTACATGTAAGGGCACTAAGGAGCGCACTGTGGGTTAAAACAGAGTGACAATATACGTGTATCGTCTTGCGGTAGTCCAAATGGCGCTTGAGAGTGAACAGTAGGGGTACATACTTACACTCAAGTTGTAGTGAGAGTGCGAGGGTTATATAAGAATATGAAAAGTGTTAAATAAAAGCAAATTAGAAGAAAACCAATCCAGTTAGACTTTGACAACCTCGAATCTCAAAATACAATGGCATTAACCCCTTCTCTACCGGCGACGTCTTCTTTATTTTATTATAGCTGCATTCAGACGATTTTGTGCTGCTTAACCTCTGGACTGCGGCCAGATTCTTAAGAGGTTCTACTGGGCGAATACGGCCAGACTCTTAACACTTAAAGAGCGGGGCCCGACTTAAGTCTGTATCTAAAAAGCAGCAAGTTAGGAGCATTATTAAGGTTTTTAAAGGGTTAAAATTGAGTGCAAATGGCCGGGAGAGCAGCAGGCCACACGGCCGACACCCAGAGCTTACCGCCGCCCACTGACTCACGCTCCCTCTGTTCTCGAGAGGCCGGCAGTGTAGCCAGTAGTGAGTGTAGCTGGAAAAAATATGCCGATATACGCTAAACTCCCATGTTGGTGGTACCACTGCATCAAAACGACGACTGCTACGTAGCTCGTTCTGGTCTCATTTTGAAGCTTGTAGCGCCTAGTTTTTTGCTGAATAAATTTCTTTTCATGCAGATACTTGATTGATCATTCAGGAGGGCTTGAATATGCCCAAAATAGCCCAAAACCCCCCGCTAGACGAGGGTTAAGATCCAAGGCCTAAAAAAAACATTTTAACCCATTGGCTGCGGGAAACGTAGTACTGCGTTTTGGAAAGTTACATCAATTTACAGGCTTTAAAAGCCTGTAAAAGCCGTAGAAATAGAGGGTCAGTGGGCGAGACTGCGAGGGGCCCACCTCCGACCGCCAGCACGTCCAACCATGCACTGAGGCAAACTGAGGTCCCAGACCCAGGTCTCAGCAGTGCTGCCAATTGCAAAAAAACACTACATTGCTAATAAATAGCAAGTTTTCCCCAATGTCTATGGCTGTGGGTGATCCCCGCGAGCTACGAAGCTTATTCTAGTGTCATTTTGAAGCTATTTTTGTCTATTTTTCAGCAGAATACATTTCATTTCATGCAGACACTTGATTAACCATTCAGGAGTGCCTGAATATGCCCTAGATAGCTCAAATATGCCCACAGCGTAAGGGTTAAAGCACCCCTGTGAAACTCAAAACAAAGCAATTTGTGTTTACGTGAGATAATTCCCCTTCATTACCTGCTACCACTCCTACACATGTGTCCCAAGCCCCTCCTTCCCCCCTCCTCAATTATCAGGTATTTTCTCTATTATTCCCGATATTTATCGAGTATTTTCGTGCAAGGACGGTTGGGAGAGAGAGGGGTGGTGGAGGAGTGTATCTCCGACCCTCCAAGCCAGTCTGAGAGCTCCCCTTGTCTCTCAGTACCATCCGAGACAAGAGAGAAGTAGGGTGTTTGTCTCCCACCGCTCAAGCTCAGATTACGACCGCAGGGCTAAAATATACGATTATCACCAGCCAATTGCTGTTACCACTTGTTTTATTGCTTTCCAATATTCATATGTTCATATTAAAAGTAAAATAGGCACAAATGGATAAGTATTAATTATATACAGTATATGGCAAATTGACGATTTTAGTTCCGGAATGAATCAAAATACCTTCGCATGACGGGCACTTTCAAATACCATAGCTGTGCAGCTTAGAGCTTAAGAAGGATATGTAGGCTAATAGTATAAAGGGTTAGGTGAGATAGTTCGAAGCCTGTTACTTACTTAAGGCCCTTTTAAAACTGAATATAATCGTGTTAATGTAGGTAGAATATAGTACATAAGACTTCGACGGTACGGAAGGGGTTAATCGAGATGACTTTGTTCCTGTACCTTAAATTAACAACAACAATTCCATGATCTTTAGATATGTTGGTTACTAATATTGTATTGGTTGCTCATGGCGTGCATAGTGAAAGGAAGGGAATATAGATTGTTGATCAAGATATAATAAGCTGCCCTTCCATGTTATTACAGTTACTTTTGCGATTATACTCTCGTATCTAGTGTGCTCTTTGCCATACACACAGTTTTCCAAAATAGTGTATCAGTGTTCCATAATTAATGTTGTAAATATTGTACTACTATTCCTAGCTATTACTCTACTGTGAATTTGACTCTTGTCTTGTCAGGGGGACCCGCAGAGGGCTGCTCTCGGGCAGCATGATATGCGGGGGATGTGCAAGGGAATTAGTAGCAAAGGGATAGGATCAGGTCAAGGATTAGGATGAGGGAGATAATGATTAGTGATCCTATTTCTAAAGGAATCAAGAGTGGGGCTATTAACTATGTAAGATGGGGAGTGATTCCACTCTTGGATGCTACGGTGAAAAAATTAATGTCTGAATATGTCTGTACTTGTCTGATACATGTGGTATTGTAAGTTGTGGCTGCGTCTCGTAAATTGTATGTTTGTAGGGTGTATATACGTATTTTTGTCTATGTCCACTATATTCTTTGTGATTTTGTAAAACATTTGTTGTCAGTGTATTTGTCTTCTTGTTACGAGGGGGTCTAGTTTAACGTCTTGTTTGAGCAAAGTGACTGATGTAGTATGTCTGTAATCACGTCTGATCCATCTTGCAGCTTTGTTTTCTATGGTCTCTAAATTATTGATATGATTGTGAGTGTGTGGATCCCAGACGGTGTCGCAGTATTCTAAGTGTGGCTGAACTAATGATTTGAAAGCTAGAATTTTTATGTCTGCGTTACACTTTGTGAGATTCCTGCGAAGGAAGCCCAGGGCCCTAATTAGCCTTTACTTTAATACTGTTTGTGTGTGTGGTCCAACTCATGTCCACTGAGATGTGGACCCCCAAATATTTGTGTGTGTGTGTGTGGGGGGGGGGGGGGGGGACGGTATCTAAGGGGGTATTGTGAAGTTTGTAAGACAATGGCATGGTTTTGTTGGAATGGGTGAAGCGAATATGGTGGCACTTGTCAGGCCTCAATGTCATCTGCCACTTGGCTTCCCACTGTTTAAGTGCAGTTAAGTGGTCTTGTAGTCGGAGGCAATCGTCCCTATTGATAATTGGTCGATAAACTAAGCTATCATATGCAAAAAGTCTAGAGGCAGAATTAAGAGATATTGGAAGGTCATTAATATATGAAAGGATGCGGGAGTATTTGGAACAAGAGGAACATGTAAAGAAGTAGGGAGAGAGGAAGAAACTTGCGGAGCGAGAGGGACTGGTAGAGTGACAAGATTAGGAATGTTGGCAACAATAGGAGTAGCAGGTAGAGTATATACCTGATGATGCAGAATAATTAAGTAAACTTATAGATGGCGAGGGAGGAACAGGGAAAGATTGCTGGGTAGGTAGAACTTGAGAAGGCAAGTGTGGAGGGGCAGAGACAGTGCGAGTAGGTACAGTAGCCATGGATGTGTACACAAGAGGAGGGGGGTGTGGCTGTACCGGAGGGGTGGCTGGGTGTGGTAAAGGGTGAGTGTCAGGTGGTGGTCTTTGACGGCGTGAGGGTGTCACAGGTAGAGTGATGTCAGGTGTTGCAGGTTCTGTGGATCTCAAATTCTGATTATTGGATGCAGGCAATATGTCATTCTGAATGGGGTCAGCAAACATAACTATATTCTCATTAATAGGTTGAAATCTACGGACATGTCTGTTACGGTATGTGCGTGACTCACCAAAATAATTCACGGTAACCTGGTAGCAGTTTGGAACAGACAAAATTAAAAAAGGCCCTTTAAATCTTGGTTTTAGCTTGGACGGTACAGGTAAATGAGCAATCATAACTAGATCACCGACACGGTGAGGCCTGGCTTTGGGAGTTTGATGAGGTTGTAGATTTTGCACGTATGGATTTGCCGGGGACGGTTCTGGCGATGGAATCATGCATGAGAGGCTTGTTGTTTGTAGGCTACTAGTTTGCCAGCAGGTCATGCTGTGTGGGGTCTATCCTTACCCAACGCACAAGCTTGGCAAGCTTCTGTTATCCGTTTTGCTGCTAGACACGGGGAAGGGGTCCAATACATTTTCAGAAACGTGTTGATTAATTCTCGTTGGGCTAGATGAATACCATTTTTCATGTGGATTGATTGCATGATGGATAATGCAGCTTGCGGGGTGACGACAATTTTTCCTTCCATGGTGAATAAGTTGTCTCCTCTTCTGATCAACTGTGAAAAGATCTTTCTTGTCATCCAATCTGGTTTGATTTTTTCTTGAAAGCATTGGAGAAGGTCTTGTTTGTCATCATCCAAGGAATATCTGTGGTGGATGGTTAGTATGGATGTGGTAGGTGTGATTAGGCTAGGAGGGGTTAGGCAGGCCCAATGAACAGGGCTTTGGAGGTGTGGTTTAGGTGTATTTGTCACAGACTTGGAAGTGACAGGTGGAGGAGTGATAACAGGGGTAGTTTTACCTATTTTTTTAGCTGATTCTTTATCATTATGGGGAACAAAGTGTGATTGGGAGGGTATCAGCTCTTTTGCACATCTCTTCAGGGAGGATGGAGATTTTGGAAATTTTTACTTTTTTAAAGTCCGTTGTTTGGGGGTTTGATTTGGTTGGGGTTGAGAACCTCAAAGTTCTCGTTTTTAAATTGATGGATGCGCTCAACGAAGTGAGTAAATAGAAGCCCAAGTAACCATCATACTGGGTCTCTTTAGAGTCATAAAGTACAAATGAATGGCCAATTCCATGAGAGGGAACAGGGGTACTAACAAGTAAGGGAAGAGTCTCCCCCAAATTTGGAATGACTTGATCATTTGCATTGACAAGAATTATAGGGGAAGGTTGTATCTTCCCGAAAGCATTGTGATGCTTCCAGAAAAAAACTGAAAGAACAGGCAAGTACGAGCAGCTCCCGTATCTATAAGCAGTCGGACTTTCACCCCATTCAGCGTGATTTTCTGGTATATGGGAACCTGAACCTGAACATGTCTTATAATGCGCCCCCGCCATGGTTACGACTATTTGTTTGGGGGGGCAACCTAAAAATCCTGTGGATCTGGCTGGATAATTTCAGGCTGATACTGTTCTATTTCTTCTTCTGCTGCTCTTTCTTCTATTCCTGCCGGGTCCCATCTTCAATGATAGTAGCAATCTGACGCGGCTTTATCCAGGGAATCTGTGCCCACCAACTTGGGGTCCTTGTCCTCTTCTTCGTTACCTCATTGAACAGTTTTTTTTAACGACCAAAGCATGCATGGGCCGGAGCATGGTTTCCAATCTGCTGGACGAATCCGGGCCCACTCTTCCGCTTTGTCTGTTACCCGAGGAGCTACTTGACTACTGGTGGGAGCTGTATTTGCATTAGGGTGGGTGGCGGCTTTGCTAATCCCTGCAATTTTCGCTTGTTCCCTGGATTTTCTTAAAGCCATGATTCTTCTGATCACAGGCAGATCCGCGTCATATGTCGTTGGCTCAACTATCGAGAAGTGGTCGGCCACTGGGTCAGGTAGAATCCTCACCAACGTCTTGAATATTATTTTCTTCCTTTGTGCCTTGGCTTCTTCTGGGAACGCAGTTAACGCTATCTGTTGTAATTTCTCAACATTACTGTCCAAGTCTCCTGAATATTGAACTTCATGAAACGTTTTGTCAGCTATGGTTTGTCCCAAAGCTGGATTTATTGCGGCCTTTACGTATACCTCAAACTGCGCCCAGGTTAACCCAGGCATATTATCGTGCAATACCCTGACACTTTAGTTGCATACTTCCCTAACTTTACCACAATAGTATGAATCTTGGAAGCGTCCTCGTTTCCGAACATAATGTCCAGGACCTGTTTGACTATTTCCATTTATGTGTAAATATCATAATCCTCAGGCTTGAATGCCGGGATATCAAGAGACCTAATGGCTGCCATGATGAATAATGTAAATATTCTAATTGAATACCAGAAAAATAAAATTTTACAGTAAGAACACTTGTGTTGGTATTCCGTGTTGAGATACCGCTGCCGCCAGTGTTATATCGGGTTATAATATTTATAATCCGTGATATAGTCTTTACTAAAATCCAAAAATGGACTTATAGACCGTAAATATTCCCAACAGGAACACACCGAACACGTTCTTAATCTCACAATCAGTATTCAACTAGGTACTACAGAACTCAATAACAACACACATGTAAATTATACACATAAGTTTATTCAAAGGCATGGGGTTTATGTAAGTATCTTTGACTCATTACTTAACTATTATGATCAATAGTAAGTAATGCAAATATTGAATTAGATCAAGGATAATTGATCTTTCAATTGCTAATACAAGGTATAAACATAAAGTGGTAAAAGATAGTATAAGAAATATGCAATTAAATCATAAACACGTAACCTATAGCATCAACCTTTAATAATAATAATGATGTGGGTCGAGTGTCTAAAGTAAAATATTCTTCAATAAACAAAAGATTATAAAACTCTAAGTTGGAGAGTATGAATGAATTGAGATTTAAAAGACAATTACACGGGTGGCTGGTGCGAGTAATGTACACGGAGTGGGGGCGCGCACGCGAGCTAGGTAAACTCTCACGGCTAGGCGACCTTTGACCAGGTAGCTTCTCAGGTCATACAAGTTACTGCTATGATGGAAAATGTAATTCTTGTTTGTGGGACTACAAACTTAGTATCTGAGGTAATACAATGAATTTAATGGCATTGTATTAACCCCTAAAGATCGGGGTCGGACTTAAGTCCGATACGAGAAAATTGGACTAAATGGCGGGATCGGACTTAAGGGGAACGTCCGGCTTTTACTCTAGAACGTGTCAGTGGATTTTGTCTGTATTTCATAAGATTTTGTACACGTATAGGGGACCTAACAACTAAGAAATTTCCAAAATTTTAATTCTCTAGGACAATTATTTTTTGAGTTAGGTGAGAATTAGTGTGTAAATTTATGACTTTTTGTAAAATCAGAATCTCATTTAAATGTTGTTGCTTGATTGTTTTAATGCATTGGGGGTACTAACAATAGGTATAGTTTCAATTGTACGTTGATACTTTTTCCATTTTGTATCTAATTGTAGAATTAGGGCATTTACAATTAGCTACAAATTAGGTGACAAATGTCTCGGGGTGCTGTGTCGAAATGGGAAATAAATAAAAAAAAATGGCAACGTGGAGTTGTAGAGAATTTCATGCCCTTTCCAATGACATCAGAAACATTGTTGTAGCATGTTTGGTTACGTCAGAACTACGCCGACAAGTGAACTTTCTTACGTGAGGTACTAAGGCACGAGAGCTGTTGCAAGCCAGCCGGCCAGCCGCACCCTACCTCTCTCGCGGCTTGGACCACACTGCTCTTTCTCCTCCACCACCACCACACCCTTCGTTGTTACCAGGGTTGACTACCAGATACTGTTAGGCAAAATATCTAAGAACGTCATATTTTCACCAAAAATTCATGGTTTTCATTTTGTTTTTTTGCAGATCTGAAACCCATAATGCATTTTCTACGTGTCTGCGCGACCCACGACCCGCGAACACTTTAAACTAGCCCAGAAATAACATGCTTCCAGACGGAATATTGCCTCAGGATTTTAACTGAAGACAGAGGGATGGTGATTTTGCCATATATCGGGTTGCGCAATATTGCCGTTTTGAGCACTTTCACGAGTATGAACCGGACGCTCTCCTTAAGTCCTTGGGCGTATTCCCGCCCTAATTTAGGTGGAAAGCGAAACTTGGTGGTCAGGCGGTGTACTACAAGGGCCCACCCACACATCCCCACTGCGTGACCGTGACTCAGTGACCCTCAAGCAGCCATAATGGAAGGTCAAGATTTGCCCGTGTTCGATTCGGTGGCCGCCATCCCTAGTGTGTCGCGCCACCCTACTAACCACGCCCGGCTTACCACAAAGGAATTAGATATCATGCTGAACTCTTCAGAACTTTCTAATAAGCTGTTGGATGAAACCGTCGAAGGTCTGGGTGAGAGTTTTGGTAGTGTGGATGACTCGGAAGACGAAAATAACCCGATCATAGGCTTTCACCCCAAGCATAATTTGCGTGGGGTGGATGTTGTGGTTGATATTGGACAGACCCTTGAGCAAATTGGAGACGTTCCTGACGAAGAACATACTGGTGTGGGTGTTGGTAAGTACAATTTACATTTTATAATTGCTTGAAAATGTGATTGCAAGCATTTTATCACCTTACGAGCGGCTGGTGGAGTATATTTCACTGTGCCGCCCAGCGTTTTTTTTTTTATACCCTAAATGGGGTTGTTTCCGTGCTCTTTTTCATGCATAAACAAGACCCAGAGCGTAATACAAGTATGTATCCCTGAAAGGGCGTAAATTGAGCTTTCCAATGACACCCGAGCCATCCTTCTACGATCACTGGTTGTCTTTCAACGATCGTGCAACACGAGTGCAAAAACCCTAAAATACGGTAATTTCCTTATATAATTCCCTGTGTGGCGAGCGGTCTTGAGGTAATTTATGCTCCTAATCACCGCTCCACTCTCTCTCAGAGCACATTACGTCCTCAAATTTGCACTCTACAAGAAATTTCCTTTGCATTTTATAGCGTATTATTTGCAGGCGTTCGGTAAATTTCTTACGTAATACAAACAACGAAAGATTGAATATTTGTGCTTGGCATTATATGATTGTGGGGAACAGATGTAGGCCTACCATATATATTATTTTTTCATATATATGATACATATGTAACATTGTTATATTATCACAACACTCTCTCTCTCTCTGTCTCACTCTCGTTGTTTGTACTACTTTGTACTCTCTTTGTCTGATGTAGGCCAGGGCACGCCCCTAACTAATCTTCTCTTCCCTCCCAGGGGAAATCACACCTAGCAGATGTTCTTGACCTCCTCTCTCTCTCTGTCTGTCTCTTCCTCTCTGGGTCTACCTATACTGCACGTGACATTGAAATTGTTTGAGAGTTTGATTGCAAGCATTTTATAGCGTATTATTTGCAGGCGTTCGGTAAATTTCTCACGATAACCAGGGTGTATGGTACATTTCTCACGATAATACAAGCAACAACGAAGCTTGGCGAAAATTGTGGTCTACAATATACCTTTTTATAATTGCATGTGACCTTGTAATTGCTTGAAAGTTTGATTGTAAGCATTTTATAGCGTATTATTTTCAGGCGTTCAGTAAATTTGATAAATATATCAAAATAAGTCCTGTGGGACTATGAAATATCTATTATTGGACATGGAAAATATTTTGTTCATCCCTCCACTGGAACATCAACAACAATGTCAACAACGTATCGCCGTCGGCAATCGTAAGATTCAGAGTCGTAAAGATTCCAGGACGAGCTCAATAGAAAATGAATGAATTAAATGAATGAGTGTGCAGTACTGCCAATACGTATAGCGACTTCCGCTAGATCTAGAGACCTTTACTTCGATCTAGCTGCAATGACTTACACTAGCGGTTTTGTTTTGAAATTTCAGAACAATTTCGAAGTGATATTATATGGATTTTGCCAATTCATATTTCTAGTGGTATTTATCATGTCTTACATCTAACAATATATGCTAGCGGATTTAACTTCAATTGGTAACCCTCCCGCTCGAGTCGGCTCCAAGAAAATCGATAATGGTGGCACTTTAGTAAACAGGTGATAAACAAAACCGCATGCGTATCGGTTTGGTGTATCGGTATTATGGTAAGTTGGCTACCTACTATTGTTTATACGATATAGTAAGTAATGATAAGTAAATTATTATATTATATATAAAACAAAAACAAAATTCCTGCAAAGCAAGCGAAACAGAGAGAGAGAGAGAGAGAGAGAGAGAATGCAGAAACTGAACTGAAGAAAGAGTGAAAAAGATATAATAATAAAGAAATATTACAAGCAAATCAATGAAATAGAGGGATTAGTTAGAGAAAATAATAATGAGAAATACATAATACGGATGAGGAAGAGGGAAAGCGAGCGAGCCAGAGAGAGAGAGAGAGAGAGACAGGAAGAGTGAGAGAGATTAGAGAAAATAGAGAGATTGCAAGCATTTTATAGCGTATTATTTGCAGGCGTTCAGTAAATTTCTTACGGTAATACAAACAATGAAAGATTGAATATTTGTGCTTGGCATTATATGATTGTGGGGAACAGATGTAGGCCTACCGTATATATTATTTTTTCATATATATGATACATATGTAACATTGTTATATTATCACGACACTCTCTCTCTCTCTTGTCTCTTCCTCTCTGGGTCTACCTATATATTTATAATTGCATGTGACCTTGAAATTGCTTGAGAGTTTGATTGCAAGCATTTTATAGCGTATTATTTGCAGGCGTTCAGTAAATTTCTTACGGTAATACAAACAACCAAACAACGAAAGATTGAATATTTGTGCTGCACATCCCTCATACGAAATACCATTCCCACCGTATAGAGAGAATACAGAAACTGAACTGAAGAAAGACTGAAAAAGATATAATAATACAGAAATATTACAAGCAAATAAATGAAATAGAGGGATTAGTTAGAGAAAATAATAATGAGAATTACATATACGGATGAGGAAGAGAGAAAGGGAGCGCGAGAGAAGGAAAGCGAGCGAGCCAGAGAGACAGACAGACAGGAGTGAGAGAGATTAGAGAAAATAATAATGAGAATTACATATACGGATGAGGAAGAGAGAGAGAGACAGAGCGCGCGCGAGAGGGAAAGCGAGCAAGCCAGAGAGAGAGAGAGAGAGAGAGACAGACAGACAGGAGTGAGAGAGAGAGAGAGAAAGAAAGAGAGAGAGAGAGAGAGAATACAGAGAATACAGAAATAAGGAGAAATAAGAGAAAAATAAGACCGATTACCGAAGGAATAGTAGACGCGCGAGAGGCCGAAGTCAGGCCAAAGCGAACGCAACCGAACGTGCCCGGGAAATAGACCAAAAAGTACCTCCTCTTCTTCACCTCTTCCCACCCTCCACACTAGCTCATAACATCTATAATAGACTTATATGGGGAGACGAAGAGTTGCTCTTTCCAAAAATGATCGTTTCGTTCGCATTGGAGCCATAGTAACGGCGCTAGGGCGAGTTAAATTGAGTGAATATTTCGGGATTATGCCCGCTGAGCGGTACAGTGTAAAATACCTTACCACCCGCTAAATAAGGGTTAAGGAATTATTTTTACAATTCAAATCTACTTAGTTTGAATTATGTAATTTATGATCTGAAATATATATTCTTCAATCGATTGTACGCAATAATAACAACTCGGGACGAGGAATTCAGATTTACTATTTACTATACGATTATGAATGAACTAAAGAGGAATCTCTATTAACCCAAGAACGGCGGCAAAGCTCATAAGAAGTTTTACTGGGCGAGGGCGACAAAGCTCTTAAGAGGGAGGCCTAAAAAAAACATTTAAACGGCTCCAGTAGCACTAAACATTTTTATTTTTTTATTTTTGTTCCCTATACCTCATATCACTCCTCCACATCCCCTCATTCCCCCTTTTCCCCTCCCCCTTCAATTATCACCTATTTTCCCTGTTATTCCCTAATTCGTTGGTATATTTTTGTGCTAACATTAGCAAAATGTGTGGAGGATGTGCTTACGTGCCTAGCGAGTGTGTTATACAACCGAGTGTGTGAATTAGTAGGCTCAGTGTGGCTTGAGGCCTCGTGGAGGGAGGGGTTGCCTCAATGTTCTCCATAATTCATGAATGGGCTGGTCCATGTATATTCGCAATTTTGACCAGAATTTTTTTATTTTCACTTGTTTTGTTGTTGTTACAGGTTACTATCTTCATAGTGAAGGTAAAATAGGCTCATATGAATAAGTAATAACGATATTTATCGTAAAATGACGATTATAGGCCTGAATGGAGCCTATATGCTCGCCCATGGGCATCGAGTTCAATACCCCCTGCTCGCCGTGTATGGGTTAATCGTAATTAAAGACAGTCTGATTAACAAAACTAACGTAGTTAACAGATGTCCTAGAAACGCTTAAATAAGGTTAGCGTAAAGAATAATTAAACAAACTGTTAATTATAAAGAAAGGAGCGTACACGACAAAGTTGTACTACATGAAATACTCACAATGGTATAAACAAGATATCTGAACGAGTTAGCAGTCTTATGGAGAATTCACCTTAATAAGCGGTGTATTTGAGTGATGAATAATTAGATAACATACTCTATGCAAGGCTACAATTCTTAGACGAGAAGACTCAGAATTATCTACATCAGTAATCAAATGAACGTTAATAATAGTTCATTTAATAATTACAATAACGCTTAACCCGTCAAGTGCAGGGAGACTCTTATGAGTTTTACTGGGCGACTGCGGGAAGACTCTTATGATCCTAGGCCTAAAAAAAAAAACATTTAAAACACCCCAGTAGCACTTGCAACTTTGTATTTTCTTATTTTTTTTTTATATATATTTTTTTTTTACCCTTGGCCATGCCACATATCACTCCTCCACATCACCTCCTTCCCCCCTTCCCCCCCCCCTTCATTTATCACCTATTTCCCCGGTTATTTCCCTTATTCTGTTGTCTATTTTCATGCTAACAATAGCTAGTTGCTAGCAAGGCGTGGTCATATGTGTTACCAAGCGTGAGAAAGAGCGAGAGATAAGGAGAGAGACGTCAGTGTCTCTCCAGGCATCGTGAGGGGTGGATGTAGGCCGGGCTGGCTCGCACTTCATGAATGAAACTCTCGCTCTCATTTCGCGATTTTGACCAGCCAAACACTGTTTCCACTTGTTTTATTGTTGTAACATGTTAATATCTTCATATTAAACGTAAAATAGGTGCATATGGATAAATATTAATGATATTTATGGTAAAATAACAATTTTAGTGATGGAAACAGTGAAATAGGTCTGCACCAGGGCATGGTGTTCACTACATACGGTGTGCACTTCTTATGTTAAGTAAACGAGCGTAAAATTAGGATCTCGGGAAGCAAATATATATTAATAATTAATAATAAATCTTCTCAACAAGGGGGAACTGAGATAAATTAAAATGTGAAATTGAGCGTAGGTTCTAGGTAACAGGTTATTATTAGGAAGGGAATAAGTACACGAAATACACTTCGACCTCAACTTGTAACATACATAAAAGAATAACATATACAAGGAAAATCTGTGAGTACGTGGCTAGGTGAATTAACTAACACGAGTATGTAACGTATGCACACAACGTTATGATGGTTATGAAGCAAAATGAACACTAGATCTTAGGCACAGATCTACACATGAATTAGAATAAGATTCAGAAGGATTAACACATACGCAATGCACAAGGATCTTGGACACAGATCTTATAGAATCGTAGCACTATAATAATCACAGATCTTACCGATACCTTGACAATAATAATCACAACATAAGATATTCAGAGACACTTAGGGTAATTTGGGAGGGTAGAAAGCAAGTCTGGCCGACGTGGAACGTAGGGCAGTGGAGCAGCACTTCAGGATGAACGGCGTCTCACAATCAGGACTTCAGGGTCCAGACTTCAGCAGGTACTTCAGCACACTCTCAGGGCAGGGGGAAGGGCTAGGCAAACTTCCACTGCTGTCATATGTTCCGTTCTTTGCAGAGTTAGGGGCACTACCTCAGTGAATGTTTGCATACATTCTCACTCATTCTTTGAGGTTATGTTGGACTTAATTCTTGCCTCTCACTTGCATGAGTTCAACGCAATAGGGATATTGTGAATATGTTGTGATAGAGTTGTGAGGTTTAATACTTATCGTAGACATACATAATGGCTGTTTATCTTGGTACATGTATAATAGATAGTTTATTTATTGTTTAGGTACTAGTTACTTAGTGTAATAATTGAGCAATCTTACTTATATGGATTATTCAATAATCTAAACTCCTAGACAAACTTTATTGTAGCTCGCCTATTAGTTGTTCTTCGGAGAGGGTTATGATATCACCAGGTTCGTCATAACTCGCCCTACTGCCTAAGTCCATTTATACCTGTAGACTTCTGGCCGTTGATGTTCTACTTGCATAAGCATAGTTTCATTGTACTGCAGATCCGCAAACTGAGAAAATGCTGTCTGGTGATTGGCGGGCATGGTTTGAAACCAAGGCTGTGATTGGTTTCCCCGAATTTCCCTTTTCTTGGGGTAACTGCGTTAGATGGTTGGGTGGTGTCCTATCCCATAGAAAATGAGAAACTCCTTAAGATAGGGGTCACTTGGGTATATGCTTTGTTGTTCTTTGTCCCTGCTGTCCTTGCTTCTTCTTCTGGTTGACTTGCAGACTAGCAATTCTGCAACTGTCCTTCACCAATCCCATCACTTCAACATGTAATTGGATTACATGTTTGGATTTATGCTCGAATGACCTGCCTATAAAGCCAATTATTATATTTGCCTTCTATAACAACTTCTGTGCATTGTTGACTGGGTTTTATATTACTCGAAATTGTTACTCCCAAATTAGTTTTTCTGTCTACATTCTTATGCTGAGTGCCATTAATTGAATAGTTTGCTTTCGCTTTTTGGGTCCCGATAAGGAGTACTTTACATTAATTTGCATTAAATCTCATTTGCCAAATTTGAGCCCAACATAACAGCTGATCTAGGTTATTTTCATGTCTTCTACATGTTTGTATGAGAGTACAGTTTTTACAATGTTTGTGTCGTCTGCAAACTTTGAGATTGTACAGGTGAGGCCCTCATCTATGTAATAAACTAGGAAGAGAACTGGTCCTAGAACTGATCCTTGGGTTTCCCAGGGGTACCCCAAGTGAGCGATGGCCATCCATAACCGCAGCTATGGAACGGCCAGAAAGTAAAAGAGATAAAGTCACAGATGGAGGGATAGAACTCTAAGGAGGGTAGTTTGAAGATTACAGATTTGGGCCAGATACTATCAAAGGCTTTCAATATGTCTAGCACAATAGCAAAGGTCTCACCCTAAATCCCGAAAGGAGGATGACCAAGAGTTTGTAACATAAAAATGAAGATCACCAATGGAGCGGCCTTTCGACCTGAAAGTAAATTATGGGAAGATAAATGCTAAACAATTATAAATTCAAAATAGTTTTCAAAACTTTAGAGATGTAAGAAATGAGAGCAATTGGATGATAGTTGAAGGGTTGAGAGCAGTCACCCTTCTTTGAATGAGAGCAAACTTCCATAAAGAAGGAAAGACGTTAGAGAGGAAAGACAGAGACGAAAGAGTTTGGCTAGATAGGAGGTCAGCACGGAAGAACAGTATTTTAGTGCAACAGGAGGAACACCATTCGGTCCATACGCCTTTTTAGTATTTGGCCCAGAGAGGGACGAAAGTACATAGAAGAGATTATGATATTAGGTACAAGTTAGAGAGAGGGGGGTGGAGAGGGAGTGACAGTACCAGAATCATCCAGGGTGGAGTTATTAGCGAATGTTTTAGCAAAGAGTTCAGCTTTGTCAGAAAAGCCATCAGAGTGGAAAACATTAGAAATAGATGAGGAAGTAGAATTGTTTTAGAGGTTAATGGCTAGATGCCAGAAACTTGGGAAGAGCTAGAGTTGGAAAGTTCTGAAAATGTATTATTGATGAAAGAGTTTTTAGCGAGTCGAAGAACAGATATGGTTTGATTCTGGGGCGAAAGACATTAAAAGTACGAGATCCTTTGTTTGAAGGTGACCGTACCATTTAAATGCTTCCTCCTTATTGCGGACAGCAGTAAAACAAGCATGAGTAAACCAAGATTATTTTGCATTAGACTGAGAGAAAGAAAATGTAATGTATGGCTACATGCTCAAGAGGATTACCTCGATTATGTCCCCGGCCACGGAAGCAAAAATATTTCCATGGGAAATCAAAGCAGTACTGCCGAAGAGCCAAAGTGCCACAAACGCCGTTGGCTGGGAGGATCAGATGGCTGTACTGGAGAGATAGGAAAAGTAACATAGATAAGGTTGAGATTCAGAGGAGCCAAACGGAGAGAAAACTTTTACAGCGTAAGTAGAAGATTTGAAGTTAGAATTAAGTCAAGAATGTTTGAACCGATCTCCAAGGCAGTCAGGACTATGAGTAGGGTAATGAACTAACTGCTGCATGTCATTAAGGATAGAAAAGATCTAGGATTGTTCACCAGGTTGGTCATTGAAATGGGAGGAGAGCCATTGGTGGTGGTGAACGTTGAAATCTCCTAAGATGGAAGATGGACATTTCTGCGTAAGGAGAGATGGATAGAATGTGTTCCAATTTAGAATTTATATAGTCAAAGAATTTTGAATGGTCAGTAGAATTATGGGAGAGATCAACAGCGCAGACATATTTAGTTTGAGAGTGACAGAGCGCTTTAGCCAGAGGGTTGATAATTCAGAAGAATCAAAGTTGAGAACACGAGAGAAAGTAAGATTGTTGTGTATATACTGTATATACAACATCCACCTTTGGCTTGAAACTGAGGATAGAGATAGTAGGAGGATACAGAGAAGAGTTTGTTGTTAGTAGGACCAGACAACTGGGTTTTAGTGAGAAAGAGAAGATCAGAGTTGTTGATAATACGAATGGAAGTTGGAAGAAAGTGGCTAAACCACTGGGGGCATTTCTCGTCCCCCCCCCCCCCCCCCTCTCTCCTAGGGACTTCGAGGTGGGTCGTTGATCTGTCATTGTTCTTAATGAAATTTTGAAAATGTGTAGTATGCAAAGTGTTTGTTGTACAGTGTGTGTTGGAAGAGAGAGAAGGTGTTTTGGAAGGGATATTGGAGTTGCCCTCTATTTTGGTGAAGCATGGAAATGATGAGCAAAGGAGGCCAGGTAGTGACAGTTGTCGTAAACCGTTAAAAGGTGAGCTGTGTGTAGTGAACACCCTACTACTGGGCGGCCATATTAGGCTTCATTCCTGCCTAAAATCGTAATTTTACGATAAATATCGTTATTACTTATTCATATGTGCCTATTTTACGTTTAATATGAAGATAGTAACATGTAACAGCAATAAGACAAGTGGGAATAGTGTTTTGGGGGTGAAAATTGCGAATTATTGCCGACCGTTCAGTCATGAAAGGTCAGGCGGACACGACGTATATCCTCACTCTACCAAGTCTAGAGGCAGACTGAGCTCTCTCTCACACCACGAAGTAGCTAGGCGTAGCTAGGCGTAGCACCACGCCTTAGAACTGGATTGGAGATGTTGGCGCGGTAAATAAACCGATAAACAAGGGAATAAGAGGACAAATAGGTGATAATTGAAAGGGGGGGGGGGGGAGGAGGGGTTTTTGACACATATGGTGGAGTGGTAGGAGGTATGGAGTGGAATTATCTCACTTAAGGGGACCGAACGGTTAATTTAGGCTTTAAAAACTCGAAATCCTGAAAATACCAATAGGTGTTTACTCAACAAGAGTCAACATCCCTTCATAAGCCAGTTAAATGTTATTAGTGAAAACCCAGTGGAAATAGTATTTTTTTATGTTTTCCAAACTTTTCCTGTAATTCTAAAAACATTATATAGCGAACTTTGAAATTAACATGCTCAGTAATTACTGGTCGTACGAGGAGCATACCTATATAAATCGAAAGAGCGTAAGCTACTCTACAACCTCCCATATGCTTTATCTTCTACTTTGCCGTGTTCCTGCGTAAAATATTGTAAATCTAAAAAAACAAAAGTAAAAATGTTCACCTAATTACCTTAGACTTTCACCTGTTTTTCTCAGAACCTATATTGTCGCACTTTCGGATGTTATTCTTCAGTTATTATTGGACCTATAGGAATGGTGTATATATCATTGGAAAGGTAATTAAAAACACTACAAGGCCTATAAAGCCAATTTACTCTAGTAATTTAATTTTGTTCACAATATGTCGTCAAAGTTGTAATTTTCTATAAATATATTCGCCTGAATCCGTAATCACCTAAATCGAACAAATACACAAAATATATAAACAAAAATGTATAGCAACTACAGATACACCTTTTGTGAGTTGTTTGATCACATAAAACATGTGCTATGGGGATTTCTGTAGGAGTTTATCATTTTCTGCAGTGCTATGGTTTTCAACATTGTTATACCTAAATTGCAAGAAAAAAGCAAAAAAAAAAACAACAACATTGTTTTGATTAGTTTTATGGTCATATACACCTGTGCCAAACTTCATTTAAATTGAAAGTAAGACCTGGAAGTTTGTAATTAACCGGTCGGTCCCCTTAACCCGTTAAGCGCAAGCTATTAGTAGTGCACATCCTACCGCCAGGCGACAATATTAGGCCCCTTTCCCACCTAAAATAGTAATTTTATGATAAATATTGGTATTACTTGTTCATATGCACCTATTTTATGTTTAATATGAAGATAGTAACATGTAGCAACAATAAAACAAGTGGGAATAGTGTTTGGATGGTCAAAATAGCGAATTATTGCAAGCCGGTACATTCATGAATTGTGGAGCAGAGCGAGGCAGACCCTTCCCTCGCAAGGCCTGAAGCCTGACTGAATTACTCACCCACACTCTTCCTTACGCAACACACTCGCTAGTCACATGACACCACCATAGAACCGGCTTGGAGATGTTGACACAAAATATACCAATGAATGAGGGAATAACAGGGAAAATAGGTGATAATTGAAGGGGGGGGGTGGGGGGAAGGAGGGGATTTTGGCAGATGTGGAGGAGTGATAGAAGGTATGGAGGGGAATTATCTCACTTAATCACCATTTCACTTGTTTTAAGTGCTACTGGGGCCTTTAATTTTTTTTTTTTTTAGGCCTTACCTCTTAACCCAGGAGCTGCGGGAAAACTCTTAAGAGTTTCCCCGGGCGACTGCGGGAAGACTCTTAAGATCCTGGGCCTAAAAAAAATCATTTAAAACACCCCAAAACAAATTGATTTTCTTTTTTTTGTTTTGCCCCTGGGCCATGCCAAATATCACTCCTCCACATCCCCTCCTTCCCCACTTCCCCCCCCCCCCTCCTTCAATTATCATCTATTTTCCCTGTTATTCCCTTATTCTGTGGTCTATTTTCGTGCTAACATTAGCGAGTTGCTAGCAGGGCATTGTCATCAGTGTTACCAAGCGTGGGAATTAGGGGAGAAATCAGGAAGAGAATTGAGAGGTACCTCCAGTGTCTCAAAGCTTTGTGAGTGGAAGGTTGGCTCACACTCACTCACACACACTCGCTTTCATTTCGCGATTTTCACCAGCCAAACACTGTTTCCACTTGTTTTATTGTTGTAACTGGTTAATATCTTCATATTAATGGTAAAATAGGCGCATATGAATAAGTATTAACGATATTTATGGTAAAATAACGATGTTAGTGATGGGAACAGCTCAAATATGTGCGCACAGGCGTGTGGTGTCTCATACCCCCCATGCGCAGCCGAGAGGTTAAGAGATTCCTCGCCCTTGCCCACCAAAACCTCTTAAGAGTGTTCTCGCCATTTCCGGGTTAGTGACCTATTCCTTTATTTTAAGTGCTACTGGGGCCATTTAAAAGGCTTTTTTTTAGGCCTTACCTCTTAAGAGGATTGTTCCCTTTGCCCACCAAAATCTCTTAAGAGTGTTCTTGCCGTTCCCGGGTTTACCACCAACTGTAGGACTCCCCGGGAGTAGTGCCCTGTTCGGCTGGTGATACAGCCTCCTCAGCTTAAAACACTATGCCTATTTAGCTAAATAAAGCGCAGAATCACAGGGGACCCATTTGAAATATTTAAAGAATATGCTCATGATAATTAAGATGCCAGTAAGTGTTGTAATTTCCAATAGTACATAATAATGAATGTGGAAGTGACGATTTATTCAGGAAACAAAAAAACTTTGTATGCAGTGATCAATTTATGAAATACACAACCAAATTATTTCAACGGTCATTTAAATATATCTCGTTTCAAATACCCGACTAACTGCGTTTGTTTCTGAATAATGTAACCTCTACAGGGTTCCCAAGACTACTCCTTACCCTTTATCACTTTAACCCTTATTTAGCGGCGAGCAACATAAGTCGAGTTAAATAAAGCTGGACTATGTGGCGGCGCTCGACATAACTCGAGTGGCAATTTCAGCACGTAATGTGGCTGAGAGAGAGAGACAAGTGGTGGCAGGAGACTAGCGAGCGTATGACTGCTCCAGACCACCGCGGCGAACCTACTGACACAAATCTCAGCTCCCTCCTCCCTCTCTCACTCGCTACATACTCAATTATGTACTGAAAGTACCGAATTACCTGCTTTTGCACTCGCGTTGCACGGTTATTGCAAGAAAACTATCCATCATACAAGGATCGTTATGGTGTCATTCGAAAGCTCTGTTTATGCCCTTTCAGGGATAGGTACTTGTTTTACGTTCTGGGTCTTATTTAGGCATGAAAATGATCACGTAAACAGCCCTATTTTGGCTAAAAACACCCCGCTGTGCGGTACACATAAATAAACCGCATAGGCCGCTCGTAAGGTGTTAATATATGACCCTGACCCTTTGGCAGTTGAAATATGATGGAAGCACATGGCCCTCGTGGGGTGACCCTGCTCTTGGGTTTAGCCTACAAGCTGTCAGCTTACCACCACCACTGCTCCATTTGCTTTCTACATAATTATTTGGGTGACCGGACAACTCAACCAGTAGACCATTTCAACCAGTACCAAATCAACCAATGCGGTTAGGTTAGGTTAGTACTATATTTTGGAACTGGTTTGGTTTGTCTTGGTTGATTTAGCACTGGTTGAGATGTCCGGGAACCAATTATTTTGTACCCTTGTAAGGATCAATATATTATTATTAGCATTGCTCTCTTATATGTCGTAAACTATGAAGTAATAAAAACAAATAATTCATTCTACGGTTATAATTAATGGTATTACATATTACGAATGTATTAATAAACAACTGGCTATTAAATAGAACCAAATAGTTTCTTAGTTGCGCACATTCATATCAGGACAGAGCAAGGAATAACATAATTACATTTGCTGCTCTGAAACTAATGCCCTGACTGCGAAAATATCTGCATAAAGTTATATACCTCCGAAATTTCTGATATACTATGTCCTCTTAAGATATCTCACACACACTCTCTCCTAACAGTAAAAATATCCCTCGTTACGTGAGAAATGTGTGCAAGTCTCTCTGGTCTGTACCAACTGTTGTAATTTAGCTCACGTTGGCCCGCCTTTGAAGTCAAGCTGTACTTTGTTATTCTATTTAAATTGTGCACTTCCGGGAATCGTATTAAACTGCCTAGTAGCTCACATCGCCTTGGGGAAAAATATGTTAAGTTGTTTGTGAGAGAGAGAGAGAGAGAACTGGGAGAGAGAGAGAGAGAGAGAATGAATGAAGGTATGTCGACGAATTAATGTGAAGTTCTTTACCAGGGGCCGGATACTCAAAACTATTTAGAACATCCTATCTCGTCCTTCTCACTTGGGAAGCCCTAACTGCTCCAGTACGCTTAAGACGGCATACTCAAAACAGTTAAGACGGCATACTCAGAAGCTGTGGGCAGCCATTTTGTGAAAAGTTAGGATGTCCTGACTTAGGGTAGGTCGGGGGCTACTCTAACTCGACTTAGGACACACAACAGCGGAAAATTAGTTGATAGTAGGAGCCGTTATTTAGGGTGTACCTCCAAGCCGTTATTTAGGGTGTACCTCCAAACATTGGCCGAGCCTCGGCGTGGATTAAATAATATATGGCCGGCCTCAAAGTGACGCTAGCCTATTTTAATCGTCATTTAAGGAAGCTATGGAAATAACTGGTGTAATTAATGGTTACAACGTGACATTTTGTAATGGAACTAGTGGTCTTATACCGTTTTGGTCGCTTTTTAAAGCTTGAGAGAATGTAGCCTTTATAAACAACCAAATAAAAGGATACTCTCCAAACCAATGTGTCTGTGATTTTACTTGATTAACCCTTTCAATAATGGAATTCATTGTTTAATATGTACTCATATACTGGATTTAGGGGCTCATGACCTTTTTGAAGTAGCATACACTATTGGTAACTTCCCACACTAGGGTTTTGGCCTTTTGGGTGGTGGATATTGAGTTTAGCCTAGGTCAAATTAGGCTTAGCTTATATATATTTGTTTATTTACAATCTTTACTTACCTTATACGATTCTAATAATGAGTTAGTTGTTTCATTATGCAATTACATGCATGTTTATCCATTTTCCAAGAATATTAAAATACAACCCTACTAGCCTAGTGGGGAGGACTATAGCCTATGGAGATCGGGAAATGTGGTATTAAAAAAAGCAAATATAAATAATGTATACAGCATGGTGTCTAGGCCTAGAGAAACTATTTGATAAATGTTATTTGATTTATGGAGAGATTAATTAGTGAGGGGGCTTTGCCCCCCTCACCCCCCATGACTCAATGTCATCCTCATATAGGTCTATATTACCAGCAGGGCCAAATAACAGCAATCAAATTAGACACAAATGTAACTGCTAGTGTGCGACTATGTAAAGAAAGCGGGCGGTACACCCGCTAACACAACTTTTACCAAACAAAAACTAACCTAGGCTAACTTAGCCTACTTTTACCTACTCTAGGTAAGGATGGAGGAATTTGGGTGTATCGCCTGCCTTGATTAGACTACTCGCATACTCAAGATCACGTCCCCGTCTAGTTTGACTGCCGTGGAAAACAAAAATAGGTGAAGGGGGGGCTTTGGCCCCCCTCACTCACCATGACTTATTATCATCATAATATTGCATCAGGGGGCAAAATACTCCTTCCCCTACCCTAACCTAGTGACACACTATAAATGGGACTTTGGGAAAATAGCCTATCCAAACTTAATTTTGACTAATATGCTGCAAACTACTGTACACAAATTGAGTTCATGAGAAAATATAACCTAGCAGAATCTAATAGCCTATAGCCTAGATCTACTATAAACAATGTAAATGGGCCTTTGTTAGGGGTTAAATATAGGATATTGCACGATTTATTATATATATATATATATATATATATATATATATATATACTGTAGATACATAAGCACAAAATAAGGTAATACAACAGCTGGGTGGCTCTCTCTGCCACAGTGGTGTTTGTTTATTTTGATCAGCTGATATTAATGTTCCGTGATTGGTTGATTCACCCAAACAATGGGATATAATTATAGTAGGGTCATTTGCTTGGAATCCATGACCATTTTGTTCATACCTTTTTTCTCTCGATGGATTTGACAACCTGAACCATTTTAAAGGAAAATGAGCTCCTATGCCCCTCTGAAAAATGACGACTAACTCTGCAAGAGCCCAATATTCAAAATGGCCGCCAACGCCATCTTGAAAAACATGAAATGTAATATCTCTGGCATCAGATGAGCTACAAGGACGAATGAGGTGTCCTTTTTCACTAATTCTGGCATTACAAATCCACTGGAATGGTTATTGTATTGTATTGTATTGTATATTGTATTGTTATTGTATTGTATTATACTAATTGTACATACTAATCTGCCACTTCATTGTCACTACATGATTCACTGTATGAGCCACTATCAGAATCACTGTTCTCACTTTCGCTGCTATCATCACTGTTGTTCTCTGCCTGCGGTGTATATCTAATATTACTTTTTTACTGTTTCAGATGGATCGCATGCCCATCTGATGAAAATCGCCGACTTGTGCAGTGACCGAAATTATGGATAATAGAAGAGAGAGTGAAGAGTTACCAGACAAGACATTAACCCTTTATTAGCGGCGCGCAACTTATGTCGTGTGAAAGAAATTTGGACTAAGTGGCGGTTCACAACTTATGTCGTGTGCCATTTTCAGCACGTAATGTTGCTGAGAGAGAGAGATAAGTGGTGGCAGGAGAGTAGCAAGCGTATGACTGCTCCAGACCACCGCGGCGGACCTACTGACATGAATCCCACCCTCCCCCACCCTCACGCACTCGCTACACAGGGAATTATGTAGGGAAACTACCTAATTACATGGTTTTTGCACTCGTGTTGCGCGATCATTGCAAGAAAACTAGCGGTCATACAAGGATGGTTGGGGTGTCATTCGAAAGCTCTGTTTATGCCCTTTCAGGGATAGATACTTGTTTTATGCTCTGGGTCTTATTTAGACATACAAATGATCACGTAAACAACCCTATTTAGGGTAAAAACACCCCACTGGGCGGTACATATAAATTACCGCCTAGGCTGCTCGTTAGGTGTTAAATGAATACGAGTGCATTTTACTCTGTGGTAAGCGATGTACCGCAGATGATCGTTTGGAAAACATTACACCTGAGAAGTGGGAATCCATCCGGGAAAAGTCTTTACAATGGAAAGAACTTGATAAGTTTCAACATATACATGAAAATGTGGATTGGGAGAAGGGACCAAAGGGTCACCACATGCATAGCACTTAGTACGCATCATTATCCAGCAAGCGCAAGCTCTCTCAAGCCGAAAAACGCAAACACAAATCCGAGGAACGTCTTGAAAGAGATGAAGCATCAGATCAACAAGACCCTTCCCCAGAGGCCAGTGCACCTAAAAGGCTCCGGTCCAGCATGGGTGTCCTTCACGATAAGACTCTATGTGTGTGGTGCATGAAAGGGGCATACAAGAGTAGTGATCGTGACAAGCAGATTTTACTCCTATCAACAGTAGATGCCTGGACTAAATTCAAGTTACATACTGTCCGTCTGGAAGATGAGGTCATGAGATTGAGACTTGACACTCTGATTGCATCCATCCCAGATAGTCAAACAGCATTTGGGATGGAAATCCGCTACCATCGTGCGTGCTGGCGCAAATATGTAAGCGACAACAAGCCCCTTTCAGATGAAAGCACTCAACATCTGCAGCGTGTAAACCTCCGAGAGGTCCAAGCTCTCTTCTTTCATCATATTCGTCAAGTCATCTTCAAAGACCACTATAAGTGCATTATCTCAAATCACGGACATAACTCAGTAGTAAAATCCAGCTACTTAAAGGAAATTCTCGTCAATGAATTTGGGGAAGACATCGGATTTCATGAACGCATTCTAAAGAAAGTGAGTGAACTGGTATATGATACAACAGCAGCAGGTACATACATCGAGGCGGCATTATCTTCATTGGGTGTCAGCAATGATCAGTTGGTGATGAATGTTGCGGCACGACTCAAAGAGCAAGTCATCAGGACAAATACTATTCCCTGGCTCCCATATATACACGAGTTGGAGAGAGAAGAAGACCTCAGTGAGCTCCTGCTGAAGCTGCTCACATGGCTGAAACACCCAAATAAGTCTGCAATTGATGACAGTCCATCCGTCCGATCGATTGCATCTATCCTCACAAGCTACATCACTGGAAAACGCACTGCATTTGAGATAAATCTCTCTGTCTTGCTACATGGACTGACCAAGAGTAGGGAGATAGTCGACATAATGCACAACGATGGACTGGGCATCAGTTACAATGACGTACTTATGCTGCGAGATTCTTGGGTGGTCAATGACCTCAAGTGCTCATCTGATTGCCCCTTCGAACTAGCTGAGGGTAAGCCTGCTATCGCTATAGTCGACAACGATGACTTCAAGAGCGACATACTGACCGGTGCTGGCCAGTCACACCGCACTATTGTCATGTTTGTGCAACCAGAATAATTTGATACAGAACTTCCTTCCGAGAATCACGAGGATAGACCAGTTCCCGGTGCCAACTTTGCATCAAACCTCTCGACAACTCTCAAAGAGCTCGGAAGTGAAATGCAAAATTGTCAACCCATACAAGACAGCGAAGCGTGGGGAACCACCTCTTAGGAAGCCACCAGCTGATCAAAGTACTCCTCCTCCTGACACATCGGTGCAAAGAATTCGTGGTGTGATCCATGCATTGGCCAGGGCGCAAGATAACCGAACGAGACCTAAGCCAGAAGAACAGACTGTGCCTGGGTTTTTAGGGTTTCACGCCAGCATGTCAAATGCAGATGAGAAGAGTCGAGCAATATACCACATGACCTATCCCAACCCACCCAGTAAGACAATTCTCAATGATGTGATGTGTAAGCTTGCAAAATCAATCGAAGAAAAAAAGATGCCTTTTGCAATACTTGTTGGTGTTCATCCTGTCTACGTGCTCATGCTAGAGTTGAAAAGTGAGAATGCTGAGCTGTTCAGCAAAATCTTACCATTAATGGCACCCTTCCACATCCAAATGTCGTTCATCTACACTATATACAAGAGGTTTAAGGGATCTGGCATCTCAGATGTGTTGGTGGCAGCTGGTGTTATAGCAGACGGGTCTGTTGATCAGGCCCTTCGTGGAAAACATGTTAAGCGTGGGGTTCGCTCCTTGCGACTATTCTATGAGACTCTGGTCCACCATGTCATAGACAAACGTTTGGAAGATTTCCCTCTATCTGAAGAAGTAAAGGCATCCCTTGCCAAGCTTTGACATCCGATTGATGCACAGGAACTTGCAGATGAACATGCAGAGCTAGAGAGAAATGCTGAGCTGAAGGACCTCGTTGATGCTCTCTTCAAGGACTTTGAGGGTGCCCCACAAGCAGAATACTGGATGTCATTCATGGAAATGGTTGAGGTTCTAACTCAAAATATCCATGCAATCAGAACAAGTAACTGGACTGAGGTCAAGTCCTCACTCAAGCTCATGCTTCCTTTGATTCAAATCTATGATAATGACAAGTATGGTCGGCATCTCCCCGATTTCACCGCAGTGCTTGATACCCTTCCTGTCGATCAGGCTGCATTCATGGAGAGTGGTATGTTTGCACAGTCAATGACAGGAAAACAATATTCGTGTGTCGCCCTCGACAAATGGATAGAGTCAACAATGAATAAGGTGTTACGACCGGCACAACGAAATAAACAAGGGCACTAAATATTGGACTAGAAGATAGGCTATGTCTGCAACAACGGTACGCTAATTCCAAACCCTCGAACTATTTAGCCAGTGAACAAAACACTTACACCCTCCATAGTTAATCTACTGGATAACGGGGTATCAATTAACTGGGTTAAGTGTACTTCTACAAAGGCTTTCCGGTGATGGCAAAGCTTACTCACAACAGGAGTACTTACGTTAATAAAATGCTCTCAAGTAATAACAATGCTTAAATAAACTATGACAAGATGTAATAAAGGATTATATGCTTACGTTAACTTTAGTGTGAGTCTGAACTCAACACTAAACTCTTCAATGCTCTATGAAAACACTTGAAGTCTAGTCCAACTGCAAACAGATATGGAATCTTCTGAAAACGTCTGATGCTCTAAGATGCTCGTCGAATATAGAACAGAAATAATGCAGGGGCAGGACACCAAAGCGTGTATCTTAAATACACCAACAAGTAGGATACATATATATAAAACAAGGGAGTGCAACAACTCTGTGACAGCACTAATAACAGTAACTCAAAAACAGTACTTCCTTAGCCTAAGTAACAGCCAAACTGGGTTGTGCACCATGCATCAACCTAGGCTAAAACAATACGTGAATAATTGCTAAAGCATACGCAGTTAAAGTTAATAAACACAATGCTGTCTTTCTTACTAATAAAGTCTAGCAGTGGCATAAACGGTACAGGGAGCCTAGGCAGAGCTCAAGCATGCTCGTAGCCTACTGTCTCCCCTGAACAGATTTCCCTTATCTTACGTTAAGTGACTAGGAGGCTCTCTTGGTAAGTCCAGATCTCAAGTATCTGGTCTTACCCTGGCGCTCCTCAAAGGTCAACAAAATGAGGTAGCAAGCATACAAGCAAGAGTAGGCAAAAGCCCTTCGCTTGTATACTGCTAAGCTCGCAAAGGAAAATATGCACAAGGGTTACAGGCTACCTAGCTCCGTCGAAGTCGTACAGGCTCTGACTTGCCATATACATAACTCAGACAACGACCAAAGATACCCTCCACTGTCTAGCATTAAATAGTAATAAAGAACAACCAAATAATTAGAAGCACCCAATAATATGAATCCATGTGACTATGACTCTAATAATCCCTAAAGCTAGTGCAAAACATATATGTGAGAACAGGCGCTGGTAATACAACTGGCCGACTATGGAAGTCGTATGTGAGAACCACAAGGGATGGATAATTGAATAAAGATAAGAAGTATTGGAAAGAAGGAGTTCAGAGAGAGAAACAGCAGTAAAGAGGGTTAGATTGGGGACAGAATGCGAGGGACGTCTAGGACCAAGCGCAACATACCATGCTCTAAGGAGAGGAAGAAGGAAGGAGCCCCCACCACCGGGCTAGGATAGCGGCGACCAATCACAGGCCACTACGTCACATGAAAAGCAGGCGTCATATGACACGCCAGGCCCGCCGTCCAATAGGGGGCGGGTGGCCCACCGAGCGAGGAATGCACACGTACATTCACACACACACACTACCACCTCGCTCTACTCTCTCTCTCTCCTTGCAACTAACACACTACATTTCTTATGACTCTATCAATGATATAAAATACTTCCAAGTGTCACAGACAAGAATAAAGGCAAACACTGATCTGTCTGTGACAACATGAATACTAAGAAAGAAAGAACATCGTTCTACGATTATTATAGCCAATTTCACTGCCCTGGTGAGCGCTAGCGAGTCACGAGTACATTCTGGCAAGCTGGCCAACGTAACACCCCGTCCAAGATGTGGGACGTTTTAACCTCAGGTAAACGCCACATCTGACTAGACAGAATGCCCACCAACCCCGCATCACCCAGCTACTCCCTAAGTTGTGAAAAACAAGGCATAAACACAAACATAAAAAACACTTCATTATATAAAAACAAATCTACACAACACTTCCCCAAAATAATAGTATCACTTAACAATGTTACGCTCAACGAGCAAGCTTCAACACGCCTAGCCTACTAAGAACAAAAAAACTCAGAATGTCTTAGATTCTTGCTGTAACATACTGCAATTATATACTATCAAAAGAAAGAGTTTTATGTGAGGTTTTAGTATTATTTTAATAGTGTTTTTGGCGGCTTTGCACTACAGGGGCAAGCCTAATTGTTCTCCACTCTCAAACCAACACTGACTGAACGGCGAGGGTGCTCCTTAACCCTTAATTAGCGGCGAGCAACATAAGTCGAGTTAAATAAAGCTGGACTATGTGGCGGCGCTCGACATAGGTCGTGTGGCAATTTCAGCACGTAATGTTGCTGAGAGAGAGAGACAAGTGGTGGCAGGAGAGTAGCGAGCGTATGACTGCTCCAGACCACCGCGGCGAACCTACTGACACGAATCCCACCTCCTCCCTCCCTCTCTCACTCGCTATATACGGAATTGTATGGGGAAAGTGCCTAATTACATGCTTTTTGCACTCGCGTTGCACGGTTATTGCAAGAAAACTAGCCATCATAAAAGGATCGTTATGGTGTCATTCGAAAGCTCTGTTTATGCCCTTTCAGGGATAGATACTTGTTGTACGTTCTGGGTCTTATTTAGGCATGAAAATGATCACGTAAACAGCCCTATTTTGGCTAAAAACACCCCGCTGGGCGGTACATATAAATAAACCGCATAGGCCGCTCGTAAGGTGTTAACCCGTTGAGACCCAGCGTCGCACGTGTTGCGTCGGCAGTCTTTGATCACCAACTCCCAGCGACGCATCACGTGCGTCCGACATATAAAAAACACTTACGTGGCTCGTAAGGTAGGAAATGGCGGGAGAATAGGAGGGGGCGGTACCGTAGTGTGTGGAGGAGCCGGGCCAGTAGGTGTGAGCGGGCCGAGACAGCCGCGCGGCTGGTGGTGGTGGGCTTAGTGGGGATAGTTTACACCCCTAGTTTACCGCCACTTTGAACCTTCATTACTCCGGTCGTATGGGAGCTAGAGGCTTGAGATTTATGTGAGATACTCCTTAGGATGTATGCCGTACAATGCCATACTCAGTTTTTACCCTAGTGCTCCCGGGCGGGTGGTCATGCGGGGGAGACGAACTATTGAAACCCCCCCCCCCCCGCCCCCCAAATGACCGAAATGATTTTTTTTTTATTTGTGTGTTCATTTCTCACCATTCTCTTCCATTTTGGCTCAACAAATTTTTTTGAAGCTCCCCCCCCCAAACCCCCCACCGGCCCCCCCCCCCCCCCCCAAAAAAAAAATGTCAGAGGTGATTTTTTTTTTTTTTTTTTTTCATTTCTCATCCTTGTCTTCCATTTTAGCAAACAAAAAAAATAAGTGAAAATGGCTTGGGACTGGGGTGAACAAAATATTATAACTAGCCGGGGCTCAACGGGTTAAAACATACCCTCCAAAATACAAACAATCAGCCAGAACATTATCAGTGCCCTTAACATGCCACACATCCAACTTGTGCTCCGGCAGCAAAACAACACCTGACACTGATAAACTGCCCAGTCCATCACAAGACTGGCACTTCTCTTCGCTCTCTCCGGCAACGGGACCTGCCAATAACTTTTCACTATTTCCACCTTAGTGATAAACGATGCAGCCCGATGCGGTCTATGGGGTCGTCAACTCTGGATAAGGTATAGGCGTCTGTCAGGGATGATGCACCAACACTCTTGCAATCAACACAAACACGGATCTTGCCACTCAACTCAGGTTGCAATGTCACTGGCAACGACCACTCACGATATCCCTTATCCCTTAGACCCTTTTCCAACATGTAGTCCAGCTCTGCTTTCACGACAGGCTGTCGAGCAGGATTTATACGGTAGGGAGCCAATTTGAGCCTTGCACTGTCTCCAGCCTCCATGTCGGGTGCCACCCCGGACATCAGGCCTGGAGAATCAACAAACATGCGGACGTACTGACACAGCCTAGTAAACAACTTCTCTTGACGCTTAGGAACAAGAGGTTGCAACTTATCTCGAAGAACAACATGCTGATTGCCCTCCCACAACCCAGCCGGGACCGCAGTTTCTAAACTATAGTCTCCCTCCTTCTCCACCTCTGTCCCTAAAACAGTCAGGTCATGAGAGGGACAATCTGTACCACCTGTGCAGTCACTGTGCAGTCACTGGAATCACTCCAAGAGTTTGTAACACTCAACGTTGGAGTATCACTAACTCCAATTGTTTCAACTCCAGCATCCAAGATCGCCCCAACGTCATCTGCCAACAATCCAACACCTGCAGTAGACACTGCAGCAGATGCTTCTGATGAACCTGAGCCGACATCAAACCAGGACAGCCGCCCTGTTCACCTTAGTCTCTCCCTCACTCCTCGTGCAAGAAGCCTGCTAGCACGAACAGTACCAACCCCTCGCCCCCGTTCTAACCACTCCTCTCTCCGACCTGTAGTAGAGTCCCGCCACCACAGGTTTCCGGATTTACACCAGTGAGGAAAGGTGCACGGCCAACGCAGAAAAGGTCTCATCTACCAGTCACAATGTCAAACAGATTTGAGATATTGGTAGAGATGGAAGACGAACCAGAAGAGACCAGGCTCGTTGGGGATTCCATCCTACGAGGACAGGTCGAAGAGTTCTGCGACAGAGTCCCAAATCAACGAAAAAGATTTTGCATCCCAGGAGCTGGACTGGACGACATTGTGGAAGCCTTCGAAGATACCACAAAGGATGCAAATGAAAATACCCTTTTTGTCATCCATGCTGGTTCAAATGACGTCATGCGCACCAGATCCGAAGAGTTGATGGAGAAATATCGCAAGATGATCCAGCACTACAAAAACAAGTCAAGGAATATCATAATCTCAGGCATTCTCCCCAAGATCGACGCACCTGACAAATTCTACGACAAGGCCTTCAGCCCAAATAGCCGACTAAAATATTTGTGTCTGAGGGAAGAAGTTGAATTCATCAACCTCTGGGACAACTTCTACAACCAGCCTACTCTGTTCCACAAGGATGGCACTCATCTAAACCCTGTGGGTTCAGCACGCATGGGTCGTCTCCTACACGAAGCAGTCCGCAGCCATGGATCAAAAAACGCCATCCGAGAAGAAGCAGCAGTGACATAAATCATCCAACGCCAAGAAAAAAACAGAGGCAACCGAGGACCACCAGCGATAAGGACCGAAGACAGCGAGGACCGAGGACAGCCATGAACATAAATGTAGATCCAACAAGAACCAAAAATATTATTAAAGAGCGTTCCGTGAGTTCTAAAATAACAAATTTAAAGGTTTTCTATGCAAACGCTCGTAGCATACGCAATAAATTTTCAGATTTAGAGGAGCTAGTGTTTACAGAAAATTATGATGTGATTGGCATAACAGAATCTTGGCTCAATACAGAAGATAGAGACTTTTTAGCAGAGTATTCACTTCCCGGTTATGTAATGTTTGAGAAAAGCCGAATAAATCGAAATGGAGGTGGCGTTTTACTTTATATCAAAGAAAGTCTTAACCCTACCCTCTTGTCAAAACCTCAAATTGTGAACGTCGACGCATCTTTTGTGCTAATAAAGAATAATAAAGGTACAAAAATAATACTTGCATTAATATACAGACCTCCAGCTCAATCAGTGCAAACTGACCGAGAAATTTACGAACAAATTGCAGATGTAAGTAACTCACAAGATACTGTAATTTTTGGCGACATTAATTTACCTGTGACCAAGTGGGGCGATACTCTTACTTCACACTCCGGACATGACTTGTATACGAACTTGCAAGAGAGTTCGCTTTATCAATTTGTTCGAACGCCGACCCGTGGTAATAACGTTCTTGACATTGTACTTGCAACAAAAGAAGAATTAATAGAGAATTTGAATGTTGGTGATGAATTCAGTAACAGCGACCATCGTACGATAACTTTCACTTTAAACTTTACTAGTAACGAACCAAATAGTAGCATCGAAAAAGTCCCTAATTTCAAGAAAGCAAACTTCCATAAACTTAGAGCTATGTTTAAATAAAGTGACTGGAGCTTTTTAATTAACAATAACGACATAAATACATCTTGGAAGTTATTTGAAACCACTTACCTAAAAGCAGTGCAAGACTGTATACCATCGAAAATACGGCGTCCAGGCCATAATAATAAGCCCAAATGGTGGAATAAAGATATTTCAAACTGCCTGCTTGCTAAAAAATTTGCTAATGATAGATTAAAATCCTCACAAAATGACGAAGAACGGGTGAAATTTGTAGAGCTACGACGCAAAGCCAAAAAGTTAATTAAGCAAAGTAAAAAGACCCTAGAGTTACATATTGCGAATCAAAGTAAAACAAACCCGAAAGAATTCTATAGTTATATCAGAAAGAAAAAAGTAGTTACTTCAACTGTTGGACCGTTAGTCGATGAAAACGGAGAATACACCAAAGACGAAGTACAAATGAGTAATGCTCTCAATACCTTCTTTGCATCAGTTTTTACAACAGAAGACCTCAGTGATATCCCTACACCATGGCCGATTCAGATTGATAATTCAGATGTTCTAAGCAATATCACCGTTACAGAGAGAGAAGTATTGAATTGTTTAGATAAACTCAAGGTAAATAAAACGCCTGGACCTGATACAATCTCGCCTAGAGTTCTAAAGGAAGCTAAGGATGAGCTCTCCAAACCACTGACATTACTATTCAATAAATCCTTGCAGTCTGGAACTATGCCTGATCAGTGGAAGCTAGCCAACGTAACACCGATATTAAAAAAAGGCAGCAAATCCCTACCCAGTAACTATCGTCCAATTAGCTTAACCTCAGTTGTATGTAAAATGCTAGAAACAGTCATACGAGACAGACTCGTAAATCACTTAGAGGAAAATAACATACTTAAAGATACTCAACACGGCTTTCGTAAAAAACGTTCCTGTTTAACAAACCTCTTAGACTTCTTCCACGATATCCTCAACCTCTACGATGAGAGTAAAGCTGTAGATATTATATACCTTGATTTTCAAAAGGCCTTTGACAAAGTTCCCCACAAACGTTTACTGCTAAAACTAAAAGCGCATGGAATACAAGACGGTGTGTTGAAATGGATAGAAAATTGGCTCAGCGACAGAAAGCAAAGAGTAGTCATAAACGGTAAGGCATCTAAATGGACCAATGTAAGTAGCGGGGTACCCCAGGGATCGGTACTAGGACCAATTCTCTTTCTAATTTACATCAACGACATAGATGAGGGTCTCACCTGTACAATCTCAAAATTTGCTGACGATACAAAAATTGCAAATAGCGTACTCTCAAAAGAACAAGTTGACGATATGCAACACAATCTAGATACATTGTCATGTTGGGCCCAAATTTGGCAAATGAGTTTCAATGCGGATAAATGTAAAGTACTACATATCGGATACCTAAATGAGAAAGCAAACTATTCGATGAATGGCACTCAGCTTAAGAATGTAAACAGAGAAACCGATCTGGGAGTAACAATATCGAGTAACCTAAAACCAAGTCAACAATGTTCAGAAGTTGTTAAGAAGGCAAACAAAATAATTGGCTTTATAGGCAGGTCATTTGAGCATAAATCCAAAGAAGTTATCCTAACCCTTTACAATTCCTTAGTCCGCCCTCTTCTGGAATACTGCGTTCAATCCTGGTGCCCTTATTACCAAAAAGATATAAACAAGCTAGAACGAGTTCAGCGTAGAGTTACCAAAATGATACCTAGCCTAAAGAACAAACCATACGAAGAGCGTCTTAGAGAATTAAATCTATTTCCTTTAACCCAGCGCAGATTAAGAGGTGACTTAATTCAAGTGTTCAAAATCATCAAAGGCATCGACAATATGAACTGTAGTAAGTACTTCACTATCGACCAATCTAATTACACGCGGGGAAACGGTTGCAAAATTATTGGTAAATCTTTTAACTCACACGAATCTAAGAATTTCTTCTTCAATCGAGTTGTCAACTTGTGGAATGGGCTTCCCTGAAACGTTATAGACTGCATCACCGTTGATTCATTTAAACTTCGCCTAGACAAATATCTCGCATCAAACCCGCGACTGACTGCGTTTGTAAATGAATAACTTTATTTTATTCCCCCCTCAGTTACTAACCCCTCTGTCCCCTACTAACTTCCTAATCCTGCCACGGACATTAGTTCCAGGGCAGTAATTCCCTTTCCAATGTTCCCTTGCCCACTCTAACCCACTGTTTGGACACTTGATCCTCAGTGTTTTGGAGGACACCTTTGTACTCCTTTGTACTCCCACAGTTCATAAGTGCTAATGCTTCCCCGCCGATACTGTACATGCGCACCCCCGCATTCCTTGCGACTACATCTGCCTGCGCAGCATCACCGCCTTCAGTGCCACGGCCAGATACAGTCGGTCTATGGAAGGGCTGTTGCATTTTAATAGGGCAGCATTAGGAGGCTATGCGACGGTCGGGCGTATCTAGTCCATAGGTAACCTCACCAATCTGCTTAATGTCCTGATACTGACCACCACCCTTAGCAGCCATGGGTCGACCCTGAACTGACAACCATGCCAAAGCCTCGTCGCCCACCTTGAACAACCTAAACAACGAGGCCAATGGTTTACTTACACCCAAGTGACCTCCCAGCGGAACATCGTGCACCGCATGAGTTGTGAGGCCTGGGTGCTCGGCACAAACAGTGGGGTATGAACCGAACAGGTGCTGGATTGCTGCACGCTGTTGCTCAGGCAGGTGCTCAAGCGCTTCCACAGCCACCTGACTCGTGTTCCCCGCCCACTGATCCGCCGAGACATGACAATCCCAACTTTCCTCCACCTGTGCCTCACTGCCCCCCTCTCCTTCTCCACCTTGGCCGCTGCAGACCAACACAGGGACAGTAGGCTGCTCAGGTGGGCGCCTCACAAACTCCTTCAACAGGTTCACATGACATGCTTCCCCGTCCTCATCGAGTTCAATAGCCCCGTTCCCACAACTCTCAAGACTAGGATCTTCTAGTTGCACCTGGGAACTACTCTGTCGCGGAGTGCCATCACGCCCTACCATGTCACTAGGGGGGACAGGTTCTGGGGCTACTCCGGAGCTCAAAATTGGTGCAAGTACCGAGTCACCAAGGAGTGTCGCTGGGTCCAAACTCTCAACCCGACCACCAGCCTTGACTTTCTCCTTCCGACCCTTCCTCCACTGGTCTCAAACCTGGGAACTAGGCTGTGACACCTGAGCGGACTGAGATCTGGTGACAGCACACGCCATCTGCTGCGTCTGGCACCTCTCGAGCCCCTCTTGCCCCTCCCTACTCGTGTCGGCCGCCCTCTCGGCAACGTATAAGGGTGGAACCTCGCAAGTAGGCACCGCAAAGTCGTTACCGAGAAGGAGGTCGACCCCCTCAACTGGCAATTTCTCCACAACACCCACATCCAACTCCCGTGTCACACCGTCCACCTCAAGCTCCACTCTGACCATCGGGTAAGACTGCATAGCATTGATGCCTTGAACCACCACAACCCGAGCCGCGTTAGTGGGCTTGCCAGTGAAGTTCTTAAGAAGTGTCTGGGAAGCGCCCGTATCACGCATCAGCTCAAGCCTATGCTCCACACCAGCCCACCTCACAGTGCCGTGCCCCCTATGACGGCAAAAAGCATCTCGGACGGGTGACGAGCCCTCCTGCTGCTTCTGCACCGACTGTGACTTCGCAACCGACATTTTACCCCGGGCAAACGCGGAAGACCTCAAAGACACACCGATGTTGCTCACTAGTGACACCACTGCTGTAGGCGGTGTGCTCGGACATGAGCGCGCAATATGCCCCTTCTCATGACACTTGAAACACTCCACTTCGCTCTTGGACTTCCTCTGAGGTGAGGAAGGGCCCTGGCCTTTCTTTAACGGGAAGGGTTTCGACTTGGGATCAAAATTGGCACCAGTACTCTTGAATGTGTAATTAGTTGTGTCATTAATTCGGGGGGGTGGAGTGTTACGCCCCTGGTTGCCTGCCTCAGCTCTCTGTGCAGACCCGCACCCACGAATCAATGACAACCTGAGGTCAGCCAGCTCAGCCGCCTCCTGCAGAGTTTTAGGTTGCTTTTCTTTCAGGTTAAGAGTCAAAGTCACTGCCAGTACACTTAGGGAATTGTTCTAACAACACTAATTGCTTCACTGCATCAAAAGTAGTTGCCTTCTCCGACCTCAACCAATTCTCAAATGCATCTGATAGGTCTCTAGCGTGTTCCTGGAAAGTACTCTCCTTTCTCCTAGGAACAGCCCTAAACTTCAGCCTATAGGTCTCTGGCTGCAACTCACACGCCCTCAGGACAGCCTCTTTCAACACCTCATAATTCACACAGGAAACTAGGCGCAAAGCATCGTACACCTTGAGTGCTTTCCCCGTCAATTGTGAAGAAACAAGGGCTGCCCACTTCTCCTCGGGCCATTGGTGCTCCCGGCACTTTTTCTCAAAACGGAGAAAGAATTCTGTAACTCCTAACTCATCAAACACTGGAACCAACTTTAGTAGATGTGACAGGGACTGGTCGTGGGGTCGACCCCCCTGGACGAAACGGTTCCCCGTCACCTCTACACGAGTTTTCTCTAGGTCAATATCGGCACAATACCTTGCAGACTCATACTTGAGCTCAGCCTCTCGCTGCTTGAGCTCAGCCTCTCACTGCTCGAGCTCAGCCTCATGCTTACGCTGCTCGAGCTCAGCCTCATGCTTTCGCTGCTCATGCTCATGCTCATGCTCAGCCTGTCGCTCCTGCTGCTTAAGTTTGGCGAGCTCGAGCTGAAACAACATCTCGGGAGTCAAACCCTGAGGAGGGGGTGCTACTACCGGGGACCCACCCCGTGAGTTACCTAGAGGCATTGCCAACCGCCAGCGGACATCGGCCTGTGGGAACGTACCCGGCTCCGGAACCCGAGGGGGCGCCATGATAGGAGTTGAGTGGAATGGGGGCTGGGACGAAGATGCCCCAGCTCCCGCTCCACCCGAACCCTCATGCACCCCACCCAGCACACAGGTAACCAGCTCACTTCTTGACAAACCGCTAGTGCAAGAAAACCCTAAGACCGTGGCTATACACTGCAGTCCGTACCGGTCCAGCCCCGACACCCGGTCCGCCGTCACAGGCTCCTCCAAAAACCTCCGAGCATCCTCCTCACCGTTCACCACCCGCACGCCGTCTAACAACTCCACCTTCTCTACATCCTCGCCTGTCTCTCGCACTGTGCCCTCACTATGCTCAGACCCGTCCAGTGACATGATGGAGTAAAAAAAAAAAAATCCCAAGTCAAGACAAAGTAGCCAAACTCTCGCGTAGCTTTATTCACAAAAAATATTCGAAGATGTTTTTAAGTTCAATACTAGGTCACCAATAAACTCCAACAAGTTCCATATATCCTCAAAACAATGTCCACTGCCAACACTGCGAGAAATAAATTCAACCCCAAATGGCAATAAGATTTCTACAAAAAAAAAAAATGCAAAATTCAGTTCACTATATACTGGACTAAGGTCGCCATTTGTTACGACCAGCACAACGAAATAAACAAGGGCACTTAATATTGGACTAGAAGATAGGCTATATCTGCATCAACGGTACGCTAATTCCAAACCCTCGAACTATTAAGCCGGTGAACAAAACACTTACACCCTCCAGAGTTATTCTACTGGATAACGGGGTATCAATTAACTGGGTTAAGTGTACTTCTACAAAGGCTTTCCGGTGACGGCAAAGCCTACTCACAACAGGAGTACTTACGTTAATAAAATGCTCTCAAGTAATAACAATGCTTAAATAAACTATGACAAGATGTAATAAAGGATTTTATGCTTACGTTAACTTTAGTGTTAGTCTGAACTCAACACTAAACTCTTCAATGCTCTATGAAAACACTTGAAGTCTAGTCCTACAGCAAACAGATATCGAATCTTCTGAAAACGTCTGATGCTCTAAGATGCTCGTCGAATATAGAACAGAAATAATGCAGGGGCAGGACACCAAAGCGTGTGTCTTAAATACACCAACAAGTAGGATACATAATTATATATAAAACAAGGGAGTGCAACAACTCTGTGACAGCACTAATAACAGTACTTCCTTAGCCAAAGTAACTGCCAAACTGGGTTGTGCACTATGCATCAACCTAGGCTAAAACAATACGTGAATAATTGCTAAAGCATACGCAGTTAAAGTTAATAAAGACAATGCTGTCTTTCTTACTAATAAAGTCTAGCAGTGGCATAAACGGTACAGGGAGCCTAGGCAGAGCTCAAGCATGCTCGTAGCATACTGTCTCCCCTGAACAGATTTCCCTTATCTTACATTAAGTGACTAGGAGGCTCTCTTGGTAAGTCCAGATCTCAAGTATCTGGTCTTACCCTGGCGCTCCTCAAAGGTCAACAAAATGAGGTAGCAAGCATACAAGCAAGAGTAGGCAAAAGCCCTTCGCTTGTATACTGCTAAGCTCGCAAAGGAAAATATGCACAATGGTTACAGGCTACCTAGCTCCGTCGAAGTCGTACAGGCTCTGACTTGCCATATACATAACTCAGACAACGACCAAAGATACCCTCCACTGTCTAGCATTAAATAGTAATAAAGAACAACCAAATAATTAGAAGCACCCAATAATATGAATCCATGTGACTATGACTCTAATAATCCCTAAAGCTAGTGCAAAACATATATGTGAGAACAGGCGCTGGTAATATGACTGGCCGACTATGGAAGTCGTATGCGAGAACCACAAGGGATGGATAATTGAATAAAGATAAGAAGTATTGGAAAGAAGGAGTTCAGAGAGAGAAACAGCAGTAAAGAGGGTTAGATTGGGGACAGAATGCGAGGGACGTCTAGGACCAAGCGCAACATACCATGCTCTAAGGAGAGGAAGAAGGAAGGAGCCCCCACCACCGGGCTAGGATAGCGGCGACCAATCACAGGCCACTACGTCACATGAAAAGCAGGCGTCATATGACACGCCAGGCCCGCCGTCCAATAGGGGGCGGGTGGCCCACCGAGCGAGGAATGCACACGTACATACACACACACACACACTACCACCTCGCTCTACCCTCTCTCTCTCCTTGCAACTAACACACTACATATCTTATGACTCTATCAATGATATAAAATACTTCCAAGTGTCACAGACAAGAATAAAGGCAAACACTGATCTGTCTGTGACAACATGAATACTAAGAAAGAAAGAACATCGTTCTACGATTATTATAGCCCATTTCACTGCCCTGGCGAGCGCTAGCGAGTCACGAGTACATTCTGGCAAGCTGGCCAGCGTAACAAAGGGCTCTAAGCTGAAGTCTGGTTGGTTGGCCATTCTGAACAATGAAAAGCATCTCCTTTCAAACACTCGGAATGTGAATAACATCAATCGGGTGAGAACAAAGGTCCATCGCCATGCTAATCGCAAGAAACAAGGAAAAGGGAAGCATGCTGATTGCTCGTCGAGTAAAATGAAGAAGGATGAACAAGCTGTACAGGATATAAGCGCATGTCTCACTGAATTCAAGTGTGATCCATTTGACCATACAAACAAGACACTTCGATCCCTACAGTCAGGAATCCCAGCCTCAGACGCTCTCGCTGCCGACTTGAAATCGGCAAACGAGGATGGCACAAGCAAACTGAAGCAGTTCTTGAATGAGAGAGTGTATTCCAAGAACAAGTCTCTCAACGACAGAGTTCCCCGTAGCAAGCGTTTGAACTTTTCAACTCAGGAATTGAAGAAAGCAGATGGTGAGAACCTGAAGGGAAAGACTGAGGAAATGGAGCGTAATGCCTTGGCCTCTGTTCTCGGACTGGTTGAAACGAGTGGTGCCCTCAAACTTCAAGAAGTCCTGCAGCATCGTGTTACAGCCGAGTGCCTTTCCATCTTCAACGTCAATGGAACCATCCGTAAGGCACAGAAAAGCAAGCTTCAACAAAAACTAACTATGACTGTCATTCCAGAGCCTGATGTATACGACATCTATTATTGATATGGGCCTCATCTGGCGCCTAACAACTCCTACCATTGAAGACAGAGAGAAGGGAGATGGTACCAAGTATACCTGGGGAGATTATGCAGAGAAGTTGGTGCACTTCGTTCTAGCAAGACACAAGCATGCTGAGCGCATCATTTGCGTCAATGATTCATATGATCAGAATTACACGATCAAAGACAGTGAGAGAATACTGCGCCCAAAAAAACTGCCAATCAGCAATGCCTTCATGAAGATAGAAGATAAATTTCCTTCTAGTAAAGTTTTCCATGCTCTCCTGGGTAAACCTGAGAACAAAATCCGCCTTCAGGTATTTCTTCAAACGGAATTCCAGAGAACAGCAGCAACAACTAGCACCGAGATCATCTACTGTGTAGTTGGCAGCACTGCAAAGAATCTCACCACAGGCAAGCTTGTGCCAGAGCTCACATGCTCCCATGCAGAGGCAGATACGGCAATGCTCACCATATATAGTGTGCTCCGGTCAGACAGCTACACAGCAGCTGTCGTTCTTGACACAGAGGACACAGACAACTACGTGCAAGCGGCATATGTTGCTCAGAAGACAACAGGAATCCTGTGTGTGAAACGCAAACGTCAGCTTATCGATGCCCGATGTTTGTGCAGTGAGGCAATGGCTGCATCCATCATACCACTTCATGTCCTCACTGGGTGTGACCACAACTCTGGCTTCAATGGAGCAAGCAAGAAGCTCATCGCAGATCGTCTGGAGAAGTCTAAAGAGGCACACGACCTGCTAGCAGCATGTGGTACACAGCTCCTAGTCACAGTACAGGTCATCAGTGATTTGGAGCGGTTTGTCATTCGATATGTCTATGGTGATACCAAAAGCAAGACCCTGGGAGATGCGAGGGCAGCGAAGTGGAGAGCTCAGAAGAAAAAAAGCACTATCCGACTTGTGCCTGACTTGGACAGTCTCCGTCCACACTTGGAGCGTGCAAACTATCTTGCATATTTGCAAAAGCATTACCAGCTCCAAAGTCACCCCTCACCGATCGGCCATGGATGGCATCTTGTAAATGGCCTATGTCTGCCTGTCCGTTCAACCCAGCCCCCACTTCCCCCATCCATACCACTACCTACAAATCCGCAGGCAGAGAACAACAGTGATGATAGCAGCGAAAGAGAGGACAGTGATTCTGATAGTGGCTCATACAGTGAATCATGTAGTGACAGTGAAGTGGCAGATTAGTATGTACAATTAGTATAATACAATACAATAACAATACAATATACAATACAATACAATACAATAACCATTCCAGTGGATTTGTAATGCCAGAATTAGTGAAAAGGGACACCTCATTCGTCCTTGTAGCTCATCTGATGCCAGAGATATTACATTTCATGTTTTTCAAGATGGCGTTGGCAGCCATTTTGAATATTGGGCTCTAGCAGAGTTAGCCGTAATTTTTCAGAGGAGCATAGGAGCTAATTTTCCTTTAAAGTGGTTCAGGTTGTCAAATCCATCGAGAGAAAAAGGTAGGAACAAAATGGTCACGGATTCCAAGCAAAAATGACCCTACTAATAAGGAGCCCCGTGATTGGCTGAACAACATAGGGCACCCTAGATGATTTAGGTCAATTTAGGAGTTCCTAACCATTTAGGAACAGGATAGGACATCCTAAATTGTGTTTGAGTATACAACTTAAGACACAAGATAAGTTGTCCTAACCTGTTCATATCTTAGGGAGCCCTAAGTCAGTTAGGAAGTCCTAAGTGCCCCAAGTTAGGACAGTTTTGAGTATCCGGACCCTGATTTTTTTCCAGCTGATGATCGAGAAGCGTAGATGTGGCAACTGCGCGGTAATGCCTTGTGAGGTTGGAGTGACTGTGTTTCATTTCATAGGTTGTTTGTGATAAACATTAAAATAACTGTTTCAATGTAATTATTTGACTCATCATGTCTACAAGGTATAAAAGTGTCTTCTATTCTAAATCTTGTAAATACTGTTTAGCATTAATATTCTGCAAGACAAACAGTCATTAACCAAAATTGCATCTGTACCCAAGTCAACTGATGCCCAAACGAACACTACATTACTGTCAACTAATTATATTTGAAAGCTAAAAAACATTTGACTGTTTAACCGCCTATAAAAGATAGTATAACACTTAAGTGCATGTAATATAAGGCAAGTGGTTTATAGGCTTGGTGAGGCAGAGTTGTTTAAAATAAGCAACAGGAGAATATCTTCACAACTGTAGGCTACCCAATTTTCGTACAAGTAAAATACACAAAATATTATTGGCTACATAAACATGTGTTTGCCCATGAAAATATTTACATGAACATACCCCTGAAGGAAAAAATTGATAACAGTCTGGTTAACAGATTTAAACTTTCCGCCTCAGGAAACGTTGTACCCTCTCCTCCCCCTCCCCCACCACCAAATTTACTAAATTCCATGAACTATTATAGGCTACTTTAAATGTAGTAGATGCCTTATATTACATGTACTTAAGTGTTATACTATCTTGTATGTATGGTTAAACAGTCAAATGTCATTTAGCTTTCAAATAGAATTAGTTGACAGTAATGTAGTGTTCGTTTGGGCATCAGTTGACTTGGGTACAGATGCAATTTGGGTTAATGACTGTTTGTCTTGCAGAATATTAATGCTAAACAGCATTTACAAGATTTAGAATAGAAGACACTATTATACTTTGTAGACATGATGAGTCAAATAATTACAATGAAACAGATATTTGAATGTTTATCACAAACAACCTACGAAATGAAACACATTCACTCCACCCAATCACGAGACATTACCGCGCATTTGCCACATCTACGATTCTGGATCATCAGCTGGAAAAAAAATCAGGTATAGTGTAAGTGTGTGTAGAAGTGTTTGTGTCGAATTGTTTGTGTGTGAGTATGTGTGTGTTAGAATGAGTGAAGCTACGTCGACCAATAAATGTGAAGTTCTGGTGAATGTGTGTGAGAGAGAGAGAGAATCTACGTCCCCAAACTTTAGCAATAACTAACTTTTGAAGAAGTGTAGCTCCTTGCACCCGATTGTATACCACGAGCGTTGTTCCCATTCGATAATGTTATCCGTATTGCCTTGATTTATGAGATATCTTATTTTCGTTTAACTGTTATAATGGTATTTATGAGTGTAGCGGAGTCAAATTATGACTACAAAAATGTTGATCATCCAGGACACCAAAGCTTGTGTCCCACTTTGGTGAACTTGGACGGCGAACCGGATGTGAATGGTTTGCCGGCGACATTCAGCTGTTTTTTTGGCAACAAGCATTTTCCACACGAAGTCTGTGCGACAATACTGCGAATACCATTCAAATTCAGTGTGAAAATAGTGCGAATATTGTGACCCACGACGATAGGGTTCCTGCGAATATGGCAAATGTTGTGCAAGGCATTGGCGAATAGTGTGATGCTTTGGCAAATGACTGCGAAGGTTGTGCAAATGCGGTTCGATGATACTTCGAATTTGTGCGAGTGCGGCACGAATGTAGGCGAATGAGTTGAACATGGGTTCAGGATAGGATAATAGTTTATTATATTTCCCGGCATGAATGTAGGTGAATGGCCAGGTGGGTATAAATAGGAAGAACAAGAACAAGGTCCTGATGTGGCGGCGTCTACGCTGTGGGACCACCTCCCGGAGCTGCCTACCGCGGAGGGCTGTCGACCCTCCACGGCCGGAGACAAGATCAATCGACTAGTGGAGGACAACCGGATGCCGGCCGCGGGGAGCAGTTTCGGGAGCCAAACCGTCACAACTATCCCCTGCCCCCTCCCTGGGGGCACGGGTCCTTGGAGCGGCTTCGGTTGCGCCGGGAATTTCCACACCTCTCACACGGGGCTGTTCGGCCAGGCAGCTTAGGGAACAACAACAACAACAACAAGAACCTATTAATACCATTCACATTAATAACCTCGTCCCTACCACATACAAGTGCTCTTTCCTAACCATTCACAATAAGCCTGCTGCCATACCCCAAAGGTATAGCGAGACTGAAGCCGTCATTTGCATTGGAAATAGAAGAACTGTAGATTGAGTACCTGTTTGAATTAATGAAGAGGAGATAGGAGAAGAAGAGGAAATGGCAAAGGAAAAGGGCATTCTGTGGGAAACCTTGACTGGTCAGGCGACCCATTCATGGGTATTATTAGGATCTTATGAGGCAATTGGCACTTAAGGATGTGGAAACTCTGAGGAACTTCATGAGAATGCCCAAGGAAGTGTTCAAGAAGGTGCTGTGCAGGGTTATCCCAAGAATAAAGAAGCAAGACACGTTTTGGAGGAAAGCGCTGGCACCTGGTTTGTGTCTTGCTGTGACAGTTTGGTACTTGGCAACAGGAAGCAAGTACAGTTGCCCACATAAGTTCTGTTCCTCTCTGTGATCTTATAGAAAATAATGTACATGATTGAATTACGAGTGTAGTTTCTCATGCAGTGGTTAACTCATCTAATTAGTCAACTGATAATTAAAAGAAACCACATTCTCAGTTCATTCATACTATGTTACTTTCATAAATAAGATCACAACGTGGAACAGAACTTATGTGGGCAATTGTACATGAGCCTGTCATATATACAGTATATACATATTAAGTATATCTCGCAAATACATGCAAATTACTATTTTTTTTTGTAATGCCGACTATAAAAATTGTAACAATACATACCACTCCAAACACAGCGACAAAAGGACACAGCGAGCACCGAGAGAGTCTTTCGCGAGCGCAGATGCCCCCACGCCAGCCATCATCATATAAGCATGCCGCCGGAAGCCGTCGAGATTACCAGAATTCCAGAACGTGCCCTTCTAACCTGCACATGGCAGAAATCAGACAACGCAAAAATAGGTCAGACTATGTGAACCAACCTGGCAGCAGTAATTCTGCTAGGTATGATACTAGCCCTTCCAGGTTTTAAGTGTTACGCTGGCCAGCTTGCCAGAATGTACTCGTACTCGCTAGCGCTCGCCAGGGCAGTGAAATGGGCTATAATAATCGTAGAACGATGTTCTTTCTTTCTTAGTATTCATGTTGTTACAGACAGATCAGTGTTTGTCTTCATTCTTGTCTGTGACACTTGAAAGTATTTGATATCATTGATAGATATATAAGATATGTAGTGTGAAGTTGCAAGGAGAAAGAGATAAGGGAGGCAGCGAGGTGGTAATGTGTGCGTGTTTATATATGTGTGCATTCCTCGCTTGGGCTGTGCCACTCGCTCGTGATTGGCCGGTGGGCCTGGCACGTCATATGACGCCTGCTCTTCATGACGTAGTCGTCTGTGATTGGGGGCCGCTGTCTTGGCTTGGTGCTGGGGGGCTCCTACCTGCGTGTCTCCTTAGAGTTTGGTATGTTGTGCTTGGTCCTAGACGTCCCTTGCAATCTGTCCCCAATCTAACCCTCTTTACTACTGTTTCTCTCTCTGAACTTCTTCTTTTCCAATACTCCTGTACAGAGTTCGAGAATTCTTCACTGACGAGCAGTTGGCCGTGATATATAAAAGTCATGTGCGTTCTCAGATGGATTACTGTTCACCTCTGTGGGGTGGAAATGGAGTGGTTGCATTGAGGCAGTTGGACAAAATTCAAAATAAAGCTATTAGATTAATCAATAACCCTGCAATCACACAGGACCTTCCTACATCATCCATACGAAGAAACGTTGCATCCCTTGCATTATTCTACAGATATTTTCACAGCAATTGTTCCGAGGAACTTGCTTCAATTGTGCCGCCTCTCCACATCTTTCCCCGTAGAACTAGGGCAGCTGAGAGCGCCCATGAATTTACACTTTCTCCTCCACAATGCAGAACTTCTGCTTATCAGAATTCATTTATCCCCAGAGCTACTACTCTTTGGAATTCACTTCCCTCGAATTGCTTTCCACAAACTTACAATCTACAAATGTTTAAATCCAGTTGTTACAAACATTTTATGAATGGAGGATGCCTTTAGGCACATGGACCTTTTTGTTTAATCTGTGTTTTTCCTTCCTCCGTTCATTGTCTCTTAAAAAAAAAAAAAAAAAAATCTTGTCTTTATTCAATTACTTATCCCTTCTGGTTCCGCATACGACTTCCATAGTCGGCCAGTCGTATTACCAGCACCAGTTCTCACATATATGTTTTGCACTAGCTTTAGGGATTATTAGAGTCATAGTCACATGGAGTCATATTATTGGGTGCTTCTAATTATTGAGTTGTTCTTTGTTACTAGTTAATGCTAGACAGTGGAGGGTATCTTTGGTCGTTGTCTGAGTTATGTATATGGCAAGTCAGAGCCTGTACGACTTCGACGGAGCTAGGTAGCCTGTAACCCTTGTGCATATTTTTTCCTTTGCGAGCGTAGCAGTATACAAGCGAAGGGCTTTTGCCTACTCTTGCTTGTATGCTTGCTGCCTCATTTTGTTGACCTTTGTGGAGCGCCAGGGCAAGACCAGATACTTGAGATCTGGACTTACCAAGAGAGCCTCCTAGTCACTTAACGTAACATAAGGAGAAATCTGTTCAGGGGAGACAGTAGGCTACGAGCATGCTTGCGCTCTGCCTAGCCTCCTTGTACCTTTTATGCCGCTGCTAGACTTTATTAGTAATAAAAACAGCATTGTGTTTATTAACTTTAACTGCGTATGCTTTAGGAATTATTCACGTATTATTTTAGCCTAGGTTGATGCATAGTGCACAACCCAGTATGGCTGTTACTTTGGCTAAGGAAGTACTGTTTTGAGTGGCTATTATTAGTGCTGTCACCGAGTTGTTGCACTCCCTTGTTTTATATATATGTATCCTACTTGATGGTGTATTTAACCCTTATTTAGCGGCGAGCAACATAAGTCGAGTTAAATAAAGCTGGACTATGTGGCGGCGCTCGACATAACTCGAGTGGCAATTTCAGCACGTAATGTGGCTGAGAGAGAGAGACAAGTGGTGGCAGGAGACTAGCGAGCGTATGACTGCTCCAGACCACCGCGGCGAACCTACTGACACAAATCTCAGCTCCCTCCTCCCTCTCTCACTCGCTACATACTCAATTATGTACCGAAAGTACCGAATTACCTGCTTTTTGCACTCGCGTTGCACGGTTATTGCAAGAAAACTATCCATCATACAAGGATCGTTATGGTGTCATTCGAAAGCTCTGTTTATGCCCTTTCAGGGATAGGTACTTGTTTTACGTTCTGGGTCTTATTTAGGCATGAAAATGATCACGTAAACAGCCCTATTTTGGCTAAAAACACCCCGCTGTGCGGTACACATAAATAAACCGCATAGGCCGCTCGTAAGGTGTTAAGATACACGCTTTGGTGTCCTGCCCCTGCATTATTTCTGTTCTATATTCGACGAGCATCTTAGAGCATCAGACGTTTTCAAAAGTTTCCATATCTGTTTGCTGTAGGACTAGACTTCCAGTTTTTTCATAGAGCATTGAAGAGTTTAGTGTTGAGTTCAGACTCACACTAAAGTTAACGTAAACATATACTCCTTTATTAAATCTTGTTATAGTTTATTTAAGCATTGTTTTTACTTGAGAGCATTTTATTAACGTAAAGTACTCCTGTTGTGAGTAGCTTTTGCCGTCACCGGAAAGCCTTTGTAGAAGTGCACTAAAACCCAGTTAATTGATACCCCGTTATCCAGTAGATTAACTCTGGAGGGTTTAAGTGTTTTGTTCACCGGCGTAATAGTTCGAGGGTTTGGAATTAGCGTACCGTTGTTGCAGATATAGCCTATCTTCTAGTCCAATATTAAGTGCCCTTGTTTATTTCGTAGTGCCGGTCGTAACATAAGACTGGTCCACTACTAGGTTTGAGACTAGTAAAGCTAGGTACGATACTAGCCTGTCTGGTCTAAAGACTGACTCTGCCAAGTGTTCTGGTAAAACTGCTAGATACGAATAATAGCATCTCAGGTCTAAAGACTGAACCGCTGTGTACGACACCAACACAAGTGCAGCAATACGTAATAGTGAGACCCGACGGTCACCCTCTAGGTCATTGACTTGAATTACCAAAGCCAAGAATCACCTCTACTCCTTTACTTGCTTGAGGTCCGATACCTTGCAAAGCTAGTGGTATGAGGCCTTGCACTAGCGAAGGCAAGAGGAGAAAATAGCAAGTTGCCCAATACCTAAGTCCAGGCCTACCTAAAAACCCACGAGAGACGAGCGCTGTAACAGAAGTCCATTATGCCAAGCCCACAAAAAGTCACCAAGTCCCACTCCGATACCGGGAAAATCACTAAATTGAAATAGTTGTAGTGCGTCTCTAACCTTTAGAGTCCCCTCTTGGCAAACAGTGTTATAACCCTTCAGGAAGACAAAACACACACTCTATCCTTGCTATTTCCCTAATTAAAACATCATAACTGCATCAACGTACTGTATTATGGGATATTTAATAGTAGAAATTTAATTCCGAAACAGCTCAACACCTGATCGCACACACTTACATTTTCTAGTGATTTTCTATTAGTTAATCATTCATATTGTATTTCAAAATTTAATGATTAAACTATAGTCGAACAAGTAATAAAAACATGTTTTTCATGCTAATAAAACAGACTGACTACGCTTAGCTAATTCTTAAAACTTAATTAAACACATTAATTCACCATTTCCATCTGCATACGTCTAACCTATGTACCTCAATGTGTTAAAAATATAAGTTTGGTTTGATCTAAGAACACCTACCAAGAGATAATTGCATAAATAGATTTTGAAGATGTTGTTCGAATAGTCTGATCACGCACTTAGAGCATGCACGTTTAACCACTAACTCAGGCAAACTACGATTCCATATTTCTCTTGTGAATTTGTATTTGTTTCTATTGTACGTTATTCTCCATTTAATTGTGTGTGAACCTATATTTAATTGTGCATTAATAAAAGAGTTCTGTACATATAGTATAACTTGCCTTGTATTTTATCATATTTATATATGGAATACTTAGCTTCTCCCCGTTAGTATGACTTACCAAAAAAACAGATAATTTTGCTCTAGCATAATACTGGTGGCTAGCGGTGGTTGCAAACACAGAAAATATAAATGGATTCTTTATATATCTATAAGAAATTTCAAAGAGGTCTACCAGACATAATGCTGCAACATTCACACATTACGATCCCTAAATTCAACCCTGAGTTATACGTTGTTGCGACATAGCCTACATATAAATGGTGAAGACAGTGTTAGATCTACTGTATCAAGGAGATACAATAGTGATTGTGCTGACCCTCCTAGGCAAGACTGTGACACTAGTGACAGTCCAAATGCGTCCAAACCTCACATGGGACAATTTCAAAAGAATTGTGGTGTACTCCGTCCTGCCACCACTAAGTACGGTAGTACCATAATCACAGTTGTCTGCCATGAAATACGACAGCAACCTAGACATGACCGTAGCTCAAATATGTAAGAATATATCCCTTGCTTTTCCTTAAAAACAGATAGAGGAAATATACAGTACAACCATTTATTCAAAGAACTGTTGCGAATCCTGCCAGAGAAAGTGGAAGAGCATTTCTGCTTCCACGAGCTGGCAAGTATCAAACGGGATCTCATCACCATCAGGAGGATTCTGGCAAAGTTTGTGGCCAAGCAGCAACAACAACAATCCATCAATGCAATAAAGAGTATGACCACCAAAAGAAAACCTGAGCAAGACCGTCCTCATTCCAAATGAACCCTTCAAAACAGGTGGAACAGGAGAGAAGAGGAACAGACCCCCTTATCCATCCTAGACAGCCCACAACACCAAAAAGAAACCTCGTGCTGATGGGCCCCATGGAATGGAATGTCCGGAATATCGGTAGCTGCTCTGTGCACTCAATTCATGATCAGCAGAGACAGTGTAGAAATAAAATGGAATCCCTCCCATTTGGGGTAGATTGTAGGCACCAATCGAACAGAGTTACACCTAGGAGAGGCTCCTGCTTCATTTGTTTGGCCTCTCTTACTGATTTGATTTTTGCCTCAAATACACTGAGAGTAATCCAGCTAGCTCTCACAAACATTCTCTCGCTTTAACACTACACCACACAAGCGCTCTGTACATCAAATACATCAAAATGTAAAACTAAAAATAATGATAACAGAACAAAGCCCAGCCTCGGATTCCCCAGAGGGGGGGGGGGGGGGGGGGCATAAATGCCTCCACAAAATACCTTGGGCATACACCCAACGACCCAACAAAATGCTTGGACCATGGCCTGACACTCTCACTATCAGCTTCTGCAACATTCGTAGCCTTTACTCTAACTTCTACTCTGTTGAACACCACCTCTCCTCTGCCAACCCTGATCTTCTCTTTCTCACCGAAACTCAGTTGTCTGGGACTACTGACAGCAAACCCTTTTCTTTACCCTCCTACTATCTCTATTCTAGTTTATAGTCAAAGGCGGATGTTGTGTATACGTACACAACAAACTCACTTGCTCTCGTATTCCTGACTTCGACTCCTCTGAATTCTAAACTATATGGCTCAAACTATCCTGGTACTCTCATACTAAATACTTCTGTGCTGTCTATCTTTCCCTTTACTACACTGACTTTCCCAAATTCTTTTACTATCTAAACTCTGAAGTGGAACACATCCTATCCATCTCTCATTTTGCAGAAATCTCCTTCTTAGGAGATTTCAGCTTTCAACACCACCAATGGCTCTCCTCTCATTCTACTGACCAACCTGGTGAACAAGCCTACATCTTTTCTATCCTAAGTGACCTAGTGCAGTTGGTTCAGCAACTCGCCTGTATCCCGGATCGCTTCTGAGATCAGCCCAACATGCTTGACTTGTTTCCGACTTCTAACCCTTCCGCTTATACTATCGATCTTTTCTCTCCTTTGGGCTCCTCCAACCATAAACTTATCTCTATCACCAGTCCTATCTCAGAGTGCTTTTGGCAGTTTGGCGCTGCTGACTGGGAGGCTCTTCCGCAGTACTTCTTTAATTTACAATGGCATGATGTTAGCTTCCGTGGCCAGGGACCCTCAGAGAGTGCTGAACGCATTACTAAGGTAATCCTCTCGGACATCGAGGCATACATTCCATTTTCTTTCTCTTAGTCTAATGCAAAACATCTTGGTTTATTCACGTCTGTTCTACTGCTGTCCGCAATAAGGAGGAAGCTTACAAATGGTACCGTCGCCTTCAAACTAAATAATCTCATTCTTCCTATGTAAATGCCCAGAATCAAGCCAAATCTGTTCTTCGAATCGCCAAACAATCTTTCATCAATCATAAATGCACTGAACTATACAACTCTAGCTCTTCCCAAGCTTTCTGGCATCTAGTAAAAATCCTCTGCAATAATTTTTCTTCCTCGTCTTTCCCTCTTCTTTTCCACTCTGATGACGCTACCATCACTTCTTTCTCTAACAAAGCTGAACACTTCGCCCAAACTTTCGCAAAAACTCCACCTTGGATGATTCCGGTGCTATTGCTCCCTCTTCACCCCCATCCCTTCTATATCCTAATATCTTCTAAAGATGTACTTTCTACCCTCTCTGGGCTAAATACTAAAAGTGTACGGTCCTGATCGCACAACACTTGCACCCCCATTTGTCTATGTTGAAGCATTTTCACATAAATTTTGCCAATATTGCGAACAAAAAGTACTACAAACGCCAGCAAATTGGCAATGACAGCCAAAACGCGAATAGGACGATGCCACTGCAAACGCCATGCAAATTTGCATATCCCCATCAATTTTTGGACATGTTTAAAACCTTTGTGGCTATTGCGCGAATAAATGCGAAGTCCAGCGAAGCTTGGAAGAACCTTTGATGCACTTGGTGATGATTGGCAAATTGATTGGCAAACACTATTCACCGCGATTCGTCGTCCAAGTTTACCAATGTGGATCAGGGCCTAACATTACAGGAACAATTTATTATCAAAGGCTGGAAACTATGCAGTAATGACACCTGTTTCGCATCAGTTAAGAACTCTTCCGATGTCTTCACCATTTTAGCATTGTGTCAGTGATGTAATAAACTGTTCTAGGTATATGACAATTTTACAAACACAATGAACATATTTCTTATTGTTGAAGTGGTGGTGTAGTGATTTTGGTCTTATCTAAAGTAACAATTCAATACCAGAATACACTGTAATAATATAGGTGCCAATATTTTCTGGATAAGGATCATGGACTTGGAGAAAGACTAGGACAGAGTAGGTAGAGAAGGTTTGTGGAGAGTATTGAGAATATATGGAGTAGTTGATAAGTTGCTGGAAGCGGTGAAGAGCAAGTACAGTTATAGACAGATAAAACAGAGACATAGTGTGTGAGTATTTGACAGAATAAAATGTTCTTCTGGATTTGTTTAAAGCTTTAAGGTAAATGCAAGAGTTAATATATTTATTAGAAGGTTATCAAACTTTTAATTGACCATTAACCTATAAACTGACTCTTGATAGTGACTAAATATAGGTAAAGTGCCCCAAAATTTGTCTCTACCTCATCTGTGTACAGCTTCACAATGGTGCAAGGGTGGTGCAATGGTGCAGTGCACGTATAACAACATATCAAGTTCTGGATATTGTGTTAAATCAAAGGTGTGTGATGTACCTATGGTTGTTCAGTATATATATTGCCATGTATATTGAATCTTGAAAGAAAAACAAGGCAGAGCAGTGGATGCTGAATGTGAGTGGAAGCTGCCTGTGCTACTATGTGCTGTTAATAAAGTTCTGATTAGTGCTAATGAGTGGGAATTACAGGGGTCGATACAAATATTTGAAAAAGTGTGTGAGAAATGGAACCTGAAGATCAATGTGATGAAGAGTAAGGTTATGGTCTTTGAGAGGGATGCATTCCCAGTGTGAGATGAGATTTTCATGTACTGGATAATGTCAGCTCATTTAAGTATTTGGGCAGTGTGATGAGTAATTGTGGGATTATAGAGAATCAAGTGCAAGATAAGGTACAACAAGGAAAGAGGGTTGTAGGAACACTGAAATCAGTGACAAAGAATAGTGTGGTGAGCATGAAAGTAAAAAATACCATTAGATAAATAGTGACGTATGGGAGCATGGAAGCATGGGGTTTGTTGGAGAGATTTACATCAAGAGTGAAAGGAGTGAACATTTGTTACCTGAGAAGTGTGAGTGGAGACATATAGAGGGATAGAAAGACGACAGAGGAACCATGTGAGCGTTGTGGTGTGTATGTGCTGGAGAATGTGAATAACACCTTGAGGTGGTTCAGTCATGTGGAGTGTATGGCAAAAGAGAGAATAACTAAAAGAGTTTGTTTGAGTGAGATGGAAGGGCAGAGAGTTGATACAGACCGATAGTGAGGTGGAAGAATGGAGTTGAGAGGTATATAAGTTAAAAGGATGCCGACTGACAGAGGAAAGAAGGAGAGTAGATTCACCCCCTCCGAGTTTGGGCATATTGCAATATAGAGATAGATTGTATTTTAAAGTATACAATATTTGAGATTTAAAATATCTTCGTATATCCAGCATGCTTGGCGGAAAATTAAATTAAACGTACTGTACTACTCCTGACTGTTATTAGGAACGGTTAGGAAGAGGTCGTATAAATGGAAAATTCAGGCAAGCTGTAATATTCATAACAAATATGAAAAAGCCTCAGTGTTCCTATTTATATATCAAGTTTCTTCACCGATACTTTAGGTAAACCATGCTAAGTTGTATTAGACTAGGTATTGTAGTACTTGAGAAACAGGCTTGTTCCTTGGGACTCGTAGTTTTAGGAGAAAGAGGAGGACCAGGGTAATCACGGACATCTTTATAATCAACGTTTCGACTTCTCAAAAATCATCATCCCTTATCTTCCCTCTCTTCTTTTATGTCCCTTACCTTCATTACGGTTAGCGTTCCTTAGACCCCTCTAGTTTATTATTATTACCCATTATTACCTATAATCTCCTTTATGTCTATATCTTATAATTTGTCAGTTACCCCTCACATATATTCCGTTACGTTTTCGGTGAATACTGTAGTTCTCGGTTATGTCTTCTTGATATACTAATTTCCTTTATCTATCTATCTATCTACTGTATATACTCAGGCCCAATCCCAACTATTCCTTTTTTTTTTTTTGGGGGGGGGGCGGCGACTCAAGAAAGATAATAGGTGCAACACAAAACACAACAGAAAACAATAAACACACAACAACGAACTATACATTCACACACAGCCTTCCTTTAGCATATACAGTATATATTCTTTATGACCGAATCTCAACTTAGTAGGGTATTTCTGCCCATATTATCTGTTACACCTTCTTTTCTCTCTTTCTGATATATTTCTCAGTTAATAAACTATTGTTATTTTCACCATTCTACCTATTCATGCATAGGACAACTGATTGTTCCGGCACCCCCTGCCCCCATTTTTTAACAAAATAATTTCGCTCATGCAACTCGATTCAGGTCATAACCTTACATCTCTTTACCATTGTGAACAAAATCTGAAAACAAATAGCCCAATAAACAGCAGGACCTAATACGACGAGCTGCTCCCAAACTCCGGTTCAAATAAACATGTCCATTAGCACACCAAGATGAGGACAAATGTTTTCATCTACTTTTATTTGTAGGTAGGTATTATAATTTATAATCTGGTTGTCTAAATGTAGACAAATATCAGTTTACATCGATCAAGAATCAATGCAAGGCAAGTGTTGTCACCGCTCTAGACATACCAATAACTCTCAGGATAAAGATTTTGGAACATACTTTAGACAAAACAGGAAGGCAATCTGACGGACAGCATAAAGAGAGCGAAGGCTAGGTAAGTCAATTATTAGCTTCATGCAGTTGAAGGTTGGGAGCATAATGGACTGCAGTAAGCAAGTGGTTGTATTGATTCATGGCTCGTGTTTCAACCGTAAAAGCTACTCACTGTTTTGTTGGCGTCAAGCAGAAGATGGCGTGTGGCACTGTGTGTGTGTGTGTGTGTGTGTGTGAGAGAGAGAGAGAGAGAGAGCTCCTGGAATATCAATGTGTGTGAAGGCTGAAGCTGTTGTATGTGCAGCATACTTACTGCAGTTTTACTTTTTGTAGTTGTCGCAAGACGGACGAGAATATACTATATATGTTTACTATTTATGATATAATAACAATATATCCTTTCGTAATTTGTTTCATATTAGACAATACACATTGAACCAGAGAAGTATATAGGTATCATGCATGCACTGCACATATGTATAAGAAAATTAGAGCAACATGAGTAAACGTTGATATGGGTATAATATAATTAGTGACTGCATGACGCCCATTTATATTTAATGTGCTTCCCAATTTTGGAAGGTCAAGTTTGGAATTCAAATTGGAGTACTATGTTCAGTTTTGAATATTGTATAAAAACATGAATGTTGAAGAACTGAAGAGGTCAGGAAATGGATACGAAAGTTATACCACTTTTGATTTATGATCAAGTGAGACCAAGCTGATCATTTCTATTTCAATGACATCATCATCATCATCGTTTTGAAATAAGCTGCCACGAATCGTTAATAATCGTTTTCAATCTTTATTGTTGTAATCAGGCTTGATACATGTTTGCAATATACCCCTCACATGGATAACTTCATAGCTGAATAAGTGAAGCTCTTCCCATATAACATTTGTATTTAACAAGTCATTGGAGACAGGTATAGTTCCAGAAGCTTGGAAGCTTGCAAACGTAGTTCCGATCTTCAAAAAAGGTGACAAATCAATAGCATCCAATTACCGTCCCATTAGTCTTACATCAATCATAGGAAAGCTACTAGAGTCAATTATTGCTAGTAAAATTAGAAACCACTTAGATACATTTAATTTAATAAATTCTTCTCAGCATGGATTCACTCAGGGACGTTCTTGCCTTACTAATTTGCTTAGTTTTTTCTCAGAGGTATATGAAGCAGTAGATAGTGACAAGTCATATGATATAATATATTTAGATTTCAGTAAAGCTTTCGACAGAGTCCCCCATGAGAGATTGATGAGAAAGGTTGAGGCGCATGGAATAGGTGGGTCGTTGTTGGGATTGATTAGGTCATGGCTAATTGGTAGGAAGCAGAGAGCCAGCATAAATGGTACGAAGTCAGAATGGGGAGCAGTCAAAAGTGGTGTCCCCAGGGATCTGTATTAGGTCCTCTGTTGTTTGTTATATACATAAATGACCTTGATTTAGGTATATCTAGTAGGATAAGTAAATTTGCAGACGATACCAAAATGGGGAGAACAATTGATTCAGATAGAGATATAGAGTGCCTCCAAAGGGATCTAGATACCTTACACGAATGGTCAGTAAATTGGCAGATGAAGTTTAACATTGACAAATGCAAGGTATTAAAGATAGGGAAGATGCATACAAATGTTAAATATAAACTAGCTAATATGGAATTAGAAAACTCGAATTGTGAGAAAGATCTTGGTGTGTTTGTTAGCAATGATTTGAGGCCTAGACAACAGTGTATAAGCGTTCGAAACAAGGCAAACAGGATTCTCGGGTTCATCTCTAGGAGTGTGAGTAACAGAACTGCTGATGTTATCTTAAAACTTTACTTGTCATTAGTGAGACCCCATATGGATTATGCTGTTCAATGTTGGTGTCCTTATTACAGAATGGACATAGATTCATTGGAGAGAATACAACGTAGAATGACAAAAATGATCCATAATATTAGAAATCTTCCGTATAAAGAAAGGTTGAAGAAATTAGGCTTACATTCGTTAGAGAGACGCAGAGTTAGAGGGGATATGATAGAGGTGTTCAAGTGGGTTAGTGGGATTAACAAAGGGGACATGACAAATGTACTAAAGCTCAGTGATAGCGAAAGAACTCGTACCAATGGTTTCAAATTAGATAAATTTCGTTTCAGAAAAGATATAGGCAAATATTGGTTTGGTAACAGAGTTGTAGATTGGTGGAATGGACTACCAAGTGCTATAGTGGGATTAAAAACGATAGGGAGCTTTAGATAAAATTGGATAAGCATATGGACGAGAAGGGTTGGGTGTGAAGGGGGATCAGCAGGGTTGGGCCAATCAGCGCTCTGCAGACCCAGTAATCCTGCGTTAATTTCTAACCGTTTTGGTAAGATGATCCTCAGGGTATTAGAGTGTTCAGCCTATAATTGGGCTTTGTAATTGGGGTTGTGTGGGACAGGGATCTGCCTTGCTTAGGCCAATCGGCTTTCTGCAGACTCCCATTGTCTTATGTTCTTATGTTCTTATAACGTGCTACTACTCGTGTTATTTAAAACACAGCAGCCTCGTCAAGCCCAGTTGGTTTGTTGTTGTTCCTGTGTATTTCAGTACAGATAAGCCATTAAATATGTTGGCGAATAAATTAGGCCTTCTGCAAAGAACAAGGAGGCAAGCAAGAACAAAATTAAGAAACTATGATTACAATTTCCAATTAGGCGAAAACATATAATTTGTATTCTATTAGCTGTGCCCTAGTGTACCAGTTAATTTTGACGATGTCGAAAAATCAGTAAATGTATTTGATGGCAAGAAGTATATAATGACACATAATGGTTCCCTGTGATGCTTTTGTATAAACCTCTATTGGAATTCCAACCCTAACCCAACTGGATGCTAGGATGATATGGGGACCATTCTATGTCTGTACGTATGACATGCTTGGAAGGAAACTTAAACCTGCTTGATATACACTTGTGCTGTCAGGATGAAGGTGAATCGTTTTGTGCACATCAGGGGTAATTAATTGAATTTATAATATTTAACCTCTAGTATGAGCCCCATATTTAGAGAACATTATGGCTGAAGGTCATGCACATACAAATATATATCTCCAAGTAATTGCAAATAACAAGTATGGTTTATGAAAAGAGCATTGAGGGCAAAGATGCTACGAACGTACAACATTAAACATAAACAAATTATTTGAAAGTTCCAAGTACAGTACTAGGAACATGCAGATTAAAAATGATAACAAGAATGACAGAACAACTTTACTATATGTATATATTATTTTTGTAGTTACTTATTTATATATATAAATGTTTTTTAAATTATAATGTTTTTAACAAGGAGATTGAGAAGTAAATAAAGTGTGCACTAAAGTAAACTTGACAGAATGAAAGTTAAATAAAATTGCAGAATTTAAATCAGAGTTCCTAGTACTAGTAACATGGAGAATGCCAACAATAGTGTATACAGAAATACAATACAAATAAAAGTAATAAAATGTCAAGGAACATAAACCAATTATATACATCTACATATACATGAGGAAGAATTGCAGCAAACTGCAAGGTGATAAATATGATGTAGAATGTGACAGTTAGCCCAACAAAGCAGGGGAAAAAATGGGAGGGTTATGCCTATATTGTATACACTAGTGATAACTCCCAGGCCTCGGGCATTTAACTATTCCCGCCACAGCCTACCTGGGCATATTTGGAGCAAAATCACGTTGTTAATGCATCGTGGAGCTACATACACACTATTAATACATTATTAAATCAAATATCTTGATCACATTCCTTCATTCATGCAGCTTGAGAATGGTGAAAACCCCATGGATATACTTTGCTTTGTTCCTTGTTTATCACTGAGAGAGCTTTAACCCTCTCCGACATATGACGCGATTTTGAGCCTATTGGGGATACTTAAAAGCCTTTGTTACCATCAGGGGGTATTTAGAAACCTTTAGTTTAGTTACTTCAACCTCTGCAGTTGTCTTTGAGTTAGCTGTGGGCAGAAAACTAATTTTGGAGAGGTAATTATTAGAGTGAGAGAACTCTATTTCTTATTGCTAATCTGGCAACCTCTGCGTCATAAATGCGTGAAAGGGTTAATCAACATTCCACTCCTCGAGCGTATGTGCGTATGTGTTTGTACGTATGTTAGTGTGATTGTGTGTGTGTGTCGATCATGTGAGCTCATAGAGGATGGTGTGTCACCCTCTCCCTCAGTCAGTCAGTATAGCACTGACTTACTCCCGGGAAGATGATGTAAGCACTGAGAAGTAGGGTGAGAATGGGAGAAGGTTGGTGGGTGCTTAAGGGTAAGGGAATAGTTGGGAAAAGCTTGAGGGAGTGAAGGAGGGGCTGGAGATGGAGCTTAGTTCATCCTACAGCTGATAGAGCCAAGATTGCACCTTGAAAATTTGTATTGATTGGCGCAAAACACTGTGATGTAATATGGCATCACCCAGGATACTGTCCTTTAACCCTATTGTCGCCATACGGCGTCACCCAGCTTATGAGTTAATTTAAGAAGTCAGAGTATTGAGTAAGAATATCTTTGAAAAATGTAGTATCAGATATAAATATATATATATTTTGTTTTTCTATGTGAGTGAGGGAGACAAAAGGCAGAACTGCCTGTATCGAGTGCCTCCCCAGAGTTGAAAGAGTGACAAGGCCAAAATCAAAGGACGTTCGAGCCAAAATGCCTGGACACACAGAGTTTGAAGCAGTTTAAGTCATAGGAAGAGGGAAAGACTGATTCTGGGAGAGAGTTCCAGAGCTCAGCAGTTGGATAGAAGGAAGACTGAGAATAAAGTTTCACTCTTGGGTTGAAGAGTTGCACAGAGTAGGGGTGGGATTGTGTTGCAAGACAGGTACTACGTACCCTATGTAGAGGTGGTGGTATACACTGGGAGAGCTCAGAGGAACATTGATTAAAGTAGTATCTATAGAATAGCAAGTGACATGCATCAATGTGGCGAAGAGAGAAAGATTGCAGAGAGCTGGTGAGTGGATGGGAGTTAATGCTATGGAAGGCTTTCCTTTGTACTTTGTCTATGAGTGCGGTGTGAGAGGATCCTCACCACTCATGTGAATAATACTCAATACAATGACAGACTGTGCCCCTGTACAGAATAAGAAGCTGTTTAGGGGTAAGGAACCCCTTGAGGCGGTTGAGCACACCCAGCTTCTGGGAGGCTGCCTAAGCAAGACTGGTAATATGATCTTTCGAAGAGAGAGAAGAAAAAGAGACTCCGAGAATATTTAGAGAAGATGAAGGATTGATTTGTGTACATACATACACACATATATACAATTTTAAGACTGACTGCTCCACACATACGTGCAGTTTTAGTCTCTTGTCCTAATGGCGGCGTTCCAGGCAACCCTGTTAAGGGTTGCTTCACTTGTCAAGTTTTTGGATTTGAGATCGGCAAGTATAGTCCGATCCCAGGTCTTCCTTGGTCCACCCATTGGTGCAGCTCCTTCCACAATCACAGACCTGTATTGTTAAAGTGTAATGGATAGTCCACTAGGAGTTCCGGACTGGTAGTAAGATGAAGAAAATGGGTTTTGGAAGCATTAAAGGCAACAAGGTTTTCTCTGCCCCAATTGAAAATAGTAGTTAGATCAGAAGCTTAGTGTTGCATGGCTTCATTACGTTTGTTTTCGAGGGATTGCTGGCTGGGGCAGTCTGGACAATTAATTGAGTAGTATAAGGTAGAGTCATCTGTGTATGAATGGATGGGACTGGAGGTACAGTTGAGAAGATTATATATGAAAATTAGAAAGAGAAAGGGAGATAGGACAGAGCCGCCCTGAGAAACACCGGAGTTGATAGGATGATGCCATCCACAACCGCAGCCATGAAAAGGCCGGAAAGGTAATTAGATGGAGGGATAGAAACTGAAGAAGAATAGCTTAGAAATTTAAAAATTGTGGAGGGATAGAAACCAAAGGAGAATAGCTTAGAGATTAAAGACTTGTGCCAGACTCTATCGAAGGCCTTCGATATGTCTAGTGCAATAGAAGGGTCTTACCGAAGTCCCGAAAGGAGGATGACCAAGAGTTAGAAAGATATGAAAGAAGATCACTAGTAGATCGACCCTTAAGGAAGCCATACTGGTGATCTGAGAGTAGGTTATGAGAAGAGAAATGCTTAAGAAATTTGGAAGCAAGAATAATTAAAAAAACTTTAGAGATACAATAGATGAGAGCAATTGGACGATAGTTGGAGGGTTGAGAGCGGTTACCCTTCTTTGGGACAGGTTGAATGAGAGCAAACTTCCAGCAAGAAGGGAAGACGTTGGAGGAAAGACACAGACGAAAGAGTTTGCCTAGGCAGGGAATCAGCACGGAAGCACAGTTTTTGAGTACAACAGGAGGAACACCGTCCAGACCGTACGCCTTCTTAGTATTAAGCCCAGAGAGGGTAGAAACTACATCTTTAGAGAGGGAGGAAAAACACAGGAATCTTCCAAGGAGGAGTTTCTAGCAGAAGTTTGAGCGAAGAGTTTAGCTTTGTCAGAGGAAGAAGTGATGGTTGTGCCATCAGAGTGGAAAAGGGGAGGCAAATACGAGGAAGAAAAATTGTTGGAGAGGTTTTGGCTAGAAAGCCTGGGAAGAGCTAGAGTTGGATAGTTCAGTGCAGTTATTATTGATGAAAGAATGTTTGGCAAGTCGAAGAACAGATTTGGCTTGATTCCAAGCAAAAACATAGAAATAATGAGATTCTTGAGTTTTAAAGCGTCGGTACTGTTCGAATGCTTCCTCCTTGTTGTAGACAGCAGTAGAACAAGCGTGAGTAAACGAAGATTGTTCTCATTAAACTGAGAGAAAGATAATTGAATGCATTTTTCCATGTCCGAGAGGGTTACCTCGGTAATGCGTTCAGCACTCTCTGAGGGTCCCCGGCCACGGAAGCAAAACTCATTCCATGGGAAATCAAAGAAGTACTGCCGAAGAGCCTCCCAGTCGGCAGTGCCAAAGTGCCACAAGCGCCGCCGGTTGGGAGGATTGGGTGGCCGTACCGGAGAGATAGGACAGGTGACAGATATTAGTTTATGGCCGGAGGAGCCCAAAGGAGAGAAGGGTTAGAGGTTAGAAATAAGTCAAGAATGTTGGGCCGATCTCCGAAGCGATCCGGGATACGGGTGGGTTGCTGGACTAACTGCTTTAGATCGCTTAGGAAAGAAAAGATGTAGGCTTGTTCACCAGGTTGGTCAATGGAAACAGATTTGAGCCATTGGTGGTGGTGAACATTGAAATCTCCTAAGATGGAGATTTATGCGAAAGGGGAGATGGATAAAATGTGTTCCACTTTAGAAATTAGATAGTCAAAAAATCTTGGATAGGCAGTATAATTAGGGGAGAGATAGACAGCACAGACATAATTATTTTGAGAGTGATGAGAAAACTTTAGCCAGAGAATTGAAAATTCAGAAGACTCATAAGTTGGGAATCACGAGAGAAAGCAAGATTGTTGCATACATAGACGCAGCATCCACCTATGGCTTAAAATTGAGGATAAAGATAGTAGGAGGATACAGAGAAGGGTTTTCTGTCAGTAGTCCCAGACAACTGTGTCTCGGTGAGATATATATATATACTACTGAAGTGAAACAGGAGGGATTTCAGAAGCTCATTTTACGAGCTAAGCAACTGTCATCACAATTATATTACAGGAGTTTGTATTCACAGCATTGATACAGTAACTAATTGTACATAAATATTCCTCTTATATCATATGATGTTTGACTCTCCTGCCAAACAGTTTGATATTATCCGAATGGGAACTGTCATTCACCAAAGTCAATATAACTGTCAAGTCAACAACTATGGAATTTCATTATTTGGATTGTGTGTTCTCAAATGAAACAGCCCATAGTTAGCTATACATTTGCAACAAATTAATGTTCCTTTGCCCATGAGTGGATGTAACGTACTACTGACACTATTACCATAAAGAAGGGAACATTGTTTTACTTTTAGTAACTTTAATTATTTATTTTGGTTTAATTTTATAAAATAAACAGACACTTGGGAGCTATGCAATTAACCAGTTGAAGGGTTGTTATTAAAATTAATTAATAACAAGAGCCCTACTAACTAATGCAGTGTTTCATGAGAGTATTTCTTATGAAAGGATATACACTTTAAGTATATTGGTGTTTTCTGTAAGTTGTGTTTTGCTAAATACAGAAAGACTTCAATACGCATAAAGGTGTTATGAAGGTCCCACTTAACTTTGATTTTCATGGATACATACTAACAGTTTGGCGGAAGTGGTGGGTTAGTTGATATAGTTTATATACCACAAATATGAATAAGAAAAATAAAGTTAATTAATAAATCGGGGCTTTTAAGATGTGTTCTCCACATATATTATAGTGTTAAATACTGTACCGTAGTCCATTTTCCATAACTCGGGAAGCGAGGATGAACATTGCAGAATTGCAACAAGAATTATATAATTCAATTTATTTATTACTTACATAATTTTTTGAATAAATATCTTTAATAAAATATTTTCCATGATCAATCGCTCCTAGCTTAACTGACAAGTAATTAACTTAATTTACCCTCTGCACAGACGCCTAGCTTCCCCTCCCCCCTCCCCCTTCTCTCTCCCAACCCACGCCTGTCCATCAAACTCTCATGGATAAAAATATGAATGTGAATTGTTATACCATTCGGGTCGATTTTTCGTGAAGTAAGTGAGCCGGTGCGACAAAAATATGACAAAAAATACACAAAGCTGAGTGGGAGATATTAACATTTGCATAACTGAATAATATGTTTGATAAATTGTATTATAATACAATGTACACAATATATATACATAAATAAAGTGATTCGCATGAATTGACCATTAACCCACAGGACCCCAACACCACAGCGTATGCGTCGGCAATGTATGTAACGCTAAACCCCAGCGACGCATAGGGTGTGTCGCGGTTAATTACTCCGGTCGTATGGCATCTAGAGGGCTCAGATTTGTATGGGAACTGCGTAAGTATCCCACGCAACAATGCCAATGGTTGAAAACCCTCAACGTCTAACCACGTGTGCGTGAGCGCGCAATAACATGTTTTTGCATGTTTTTGCCTACCCATTTCCCCATGTTAATTCCGACTTTCAGGCGCCCCTTAGGACCCCTTAATGACCTAGGGGATTTTTTGTTTTCCCTTAATTTCTAACCCATTCCAGGTGTTTTCTGATTTTTATTTTATTTTGACAACCTGCTGGGCCTGGAGTGTACATTTATAATATATTGCTCAGTGGGTTAAAACCACATACGAGGAGGTCCCATGTGAAGTACCACGAATATATATTTCCGCTTACTGTACGTGTATGTGTGTGTGTGTGTGTGTATAATTCAATGTCGCGCCTTAGCGTAATAATACCAAGTTAAAAATTATTACTATACAGAAATTTCATCGAAGATGAAGCTGCCTGTAACAGGTGTCTCCCCCAAAGTTGCAAGAGTGACAGCCAAATTCAAGGAACGTTAAAATCAAAATGTCTGGACACACTGAGCTTGAAGCAGTTTAAGTCATAAGATGAGGGAGAGGCAGATTGAGGGAGAAAGTTCCAAAGCTTGCTTTTTGAGTCGAAGAAAAACTGGGAAACTTGGTTCAGACTTGGGTTAGAAATTTAGGCAGTATAGGGGTGTGAGGGTTTTGAAAGGCGGGTGTCCCCTACTCTTCATAAGGGAGGAGGTATGCACTGAGAAAGCTCTGGAAAACACTGATCATTGTAATAGCGGTAGAAGAGTGAAAGAGATGGAACACTGTGGCATGTAGAGAGAGATTGTAGGGAATTAGTATGAGGAGGCGAGTTGATGAGATGAAATGCTTTTGACTCTACCCTTTTGATAAGTATGGTATGAGTTGAACCTCCCCACACATGTGAATAATACTCGTTACATGGGTGCACTGTACCCCTATACAGAGCAAGAATATGTGCGGGGGTAAAGAACCCACTGAGATGGTTGAGCACACCTAACTTCTGGGAAGCTGTTTTAGCCGGAGTGGAAATATGATACCGGTATTTCCAAAAAAAAAAAAAAAAAAAAAAAAAATCGGCAAAAATACTGAGAGAAGATGAAGGGTTGATATGTATACATTGTATAATATGTATTATATGTATAATATAATATGTACAGTATATGTATAATATAATATGTATAATATGTATAAATTGTATATATATATACTGTATACAACTGTGGAACTTATTAACGGGTAGGTAAATGGAGATTTTTTTTTTTTTTTTGGAAGCATTGAAAGTAACAACAAGAATTTCTCTGCCTCAGTCGATAATAGTTAATAGATCAGAAGATAGGCGACCTATGGCTTCATCAATTGAATTTTGGAGTGATTGTATGCTGGGTCGTTGTGGAAAACTAGTTGAATAGTGTAAGGTAGAGTCATCAGCATGATATGAGTGGATAGGATTAGAGGTACTAGATTTATTATTGAATATGAGAAAGAAAGCTGGTTCTGGAGGACAGAACCTTGAGGAACAACGGAGTTGATTAGTTGAGGAAGGGAGTGATGGCCGTCCACAACCGCAGCTATGGAACGGCAAGAAAGGAAATTAGAGACAAAGGCACAGATGGAGAAATGGAAACCGAAGCATGTAGTTTGGTGATTAGAGATTTGTGCCAGACTTTATCGAAGGCTTTCGATATGCTTAGTTCAATAGAAAAGGTCTCACCGAAATCTCAAAAGGAGGATGATCAAGAGTTAGTAAGATAAGAAAGATCACCAGTAGAGTGGCCCAAAGGATACCATACTAACGATCTGAAAGTAGATTATGGGAAGATAAAAGTTTAAGACATTTTGAATTCAGAATAGTTTAAGAAACTTTAGAGATGCAAGCAATGAGAGCAATTGGACGATAGTTAGAGGGATGAGAGCAGTCACCCTTCTTTGTGACAGATTGAATGAGAGTAAATTTCCAGCAACAAGGAAAGATGTTACATGAAAGACAGAGACGATAGGGATTGCCTAGTCAGGGAGTCTTGCACGGAAGAACACTATGATAGTAATACGCTCCATGACACGGTGGGATTTTGCTACCAAAATATTTCTAAAACCACATTAGATAAGGATAAACACATTCACCCATCACATCCAATACCACCAACCACTTCTACAGGTTCTGGTAAGTTAGATCACTATGAGAAACTACATACAATATCTATTTAACAATGTATCTATTTATATCACTCCTCTCCATGATGTTTTGTTACTATATGTTTGAGTTACCAGATATTTAATTTTTGTCAACTCTAACTAACTTTTGATTTTCCTGCTAAGCATCAGCTGATGACCAGACGAGGATGAAGAAGAGAGCATTCAGTTTGCGACCAACCTGGAGCCTTGATTAAAGAAGCTCAAGATACATTGTGTCCAGTACCCATTAAAGGATTTTCCTAAGCCATTGAAACTTGCAGATACTGAGCATCATAATATCCTTTGGATAATTTTGACCACTCTGGAAGAAGTACCTACATTGGCTGGATGAAATGCTTAAGTCACCCAAGATGAGTGACCCCTGCAAAGAGTGTGCTACATGGAGAACCTGAACTTACCTCCCATCAGATTGAATGTAGTTGCAGAGGCTACGTCTTGAAGATGTATTGGGTTTGAGAGTGTAGGTGCTGTATGTGGTACCTGGGTTCGAATCCTTGGAGGATCGCATGTTTTCATTTATTTTATGTTATGGTTATTGGTGTCAACAACGATGTTAATTAGTTTTGATAGGTTCAAGAACATTTTGTTGCATGGTCGGTCCTTTTAGATCTGTACCCCATAACATATTATTTTCTTGCGCATAAACATAGGCAATTCATAGTGCGGTTGGGTCCAGTACATGATTAGATTGATATCCAGTATTCAATAAATAGATATTAATAGTCATGTACTGTACATTTAACTGTCTTGATGGAGTAATGTTTAGAACGTGTAAGTTCTGTATGTGGTATCCTGGGTCCTGAGTTCGAATTCTGGGAGGATCGCATGCTTTCATTAATTTAATTTTGAAGTTATTTGCGTTAAGAACAATTTTAGTTAATTTGACAAAGAATCGCTACTGAGCGTGCTGATACTTATGCAGTTGTGCACTATGATCTCGCTGTAGTCAAACCAGCAATGCAAATTCAGGCTACGATACACCGATATTATGACATGTATTTCTGCTTCTGCCTTTTCACATTGAAATGGCTTTCTTTGTTTCTCTTGGTTACCTTTTAGATTAGTCTGCAGGCCAGCTATACAGTATATGTGTTAACAGTTCTATTCAGTCTTCTTTAACTATTTTTTTATAAATCTATCCTACGATTACCTTACTTCAGAGACCTTAATTTGTATACAATAAGCGTACTCGGTTTAATTAGACGAAGTTTAGACAAATGCAAGGTTAGATAATTATGTTGTTGGCTTATGGGATATACAGGGATCTGCCTTGCTTAGGCCAATCGGCTTTCTGCAGACTCCCATTTTCTTATGTTCTTATGTTCTTATAAGTAAACTAGAGCAGTACTTAGAAGAGAGCATACCTACGCTGGCATATTTGTTTTAATTAATATGATAGACCAAAATGTTCAAGGGACTGGAGTTCTCGAAAAGGGGTTCCAGTCCTGACGCTATTATTGACCTGTAGTGTGCTGGCTTAATAATCCAGAAGGGATGATATTCTCTTAAATCTTATTCTAACTAAGTAACTAACTAAATTTTCTTCTGTATTTGGGTTCCATAATATATTCCGGATCGCCTCTTGAATTGAATCACTTCTCTCATGGGGTATATTCTATCTACCCACCATATGTCTAGAAAATCTCCAGATTGCCTCATAAAATTAATCACTTCTGCCTAGCTGCATATCGTATCTGTCCACCAACTGTAGTGAAAATAGGTTTATAACTTTTTGAGATATTTTGTTTATAGTCAAACAAACAACTTAGAAAACAAACAGAGGTAAAAGCTCGACCAAGGGATTCTCTCTCTCTCTCTGACACACACATCCTCTCACTCGTCAGCTTTGGCAGCGTCAACAGCCCTGCATCGCCACTGAGAAAACTCGATCATGATTTGAGTATTTCATAACCCCATCCCTTTTATTTATTGCATAAACAGTAGTTAATGCTTGTTAAACCTCCACATAGTTCAGTAGTTGCCGTGCATGTCATTGTATTGCTTTTCTGACTGATAAATATATTTGTCTACCTTGTTTACCTAAGCTTGTGAGTGTAGCAGACGAAACGCACCACTAAACATACTTTGTATTATATTATTTAATCTAGTAATGATTGTATTCAGTATCCTGCTGTAGTTATATTTATCCGTAATTTTAGTAGTGCATGATATTGTAGTAACTTTTGACTGATAAACTGTGTTTATCTAAAGAGAGTCCTGCTTGACTACAGCGACACCAGCGCCATATGTTGATACATACAGTATATTAACCCCTTGTGTGCATTTTTTTTTTATAATCTCTATTTTGTGATTTGTATATTTAGTTATTTATTCTGATATTTTTCCCATAGCTTTCACATAATTCAGATAGATACATACTGTTATATATTTTGGGTTATGTTAATAACCGGTAACCTAGCCAAGTACCGTAGACTTATTACAATAGTTTTGAGGCATATTGCGAGTTCTATGCATTGTATTATCATTGAATTATTATTATTGTTTTCTCCTCAGTTCATTAATAAGCCAATCACAAAAAACTGAAAATTCCAGAATTTTAGTTTCTTGACTAGGCTAACATCCCTGGTAGCCTATTTCTGATTTTTCCAATTTTGTTTTCTCTGACAAGGCTGTCATCTCTGGTGGCCTATCCTCATAATTGTATTGTAGTATTTACTGACTAAGAAACCACTTACCTAGAATTTGATTGAATTCCTCAGCAAGGTTTTATCTTTTCACATACCGGTACAGTCAGAAACCGCAATTTCTGATACACTTTGATAAGGCCCGGATATGTGAAGCGCATCGTTTCTGGACGACAGCTCACTTTAACTATCACAAGGCTGCATAGCCTACTAGCTATGAACACACATTTCGAACCAATAGATGTCTCACTCAGTCTGCTATGTAAAGTTATAATGCTGGTGCTATGCTATTATCTGCATTCATATATTTATGGATATACAAATGACAAAAATACCTTTATTACATTCCCTTACGTATCTACAGTAATTACGGACACGAATATTAGCCTACCATAGGTTTTAAGACATACGAAATAAAACAAAAAACTTTCAAATTGCTGCCCCACAAGAATGGCTCGGGTTCCAACCTTATAACTTTCTTTGGCTATTACGAAATTTGGTAGTTAAGGTTCACTCTCTCGCACCCCCCAGAGAGCTGTCTTAATTTCCATGTTCCCAGTACCACATTATGCATACTTGTATTCATTTCGAAGAGGAGGATGTTCAGTAATACAGTGTACATGTTTACCTTGCATTGGTGTGTAATAAACAATTGTTGTGTAAAGTAACGATGGCAATTATGACGTGACTTGCTAGTTACGATTAGGCAAGTGTGTGTGTGTGTAAGTGAACCGATGTGTGTTGTAATAGACATAATGTTCTACAGTAGGTGACAAACACTGAACACAGAAGTATCTGCTTCATGACATACAACACAACGAACTATGCAATGTAATATTACATGTTATCATCGGGTTATGAAATTCTGGTGTGAAACGGCAATGAAGCATCAGTAGTGATATATGGGGGGTATTATGTAATACCACACAAAGTTAAGCTTCGGACGAATATATAAACATATCAGGTTTATATATTCGGTATTAATTTAATAAAACAAATATATACAACACCCTAAAGGGTACAGGCTATTTAATTATAGCATCGTGATATTACGTTTAGCAATGGTTATAGATACCTTATCGATGTTATTATTATAGTATCTGGTATATTGCAATGTTTACACAGTGCAACTAGGTTAATAGCATGATATCAAATGGATTAATTATATGTGAGTACTGATATGTGTTGTTATGTTGTTGACGAGGTGAAAGAGACACAAACAATAGGCTATATTTTAATTCAAAACGAATGTCTAATTCAAACTCGAAAAATCCAGGTTCAAGATAACTAATGTGTAAAATTATTAGTTTAATTGAATAAAAGTATTTTAATATATAAATAAAATTAAAGGATCTTCAGGACAAGATAAGAATATAAAATTAACTAAGATTTGGCTTAACAGTAGAAGAAGAATTTGCCAAAAATATGTAGGTGAACAATAAATAAGTATATGCCTTCACTGAATCAATGCAATATTTTAATAGTTAATTCACACAAAAATTAATATTTTCTCAAGATCACTGGAAATGGTTAATATATGTTTAATAAATTATAGAAATGCACAACACATTAATAAAAGCAATACAAGTAACTTATACAATTATTTAAATGTGAAATGAACTCTAAAATGACACAAGAAAATATTCCTACTTTAAGTACAAGAAGGAGGTGTAGGCTAACTACATTAAACTGATAAAATTCACAATCTTGGAAACTTATCACAAATTAATTTAATGCTTTACAATATTAATTTATTGTTTTTTACACCAACCAACTTCACATCTAAACTCAATTAATTAAATCAACAAATACATGTGGCACTCCGTGGACTCGAACCTAGGATACTAACATCGAAATTCAGCGCACTATGCATTACGTTATCAAGACAGTTAAAGAAATATGGACAAGCCTACGATTTATTATGAAGTTTCGAATCCTGCATATTAATCTGAGCATGTACAGTTCCGGCCAAAAGTCTCTCGACTCCTCTGGCAGCATTTGGCAGCTCATATTGGGGGAACTGGGGTTGGAGTTGGGGGGGTTTTCTCCACCCTACCTGAGTGATATGACAGAGGGATTCTGATTGGCTGACAGGACAACATAGCTAATACACTTTATTTTATGGACATAAAAACGTAGGTGACAGATATAGTGATTTAGGTATTTATTTTGGTTTGCCAAAAGCTAATAACGTCAATAAAAGTAAAGTAATGGTGTGTATTAGGGGTGATCGTAGGGTGAATCTAGATGTGAGGCTGGATGGGGAAATATTGGAACAAGTAGAGTGTTTTAAATATGTAGGAGGATTGATAAGCATGAGTGGATGGAGGTATGGAAATGGAGATAAAACAGAGAGTGTGTGAAGGAAGGAAGGTTTTCGGAGCAATGGGAATTATGTGGAAGACGAGAAATCTCGGAATGAAAGTAAAAAGTGCAATGTATCAAGGAATTGTTGTGCCAACAGTGATGTATGGGGCTGAGACATGGGCTCTGAAGAAAAAGGAGAGAAGAAAGCTGGATGTGATGGAGATGAGCTGCTTGAGGAGTATGTGTGGAGTTACCCGTAGAGACGGATTGAGGAATGAAGAGATACGTAGGAGAGTGGGGCAGCAGGAACATTTGTCAGCCAGAGTGGACAGAAGGGTGCTGAGCTGGTATGGTCATGTTGAACGAATGGGAGATGAAAGGCTTACAAAGAGAATATGTGAGTCAGATACAAGGGGAGATAGAAGGGCAGGAAGACCCCCATTGAGATGGAGAGACTGTGTAAGACAAGGTTTGGATGATAGAGGAATGACTATAGATCAGGCAAAGGAAGTGGTAATAAACAGGAATGATGGAGAATGCTTGTGAATAGTTGAGTGAACACGTGGTCATTTGGGGGAAGAGGTCGGGCACAAGTTGGACTAGATAATAGTCCGTCAGGCGCCTGGCCCGGGGAGACGATTAATATGAAGGGTGCGCCTCGAAGTGTGGTGGGCGGGCTTGTGGCTTTGGCTCCGCTGCATGTCTGCCAGCCGAGATTGGAGCCTCTCCGGGTGGTCGGGGGCCGGGGGAGTGCTGGAGCGACCTGGGTGACCCTGGTCTCTGGGTATTCTCCTGTGTGACCTAGATGTGTGTGAATTTTGTGTTTTGTCTGTGTTTGTTCGTTGTTTTATAATTAATTAATTCGCGTACAGGTCTACATTATATTCCAATGTTTTTTTTCTTCAGACCCATTCTATATTAGCAGCTAGAGAATTATGAGACATATTCACAACTTATTTTGGCTATCATTAGACAATCTTATGCAACATGGGAAGGCGCTTCGACCATCAAAATAGAAAAGCTAACTCTATTAAATATATTACATTTTATAGCAAACATATAAAAAACTATCATATCCACATCGATCACAGTCATCTACACGTGTGGTGAGCTGGTAAAGAGTAGGAGTGGGTGGGTGTGGGGGCTGGGTGGGAGGGAGGGAAGCGGTAGGGTTGTTTGGTGATTTGCAATAAGTAAAGCCATATGAAGACTCAGTTATTGACAATAATGTACTATTTCCCCGAAGCATTACTTCATATGAATTTAACTATAAGGACATTGTTTTCAGCTTAGGAAGCATCTGATTAAAGTCAAATGGGTTCAATCAATCTTTTTATTTAAGAAGATCGTTCTTTAACCCCTTATTGGCGGGGCCCGACTTAAGGCGGTCTAGAGGACCCAGACCTAAAAAGCGGGGCCCGCCTTTAGTCGGTTGCGATGTTGAGCACATAATTGGCTCTGAGAGAGAGTCCGAGCGGTGGGAGGAGCGTAGGTTGGCTCTGACCGTTCGGCACGGCTCCCGCGCCACGACTGGCACCATCTCCACACTCACTGCCTCCCTAGACAGGGAAATATGTCAGGAAATTACCGTATTTTAGTATTTTCCTTCGTGTTGCACGATCGTTGCAAGACAACCCGTGATCGTAGAAGGATGGTTCAGGTGTCATTGGAAAGCTCAATTAACGCCCTTTCACGGATACATAATTGGCTCTTGTTTATGCATGAAAAAGAGCATGGAATGAAGCTCATTTAGGGTAAATATGCCGGCTGGGCTGGTAGTAGAAATTATTAACCTAGCCGCTCGAGGAGTGTTAAAGTTCGCTGATCCAGAAGTAGGCACACATTTTGTCATTGGGATTCTCAGTCCCATCATATGAAGTCAGGTAACGTAACATAATTTTCCATAACTGAAAAATGTCATTATATTACGTTACATTAACCCGTCCAGTACCGTTGCCGTCCATGGTATTTTGTTTCAGCTATAACTAGACCATAATATGAAGATAAAGAAAAATATGTGGCAGCTACTGGGATTCATTTATATAGTATATAACCTTCAATTTGATAGACAGCCTTCCGAAACTGAATATAATCATCTAATCATTCTCAGAATATATTATACGAGACGGCACCGGTAGGCCTACTAGATAGGTTAATAAACTTTAGTCCCACAAGACACAGGCACTGAACTAATATGTAGAAAACATCAAGAACAAGGATGTCCAAATATAACGAAACAAGTTAATAAGATGAAGGAATGATATGATAGGCCACAGTGGAAAGCATTAACCCTTCCAGTACCAGCGATGTATTCTAAACTTTATTTCAGCAATATTAGCGCGGTTTTATGAAGATTACAAAGGATATTGTGGTAGCTAAAAGGATTAACTGACATGGTTCGTAGCCATGTAATTGGTATTCGTCCTTCCTAAACTGAATAAAATTACCTGATAGTAGTCAGAATATAATGAAAAGGATATCACCAGTACTTGATGGGAGAACACTCTAAATATCCCATCGCCAAGCGACTAAGGAAGGACATAGGGCACCGAGTCTTAGTCAATACTGGTCAGGAAAAAATAAATAAATACAAATAAAAACGGAAGTTAGATATCATTAAGAATGCGAAGATGAATAAGGAAGGACATGATACGGTCAATAAAATAAGAAGGGGACTCGAAAGAATATCAGCAAGACGCGGTGGCCTGTACAATGGAAAAGAAAAGGGAATATGACAGTTTCATGATCGTTATAATAGGATAGGCTACTATTTAATGATCTCTCTATTAAGTATGGTGTTAAACACATAATTATACAACATATCATATATAATTCCACCCACCCAATAACCAAATAATTTGAATTAATTAAATCACAAATAGTACAATGGCATATAACTAAATATGATTTTGTTTTTCCACAGGACGGCACAAATTTTGGAATTAGATCAATCCGTTCAGTCATATTAGAGTTGAGTTTTCAGTCTTCAAATCGTTCAGAAGTCTTATAATCACTCAAATGTATAACTTGACTTAAAATATAATAAAGTGTTTTATACATTATAGAGTCCCTTGCGAATGTGATTACAGTCTTCTAAGATATCCGTTACATTACATCTACTGATATAAGATAATAGTGTATTGTATTATTATTTCATGGAATTTCACATTAATTTCTATACAATTGTGAAATGAAGGGTAATATATCCTTAATGATCTCTAAATTACGTTTGTTTTACACGTATTGACTAAAACGCGGTGCCTTAAGTCCTTAGTCGCTTGGCGATGGGATATTTAGAGTGTTATCCCATCAAGTACTGGTGATATCCTTTTCATTATATTCTGACTACTATCAGGTAATTTTATTCAGGAGGACGTATTCCAATTACATGGCTACGAAGCATATGTCAGTTAATCCTTTTAGCTACCACAATATCCTTTGTAATCTTCATAAAACCGCGTTAATATTGCTGATAAAGTTTAAAATACATCGCTGGTACTGGAAGGGTTAATGCTTTCCACTGTGGCCTATCATATCATTCCTTCATCTTATTAACTTGTTTCGTGATATTTGGACATCTATCTATCTATCTATCTATTGCCCGAAGGGGTGGCCACGAAAGAAACGCCCCCATGCACCTCTGTCCCCAGTCAGTCGACGCCCCTCCTCCCAACCAGCACCGCCTTCATCCATATACTGCACTCCATCCTTCCACCTCCCTTTCGATTTACATCTCCCTCTCTGTCCTTCCACCTCGCTCTCGTACACCCTCTAATTAGTCATTCTCTCGCTTCCCATACGCTCCATACGGCCGAACCATCTCAAGGTGTTCCTTTCTACACTTTCCAACACATCTACCTCCACACCACACCTCCTTCTTACTACCTCATCCTTGTTCTTAATATGTTTTACAAATTAGTTCAGTGCCATATGGCCTCTATCGCTTGGCCCAAGAGTTTATTAACCTATCTAGTAACGGTGACGTCTCATTAATTATATTCTGACAATGATTAGACGATTATATTCAGTTTTGGAAGGCTGTCTACCAAATTGAAGGTTATATACTATATAATTGGATCCCAGTAGCTGCCACATATTTTTCTTTATCTTCATAGTATAGTCTAATTATAGCTGAAACAAAAAACCATGGACGGCATCGGTACTGGACGGGTTAATGTAACGTAATATAATGACACTTTTCAGTTATGGAAAATTATGTTAAGTTACTCTGAATTCATATGATGGTTTATATTTCACAACAACGTTAACCAAACTAAAATACATTCGGAATTCCTATCAATATGTTGTAGAGCTCTCTTTATATAATAGCTAATTTTGTATTTATTTTTTACTTCACTCAGGTTATTATCAGTCTACTTCATTCGACATAAAGAACGATCTGCTTAAATTGATTGAACCCATTCCAGTTTAATCAGATCCTTCCTAAGCTGACATTTGTTTTTCTTATAGTTCACTTCATATTAAGTAAAGTTTCGTCGGAATGATATACAGATTATAAATTATTGTCAAGAATTGAGTCTCCATAATTATGGCATTGCAAATCACCAAACAACCCTACCGCTTCCCTCCCTCAGTCCTGGAGCCAAGGGGTGTTTGCATGCATGCATGGGCCAGAAAATCACCTGCTTGATTTAGTTAGAGGGTCCACTGGGATACCTTTTTAGCGAGGGTAGACATCCCGAAACCCGGCAGTTATCGTGTTATTCGGGGTTTTCGCTGAATTTAATGAAATCAATATAACTCCTTTTTTTAAGTGTGACGGTTACATAAATTGCAATAACTCGGCAATGAAATGGTCTACAGAGCTCTTTCACCACTCAAAATAAAGCTTAAAGCATTATCTATTCAATGGATACAAACACAATAAGATTGGTCAATACCCAAGGTCACAAGAGGTCAAAGTATGACCTTTTCTGGTGAGGAACTAACATTTTTGACTTTTCAAAATTAAATATTTGTGAAAAATAGGTAAATGGATTGAACGTTTAATGCTTTTATATTCTGGTTAGGTACACCATAGGCAAGTTTTTAAAATTAGTTGGAAAAGTTGGTTACGTATTTTAACCCCTGTGTAGCAATCAATAAAAGGTATACATACCGTATCAACGTACTGAAGCATAACAGATATATGCCGTAATTTGTATTCTTTATTGCAATAGGAATGCAAAAATGAGTTAATCCAGTATATTTTATGTTCTCTGTTCATATATTGTTCATTTAAAATGTCTCATTTTTTGTCCCAACCGGTTAAAACAAAACACCATTGTTTTCAAGCCAGGTGCAGCTGAGAAAGAGCCAGAGAGAAGTGAAAGGTCGTTAGATAGGGAAACAGTAAGAAAGTGTGGTACCATGTTGAGAGATTGCATCCTCAACGAAGACTTTGAGCTGAATGACAGGTTCTGTGATGCCAATGAAATTGAGAAAGCATATTCTGACATGATAATTTCCAGTGACATTGCAGACTTTTTTTCAGCTCTTTTTGATGTTGATATTTTACACAGTGACAATATTGTAGATGGTGAGCCTGAAATTTATGAGGAGAGTGACACTAGATCTTCCAAGATAAAAAAAAGTACTATCTGTGTATCAAGTCATCTTTTACATTGTAAATATTGGTAAAAAGCGAACCCCTTTGCACATGTTGAACTCTGAAGCTATTTATAATGTGTGTAGGTCAAAAACGCTTATTTCTAGTCTCAATAGGTTTGGACTGGCAATTAGTTATGACGAGCTACTCCGCTATCATTCTGATATGGCATCATTTGTTACAGAAGCAAGTCAGGGTCAGGTCCCACTTCCTAGTAATTTAAACACATCAAGCTTCACGTTGGGGGCCTTTGATAATTTTGATCATGCGGAAGCAACACTATCTGGCATAGGAGGAAGTCATGACACTGTTATGATTCTTATGCAGGACAAACTTCAAGGAGTGACTCTGAATAGTAAGCCTAAGATATCGGAGACTGGTGTCACCCACAGAGAGAGACAATTCACACAAGAGTTAGGTTGCCAGACTTTGTTTCCTTACACGAAAACTGCTAAAAAGCCAAGCCTTCCAACAATCTACGAAGTTCCGGAAGAACTGTACAAAATAGACAAATCACATGCAAAAAGTGTCAGCAGGAAGGATGTAGCTTGGACTGTAAGTAGAATGGATCTATCATGTATGACGAAAGGTGTTAAAGAAACAACTATGGACCAAACAATGCCCTCTTGGAGTGCCTTTAACTCTCTTATTACTGATGAGAATGTGTGTCAGAAGGTTGTAGGTTTCCTACCAGTCCTTCCCCACCCTGTTACGGAATATGGCACAGTTTACACAGCATTAAAAAACTTCCAGAATATTTTGAGTCAACTAGACCAAACACACTTGCCCATGGTATGTGATGAGGGGGTGTATCACATTGCCTGTGAAATCACCATGAACAAACCATTTGAATTTAATAACTTGGTGTTATGTCTGGGCTCTTTTCATATGATTAAGGTAGTCATGGGTACGATAGGAAAGCTCATTAATGGCAGTGGAGCAGAAACTATATTGGTAGAGTCTAAAGCATTTGGCCAAAATGTGGTAAGATCAGTTCTTGATGGATCACATTATACGAAGTCATTGAAGGGTTTGTTCATGCTCTCTGAGTGTATAGAAAGGCTGCAGTGGGCGGAGTTCTTCAAAGTGGAAGGAATTGAGAGGTACAGGGATGAGCTTGAGCATCTGAGACTGTTGAAAAACTCTGTAGCAGAAAAGAAGAGGGAGGAAAGCAAGGTTCATTTGGAGGCATTTATGTCAAACTCAGAAGTCATGGTTGAAGACTTCAATAAATTTAGATGTCAGAGAAGTGCAGCGTCAGAGACTTTTACATTCTGGGACCACTTCGTCAGAATGGTGGCTGTTCTAAAGGACTTGGTTAGGGCAGACCGTGAGGGAGACTGGAAACTCCATCTCCAAAGTGTTCAATCTGTGCTGCCGCTATTTGCTGGATGTGATAGGGTCAACTATTTTAGATGGCTTCATTATACCTAGAAGATATGAGAAAGCTACCAGAAGATGTGTACAAGAGTTTCCTGGCAGGCAAGTTCGTGGTGAAGCGGACAGATGGACCATTCAGTGCTGTAGGGGCAGACATGTGTCTCGAGCAGACAATAAATCGATCCCAGCAGAGTACTGGGGGTATCATCGGTAGCACCAAAAAGAAGCAATTCGTTGCTCAGTGGGAGATCATTTACCATGAAATGTTAGCTGTTGCCAATTTCCAACGTCAGGTCAGTGGAGTCGTCACACCTAGCACAGAACTTTTAGTAAACCACGAGTTCAACTTATCAGCAACAAGGTCATCTGAGACATTGATTCAGGATATGATTGAGTATGTACTTCGGCAGTACTTCTTTGATTTCCCATGGAATGATTTCTGCTTCCATGGCCGAGGACCCTCGGGGAGTGCTGAACGCATTACCGAGGTAATCCTATGGGGCATGGAAGCATACATTCCATTCTCTTTCTCTCAGACTAATGCTAAAAAATCTTGGTTTACTCACGCCTGTTCTACTGCTGTCCGCAATAAGGAGGAAGCATTCAAACGGTACCGACGCCTTAAAACTCAAGACTCTCATTCTTCATATGTTTCTGCCCGGAATCAAGCCAAATCTGTTCTTCGACTTGCCAAACACTCTTTCATCAATAATAAATGCACTGAATTATCCAACTCTAGCTCTTCCCAAGCTTTCTGGCATCTAGCCAAAAACCTCTCCAACAATTTCTCTTCCTCGTCTTTCCCTCCCCTTTCCCACTCTGATGGCACAACCATCACTTCTTCCTCTGAAAAAGCTAAACTCTTCGCTCAAACTTTTGCTAGAAACTCCACCTTGGATGATTCCGGTGCTATTCCTCCCTCTCCGCCCTCCTCTCTCTTACTTATGCCTAATATCCTAATCTCTTCTAAAGATGTACTTTCTACCCTCTCTGGGCTTAACACTAATAAGGCGTACGGTCCGGACGGTGTTCCTCCTGTTGTTCTCAAAAACTGTGCTTCCGTGCTGACTCCCTGCCTAGGCAAACTCTTTCGTCTCTGTCTATCCTCTAACGTCTTCCCTTCATGCTGGAAGTTTGCTCACATTCAACCTGTCCCAAAGAAGGGTGACCACTCTCAACCCTCCAACTATCGTCCAATTGCTCTTATCTCTTGTCTTTCTAAAGTTTTTGAAACTATTCTTGCTTCCAAATTTCTTAAGCATTTCTCTTCTCATAATCTGCTCTCAGATCGCCAGTATGGCTTCCTTAAGGGTCGCTCTACTGGTGATCTTCTTTCATATCTTACTAACTCTTGGTCATCCTCCTTTCGGGACTTCGGTGAGACTTTTTCTATTGCACTAGACATATCGAAAGCCTTCGATAGAGTCTGGCATAAATCTTTAATTTCTAAACTACCCTCCTTCGGTTTCTATCCCTCCATCTGTGCCTTTGTCTCTAATTTCCTTTCCGGCCATTCCATAGCCGCGGTTGTGGATGGCCATTGTTCACTTCCTCACCCTATAAACTCCGGTGTTCCTCAGGGCTCTGTCCTATCTCCTATTCTCTTTCTATTTTTTATAAATGATCTCCTTAACTGTACCTTAATTCCCATCCATTCATACGCAGACGACTCAACCTTACACTACTCCATTAGTTTTTCAGAACGCCCCAGCCAGCAATCCCTCAACGACAAACGTAATGAAGCCATAGAACTCTTAAATTCTGATCTAAATACTATTTCCAATTGGGGCAGAGAAAACCTTGTTAACTTTAATGCTTCCAAAACCCAATTTCTCCATCTATCTACCCGTCAGGATCTACCAGCGGACTATCCCTTATTCTTCAACAATACAAAAATCAACCTTCATCTTCTCTCAATATTCTTGGTGTCTCTTTTTCTTCTGCTCTCATTTGGAAGGACCATATTACCAGTCTTGCTAAGGCAGCCTCCCAGAAGCTGGGTGTGCTCAACCGCCTTAGGGGGTTCTTTTCCCCTGCACAGCTTCTTGCTCTGTACAGGGGCATAGTGCGCCCTTGTATTGAGTATTGTTCACATGTGTGGGGAGGTTCCTCTCACACTGCTCTCCTAGACAAAGTTGAAAGGAAGGCCTTTCGTATCATTAACTCCCGTCCACTCACCAACTCTCTGCAATCTCTCTCTCTCCGCCGCAATGTTGCATCTCTCTCGTTATTCTATTCTATCGCTACTATAATAATCAGTGTTCCTCAGAGCTATCCCAGTGCATACCACCTCCTTTACGTAGGGCACGTGGTACCCGTCTTGCAACTCAATCCCACCCCTACTCTGTGCAACTCTCCAACCCAAGAGTGAAACGTTACTCTCAAACTTTCTTCTACTCAACAGCTGAGCTCTGGAACTCTCTCCCAGAATCAGTCTTTCCCTCTTCCTATGACTTAAATTGCTTCAAACTCTGTGTGTCCAGGCATTTTGGCTCGAACGTCCCTTGATTTTGGCCCTGTCACTCTTTCAACTATGGGGGAGGCACTCGCTATAGGCAGTTATGCCTTTTGCCTCCCTCAATCACATAGAAATTTTTTTTTTTTAAAAGAACATGACAACCCCATGACGTTACCGTGTGAAGGAGACAAAGACAAGCTTCACAACATCCTCACACAGGAAATCATGACAAAGGAAATCCGTGACAATCTGCTCGAATTTGATGAAAGATCTAGGAAGAAGTATGAAACATTCCGAAATGAAAGAATCGTAATGAAACACAGATCCATCTTTGATACCATTCACAGGACGAACCTTAAGACATTCAAATCCATGAAGGGAGACCAAAGTACCTACAAGTCTACAAGCAAAGAGACCAAGAAGCAAATGGCAGAAACCCAGAAGATCTATGACATTGCTCGTGTCCGAGGATATGACATGAAACATTTGCTGGGGTTTGACCTGATTGACAGCAGTTACCTCTTTGACAAGAATGGACTAATGACCAAACCAAACAAAAGTGAACTGTGCACTGAGTTAGAAAAACACCTTGAAAAAGCAGACTATATACCACCATCTAAATGGAAGCCAGCAAATACAGTGACTATCATTGATGTAATGGCAGGCCTTCGTCGTATGCGGGTATCCCAGATGAACACCTTTGGTGAACTCTGCGATTAGTTCTTGGAGGTGTCATATGGACTTGGCAGCAACTCTAAACGTGTCGACTTCGTCTTTGACACATACATTGAGGGTTCAGTGAAGGACAGCGAAAGAGCTAGAAGGTGTGGTTGCAGCCCAATTGATTTATATGGGATAGGTACAGGAACGCAATTGCCAGTCACAATGGATGCATTCTGGGCCTCATCTGCAAACAAATCCAAGTTACAGAAACTCATTCGACAACGCATCTTAACCAAGCCAAAACCGATGACAGATACAGTTGTTAGCTCGATTGGACTTCCACATGAAATTGAACCATGCCTGGCTATTTTGAATGGAAAAGAGACACCATTACCTGATCTAGACACAACGATTGAAGAGGCCGACGTCAGAATTATCCCACATGCTCGTCATGCAGTTGAGAATGGGACTAAGAGAGTGGTTATTATATCAAATGATACTGATGTAGTAATCATGGCCCTACACTACTGGTCGCTTCTGAAGGCACATGGCCTACGAGAGATGGGGATTCGTGCTGGTGTTGGTAATACCACAAGATACATACCCCTTCATGTTGGTAATACCACAAGATACATACCCCTTCATGTTGGTAATACCACAAGATACATACCCCTTCATGTTGGTAATACCACAAGATACATACCCCTTCATGTTGGTAATACCACAATACCACAAGATACATACCCCTTCATGTTGGTAATACCACAAGATACATACCCCTTCATGTTCTAGGCGATAAGTTGGGATCAGATACTTGCAAAATCTTAGTTGCCCTGCACCATCTCACTGGTTGTGATTCCACAAGTAAATTTGGTACAAAGATTGCTGCACTGAAGGCAGATCCTGTGCATTATCTGATTGATTTTGGAAAGGAATTGAACTATATTAACTTCATCTTGGTGGAAGAGTTCATTGTGAATGTGTACAAATCTGGAACCTCATGCAGAACAATGGATGAATTACGGTACTACCTCTACCACCACAGCAAAAAGATCATTTTGGAACTGCCTCCCACCAGCCGATCAGTCAAAGGTCATGTCCTCAGGGCATTCTTTGGGACATATCTACAGCTACACTGCCTAAGCAATCCTCAACTGGATCCCAGAGACTTTGGTTTCATTGAAGAAGATGGCATTCTTCAACCGGACCATCTTCAAGTCTTGCTACCGGATGACTTTGCAATGCCCTGTAAATGTACCTCCTGCTCTACTAAACGCTGTGTCTGCAGACAACTAGATATGAAATGCTGCCCTTACTGCAAATGTCATGTGAAAGGATGTCAAAACCTAGGCCATTAATGTGACACATCACAGAATACATTTCCAACTGTATCCCCGGCTCACCCCTCTCCCCAAAAGTAGGTCATTCATTAATGTGACAAAAAATAATTGAAATCTGCTTTGAAGATATATATGCAATGTGTGATACTGTGATACAGAGTGTTTTGATAGAACTTTAGCTGACTCAGTAGTACCATAATAATTATATAACCAATACATAGCTATTATTGGTATATCATTCGCAAACTTCATATTATTGTACTGGACGCCAAGGGGTTAAAATACGTAATAAACTTTTCCAACTAATTTAAAAAACTTGCCTATGGTGTACCTAACCAGAATATAAAAGCATTAAACGTTCAATCCATTTACCTATTTTTCACAAATATTTAAATTTGAAAAGTCATAAATTTTAGTTCCTCATCAGAAAAGGTCATACTTTGACCTCTTGTGACCTTGGGTATTGACCAATCTTATTGTGTTTGTATCCATTGAATAGATAATTATTTAAGCTTTATTTTGAGTGGTGAAAGAGCTCTGTAGACCATTTCATTGCCGAGTTATTGCAATTTATGTAACAGTCACACGTAAAAAAAGGAGTTATTTGATTTCATTAAATTCAGCGAAAATCCCGAATAACACGATAACTGCCGGGTTTCGGGATGTCTACCCTCGCTAAAAAGGTGTCCCAGTGGACCCTCTAACTAAATCAAGCGGGTGATTTTCTGGCCCTTTCATGCATGCAAACACCCCTTGGCTCCTGGACTGATTTGTTAAGCTTAGAAGTTGATGGCAGCCCCTGTTGCCTCTCTCTCGTGGTTGTGGTAGACCGCGGATTTCGAATCTGTTTTGATATTGCCTTGCTATAGCTTGCCCTAATACATTTCATACGTTATGAAGTAATGTGAAGGCAGTATTTGATATTTATATGGCATGAGTGTCAAATTTGTCTATCCTTAATTAAGTCTCTATCAATGCAATTATTCATAGTTTGGTCTCATCTATATTATTAAATCAGTTTGTGTGTCTGTTTGTCTGTGTGTTCTTAATAGGCGGCCGCAGTTTTGGACCTGGGGAGCTGAAACTTTGCATGTGGGTGTCAATTGACCTGGGTCAGGTCATAGAGGGGGCGAGGCCACGATCGGAGGTCGTTTCGAGGCCGAAATTGAAAAAAAAATGAAAAATTTACAGTTTGGGGCAGAAGGAGGCCTCCGATCGAAAAGGTGTATGGAACGAAAGTTGTTTGCAGCCCCCCAAAATGGGGGTACGGATGAGGTCAGATCCAAAATCGGAGGTCGCCGTTTAATGAGGCACAGGGAGGTCGAGGCCGGTGATTATGGTAGTAGTAGTATTGTGATGATTGTGGTAGTAGTGATTGATGATGGTGATTATGGTAGTAGAATTTAAACCCGGGCAACGCCGGGTACCCCTGCTAGTTAATCATAAATAAATACGTATTGGCAGCTCTATCCATATGGCAACACCAGTCGTACCGACTAATCTACTGTTTACTTACCCGGTACACAGGTAGGCTACTTTAGCACAACAGCGTATGCCCAAGGTACGCCCAACTTATCAAAATATTCCATCTTGATTTTCACTTTCATAGTGCATTATTCGATAGCTTGCCCTAATTTCTACATTTCATTTTTAAGCTTATGCTGCTCATACAATTTCTCATACCCCTCTTATAAATATCTGTCCATCCTTGTAGCTGCATTCACAGCCTGAAGTACTTAACAGAGATACTGAGAATCAATATGGTGGCCAGTGATCTGACTCCTGAAACTCTTTGACCGATTGTGTTATTCTATGGGTACCCAAATGCCTTATTCTACATCACGATGGGCTCGGAAATGCCTCTCGCCACCACCGTCCAAAACACTAATTTATTTATATTTACATTTATAAGAAACTCGGACGAGTATTATTGCACATAAGAGGTATACTGTACACTAACATTTATGATAATGAGGATAGCTAACCATGGCTGACCACATGCGCTATGCCCTTTCAGACATGATGACGCATTTCCTTTTGGGTTTCTCGTTATTATTAGCTAGACTCGGAGTGACGAGTCCCAGTGGTTCCCAAACTGGGGGCCATGGCCCCCTGGGGGGCCATATCACAAAATGTAGGGGGCCATAAGCTGAGGCTATGTACAGATGAAACCATAGGGTTTAAGTTGGTAGCCAGCCAGTGGAGTGAACTCACAGGTTCAGTACAAGGTTAGTGCAATGCCTCGCTGCCAGACACATGAGTAATATGTCCCAAAATGTATTCTGTGTAAATATCTTTTTATATCTGATTCTCTGTTCTTGACATAAAACAAAACATGGAGATGTATTAGGGTAGTAGACAATTTTCACTCAACATAATTCTAAGGATTCCTAAGCCATGGATACTGTATGAGAACCTGGTCTTGAATCTTGAGTATCAGCAAGGGTGTAAAAATTGTTCATACTTCATAGTTAACCACACATTCACAATTGCAACATCGATCACTGTGTGTGCCTCCCTACATAATCAGTTTGAGCCTACTTTAATGGTAAGTAAGCTCTGCATCATGATGTATATTAACATGAAGTGAAATAATATCTGATGCATTTTTTCACAATCTATTTAACTTTTTTTTCAAAACAGCTCAGTAATGTTACTTATCGGTGTTTATTCAACACATGGGTATGGTAGCTCAATCATGTATACGTGTGTAGCAAAAGAATTGTGTGATATAGGGAAACCTCACAACCATCAGCTTTTTTTGCTGTCAAGTGTTTGTTTTAGGATGTGGGAAGTAATTTCCAAGATATTGATCTACTTTTTGTTCCATTCTGCAATACTCAATTTTTTCATGAACAATTCGCAAGGGCGGGAGATTTTAAATACCTTGGGTGTTAATAGTGTTTTTTCTTTGTGCATTACAGGTACAGACTGCAAGTAATGGCTTCTAACAAGAAACGCAACTATGTTGACAGTTATCTGGATTTTGGATTTACAAGCATTACTGATAAAGGTGTAGTGAAGCCTCAGTGTGTGATTTGTCACACAATACTAACACCTGAATCACTAAGGCCCAGTAAGCTTAAATTACACCTGGAAACCAAGCATCCTCAATATGCTGGCAAAAATCGTTCTTTCTTTAGTCAACAAGAATTAAACATGAAGAGACAACGTCTTGATGCCAGTGGCTCCATTCATCAACAAAATGCTGCAGTAGTAGAGGCATCATTTCTTGTATCCCTTGAAATAGCAAAGAAAAAGAAACCCCACACAATCGGGGAGGAGTTAATTTTGCCATGTGCCAAAATGATGGTCAAGCTTGTTTTAGGTGAGAAAAGTGCTGACAAGCTGAATGCTATTTCTCTCTCAATTAATACAGTGCAACGCCGAATCTCTCAACTATCTGATGACATCAAAGAGCAGGTGATACTGGAAATTAAAGGAGCTGGATTATTCAGTATTCAACTCGACGAGTCCACTGACGTCCAGTCCTGCTCACAGCTCATGGCTTTTGTAAGGTATGTTCATGATGAGGATCTGAAGGAAGAATTCTTATTTTGTGAACCTCTTGAGCAATCTACCAAAGGTGAAGACATAATGCAGAAACTTACAGAATTCTTTGAAGCAGAAGGACTTGACTGGGGAAATCTCTGTGGGATATACACAGATGGGGCTCCAGCCATGTTGGGTTCTCAGTCAGGTTTCGTTACAAGAGTTAAGCAAAAAGCACCAAATGCTATCTCTCTTCACTGCATGATCCACAGGCAAGCACTTGCATCTAAAACACTACCTTCAGAATTACTGGACACTCTGAATACCATTATAAAGACCGTTAACTTTGTAAAAGGTAGTGCTCTTAACACACGCCTTTTTAAGAAACTCTGCCAAGATAATTATGGATGCCGCTCATGAAACCCTCCTTTTTCATACAGCAGTTCGCTGGCTATCCAAAGGAAATGTAGTTCAGCGTGTTTTTGAGCTCAGAGAAGAGATTAACCTCTTTCTCAGGATATAGAACAAGCAAGATTTGCTGTCAGCATGGTCTACAGATGGCTTTGAAATACGGCTAGCCTACCTTGTAGACATATTTAAACAATTGAACACACTCAACCTGGAACTACAAGGGAAAGGGAGCTTGATAATCGATTTTGTGGACAAAACCAAAGCTTTCATTCGTAAGATGGAGAATTGGAGGCGCAAAGTTGGACTGGGAAACTTGGCAATGTTGGAAACTGTGTCAGAAATCGCAGAGGATTGTGATGCTGCTACACAGAACTTGATTACCCAACATCTTGAGGCTTTGGAAGAGGAATTTAAAAGGTACTTCCCAGATTTCCCAAGCCAAACCTCTCAGCTAGTAAGGTTCCCCTTCCCTGCTCCAGTGACATGCATACCTGATGACAATGATGATGGTCAAACTGAGCTGTTGGCACTTCAGGAAGATTCTGGAGCAAAGATGAAGTTTGAAATTGAATCTCTCTCAATATTTTGGTCATCAGTGGCAGTTTCATACCCAAACTTATGTGACTTAGCTTTTCGCCACCTCCTACCATTTTCATCAACTTATTCCTGTGAGGCTGCATTCTCTCAACTACTCCAAATTAAGACAAAATATTGGAACAGACTTGAGGTGAAGCATGACCTACGGTGTGCTTTAAGTGAAACAAAACCAAGAATCAAGAAGCTGGTTGATAATCTGCAACATCACCCTTCACACAGAGTGGAATGGGGATTCAAGTGAAGACTTTTTTTTCTTTATATTGCTAAAACAGCCTTTTGGAAATTTAACGATTATAAATTACTCTTTAGGTATGGACATTCTTTTATGTACATTACATTACTTGTTTAGTATCATTTTAATAATTATATGTGATTCAACAAAGGATAAATGCAAATTTCATTAGTTAATACTGAACAAAAGAAAAATAACATTCGGCATGAATAAAATTACATGTATTGCTAGAGTGGTTTATATTTGGACCTAATGAGTGTAGTACTGTAGACAATGATTGTAGTCACGGGTTATGGGGGGGGGGCCATGGATAAGGATCATGTATGAAAAGTGGGTAACGACCTGAAAAAGTTTGGGAACCACTGCTAGACGATTATATTCAGATTCTGAAGAATGAATGGTAGTTAAAGGTTTATTAGAAAGGGTTATTGAACTATAATGAAGACTTTTATGTGGACTAATTCATTAATAGGAATCATATAGTATAGATCTTGCATATCAATTTTTATTAAGGAATACTACGTTCAACAACTAAGACCTGTTATCCAGTACGCATTAATTCATCATAATATATAGAAAACTGTTTCACACAGCCCAAGATATATTTCCTAAATTGATAAAAATCATTTGTTGAGAGGTAAATATAATACATCCATCTCTCCTGGTCTAAAATGGTTAATCTTGAGGCACAAATTACCGCTGTGATCGTTACTCGTTTACTATATTGATGTTGGTTAAAATCAATGCCTTTTACATGAAAGGATTATATTAGCTTGTGGCAAACAAAAATAAATACCTAAATCACTATATCTGTCACCTACGTGTTTACATCCATATAATAAAGTGTATTACCTATGTTGTCCTATCAGCCAATCAGAATCCCTCTGTCATATCACTCAGCTGCCAGACGAGTCGAGAGACTTTTGGCCGGAACTGTACATATATTCCAACTGCGCTATGGTAGCCTAATGTATAGACAATAAAGCAATCAAAAGGAGATCATGAAATTATATTAATTCACAGAAAACTCAATGATAACTAAATATTAACTGATCACTAGATTACAGTAATTATTGACTTATAACTAATACACAATAATATCACTGAGAATGATAATACAATGTGCGATACTCATAATTATATACTTAACACCAGGATCACAGGTAATGTTGCAGACAGCTATATCTTGATTGTAGGCCAGAGACATAATTATATCACTACATAATGTAAAGACAACTGTGTACAAGGGCAAGGAGGCGGAGAGAACAGACGTGTGCAAGCCGGTTGGTCAGGCGTCCAAGTGACAGGGGGCCGCGCATATTTATACACTCACAGGAAACCAGAGAATTCTCCAAACCTCGCGACCGTGCTAGACAGACCGGCGCCGCATCAGTACGAGAAGCGGACGATTGGGAACAAAAACATACTCATCCCTCCAGCTCACATAATCAATTATATAATTCTGCATAACATAACAGTGAATAATAGTAACTACTATGGACGACGTCTGACTAATCCACACACACACATGCGCACACCGAAAACCTGTTCATTCACTGCAGTTTGGTAGAGTTTCTTTACATTCTTAATTCATTAACACCTTAAGAGCGGGTGGTGGAGTATATTTCACTGTGCCGCCCAGCGTTTTTTTTTTACCATAAATGGGGTGGTTTCCGTGCTCTTTTTCATGCATAAACAAGACCCAGAGCGTAATACAAGTATGTATCCCTGAAAGGGCGTAAATTGAGCTTTCCAATGACACCCGAACCATCCTTCTACAATCACTGGTTGTCTTGCAACGATCGTGCAACCGAAGGGCAAAATCGCTAAAATACGGTAATTTCTTTATATAATTACGTATGTAGCGAGGGAGTGAGGGTGGATGTAAGTGGACTACATCTCAGTTGGTCCACGGCGGCCGTGGCGAGCGGTCATGAGGTAACCCATGTTCCTCCCGTCGCTCGTCTCTCTCTCAGAGCCAATATTGCGCCAAAATTGCACACAGACTTAAGTCGGGCCCCGCCACATAGTCCAAATTTTTCGATACGGACTTAAGTTGGGCCCCGATAGCTATCCGTGTTTAATGTAGATACAGGAGGGAATAACAAACCATGGTATTTTTTTAATTTTTATATCAGATTATGTAGTATGAATCGTATCGTTGCACAACGAAAGCTCAATAATGTTACATGGCAGACTGATTGAGGCATCTATTGGTTCGAAACGTGTGTTTGTACGTGTGCGGCCTTGTGATAGTTAAAGTGGGCTCTCATCCAGAAATAATACGCTCCCAATGTCCGGGCCCTATCCAGGTGTCTCAGAAACTGCGGTTTCTGACTGTACATTTTTATTGACTAGGCTATCACCTCTGGTGGCCTATTTCTGGGTATTTCAATTTTCTTTTCTTTTTTGACTTGGCTATCACCCCTGGTGGCCTATTTCTGCATGTTTATTTATTTTTATCTTTTTAGTAGGCTATCACTACCGGTGGTCTATTCTGCGTATATAATTTTTTTTTTTTTTCGATTTCGGCCAATTCAATAGGTAAATCGATCTCAAGTGAGTGAAGTGATAAAGGTGAGTGAAGTTAATTTAAGTGTGTAAACCCACTTGAAGTGAGTGAAGTGAATTGAATTGAGTGAAGTGATTTGAAATAAGTGAAGTGATTTGAAGTGAATTGTAGTGAGTAAAGCGATCTGAAGGGAGTGACTGTCACCATGCCTCGCACCTGTACGAACTGCGCCGGTTGGTTTGGCGCTTCCATGCTTGCTACTGCCAATCTACAAGTCTGCCAGCAACGAGAGGATTTGACAGCAAAATTGGATGAAGCCCACAAAAAGATCAATGCCCTCACCATGAAGCTGGAATCACTCCAAGATTTCGTAACACTCAAAGTTGGAGTATTAGTAACTTCAATTGTCACCGCTTTAACTCCAGATGCCACCGCCGCCCCAACGTCAACTGCCAACAATATAACGCCTGCAGTAGCCACTTCAGTAGATGTTTCCGATGCACAAGTAACAAATAGTGACTCTGCTCTCCCTCAAGACACCTTCCGTGTCATGAGGAACAACATTCGCCCCAAGACCAAGAAAATCATACCGGTTACCGAGTGTTACAACCGTTTCCAGATACTCACAGAATCAGATGACGAAGAGGAAACAGAAGAAGTTTTGCTTGTGGGAGACTCGATGGTACATGGTCAGGTCATAGAGTTTTGCGCCAGGGCACATAAAACCAGGAAGCGTTCTTGTATCCCTGGTGATGGTGTGGACAACGTAGTTGCTGCAGTTGACGAAGTATCAAAGCTGACCCCTGCTAATACAATGTACATCATCTACGTCGGATACAATGATATATAGCGAACCCTGTCGGAAGATTTGCTTCTCAGGTACCAGTAGCTGATCAAGTCATTTAAGGAGAAGTTGTCAAGGATCATAGTCTCAGGAATCGTCCCCTGGCTCGGTGTAGAGAGCCGATTTTGCAACATAGCCACCAGCACGAATCGTCATCTAGCTAATCTCTGCAGGAAGGAGAACGGACTATGGAGTTCATCTGAACCAGGTGGGATGTCTTCTCAACGATGCGGTGAAGGATTTTCGGAGAAGAAATCGATTCAACACAGGACAGCTAGGAATGAGGACCTAAGACAGCGAGGACGGCGACCTTCGAAGGACTTAAATGCTAATCCGTCAAGAACTACGAATTTGGATAAAGCTCCATCAACAAGACCCAAATCCAAAACCCTCAAAGTTTTCTATCCAACAATTCTCTGAGAACTATGACTGTGCCAGATGAATGGAAACTTGTGAACGTAACGCTAATTTAAAAAAAGGCAGCAAATCCTTGCCTAGTAACTATCGCCCAATTAGCTTGACTTCAATTGTGTGTAAACTACTAAAAACTATCATAAGAGACAGACTCGTAAAGCACTTGGAGTAAAACAATATACTTAAAGATACCCCACACGGTTTTCGCAACAATCGGACCGATTGTTGCTTGTCAAACCTTTTAGATTTTGTCCACGATATCCTAAATCGATATGATGAGAGTAAAGCTGTAGATATTATATACCTCGATTTTCAAAAAGTCTTTGATAAAATTCCACATAAACGCTTATTGATCAAATTAAAAGCACAGAGTACTTTACATTTAATGTAAAGTACTTCACATTGGAAGAAAAAATGAGAAAACGAACTATTCAATGAATGGCACCCAACTTTAGAGTGTAGACAAAGAAACGGACTTAGGAGTCACAATATCAAGTAACCTCAAACTTAGTCAACACTGCAAGGAGATTGTTAAGAAAACAAAACAATTATTGGTTTGATAGGCAGGTCCTTTGAGCATAAGTCCAAAGATGTAATCCTCACTCTTTATAATTCCTTAGTTCGCTCACTCCTGGAATATTGCATTAATTCCTGGTGCCCTTACTATCAAAAGAATATAGACAAACTGGAATGTGTTCAACGCAGAGTCACTATAATGATACCCAGTCTAAAGAACAAACCATATGAGGAACATCTTGAAGAATTACATCTGTTTCCCCTAACAAAGCGTAGCTTAAGAGGCGACCTAAATCAAGTCTGTTAGATTCATCAGAGGCATCAACAATGTGAACCCTAGTAAATACTTCACAATCAAACTACATATATGGAAATGGTTTCAAAATCATTGGTAAATCATTCAACTCTCACAAATCCAAGAATTTCTTCTTCAGTCGAGTCGTTAACTTGCGGAATGGACTTCCTCGAGATGTTATAGACTGCAACACCGTTGATTACTTCAAAGTTCGCCTTGACAAGCTCCTTGCTCTGAATTAAAGGTTGACAGCATTTGTAAATTAATAAAATATCTCTTTAAATATACTATTTCATTAATATTGTCCCCCCTTCCTGCCATGTTAATTCCCAGGGGGGGGGTTTCTTGTTCATATCTTTATCTCTCTGAAATACTGTTGGACACTAGAAACAGCAGTATTTTGGAGGGCAAGTATCCTTGAGGGGGCGCAAGACCTGTTGTTGCATGTTTTCCTTAGTACTTTGTACTCTCTCTCTCTCTCTCTTATAGGGGTTCATGAATTTGTAAGCGACTGTTCCTATATACTGTTAGGTGAACAAAGGCACCAATTGTTAAAAGACTCGCACATTCGTATTGTCCTGACCTGGAATTGAAATAGTCCTATCTGTTGTGAAGCGTATGAACAACCAATATGCCACACAGTAGTCTGATCAATCCCTGGGACAATGTAGCGTTAAATACCAAACCTGCTACTATAATTTGGATATTTGAGCAAGAGAAGACTTAACCCACCAAACTACATTATGATATTAATTACAGGAAATAATAAACAATTCAATTAATTAAATATTATCTTGTTCCTGACAGTTCAATATGCTGTTTTCTTTGAACTCATACCAATTACAAGTTTCTTCATGATATGATCATTCAGTCGTAGGTAAATTTATGTAATAACAATAGTTATCTATAATAGGACTGTTATCGAAATTTTCTAATTAATTCTGCGAAAGTCAGTCTGATCATTTTGATTTTTTCAGTAACAGACCCAGGACAAAATTAGCTACGAAATTATTGAAAGTTGTCTGCTTTAATCATCTTTATAAATTTGCTGACTATCTTATAGCCCATGATGCAAACACGACGAGATGCTGAATATGAAAAGCATTATACTGTAGATGCATCCAATCGTCCCACTATTATATTAGTATGTGTGCATGCTGCAAATCAGAAATGGGCCCTTAGAAAACTGACCTGGCGAGTTGCCACAAACATATTATCGATCTATCTATCTATCTTTGCCGGACGCCTTACTCCCCTTAATGAGGGTGGCCATATACAGAAGGCCCCCAAGCGGACCTATTCCCTGTAAGAGGGACAACCCGAGCCAGTTTACTGAAGGACTTACAGGATTGACCACTCAATTTAGGATCCATCCAACTCCGAGGCCCTCTATGTATCTTGTTAGCACTATTTTTCTACAGTGTGTTTGGCTAGTCCATCCACTAACCTGCCTTACACTTAGATAAGCAGTACGGATTTGTATCAGGTTTACTCACCTAGACAGGTTGCCGACCAAGGCTGACGAGTCCCATCCACCCAGATTGTTATAAGGTCTCCCCTAGATGGGTTGCCAACCAAGGCTAACATAGTATCACATTAGACATATTATCACATTACTTAACCCCTTCTGTACCAGCGACGGCAGGGAGCCGTCAGTAGATAAATCACTCCCCACTCCCAGCGACGACAGGAAGCCGTCAGTAATGTACTTTCATTGTATCTGCTAGTATCAGGCAGTGCCTGGTACCACGACCGTTTGAGCACTACTCTAGAGTTGGCAACACTTCTCAACTTATATCCAACCCTCTGCAGGCTGGGAGAGCCAGTAATCCTTCATATTTTGAGGTGGGAGGTTGTTCTATCTTGCCATTTTGGCCACATTGCTTGGGACTGGGGGGGACTTTTATTACTGTACCTTACGGTACAGTAGGGGTTATTACCGTAGGAAGTGAATATCCGGATCTAAATAAAAATCCGCGTTTGACACCCAAACATCCCCTCCATACAACACAGTACTGGCCTAAATTTCAAATGCCGGGTCACACAAACTTGTCAAATCTCCCAACCCTCCTGACGTAAAATTGGTCCACAAAAAAGCTACCCATACCGCATGCTTTGGAGAAAATACAAAAATATATCAATAAATGAATGAATAAATACAAAAATATAAACAGTTTTAGTATGACCGATCATATAATACAGCAGACGATACCCTCCTCCTATCTCTATCCTAGTTTCAAAGTCATAGGCAAATATTGTGTATACGTACACAGCAAACTCACTTGCTCTTGTGTTCTCGACTTCTACTCCTCTGCATTCTCAACTTTATGGCTTAAACTATCCTGTCACTCTCATACTAAATATTGCTGTGCTGTCTATCAATCCCTAACTCTACTGACTTTCCCAAATTCTTAGACTATCTAAACTCTAAAGTGGAACACATCCTATCCATCTCTTCTTTTGCAGAAATCTTCATCTTAGGGAATTTCAACGTTCACCGCCGCCAATGGCTCTCCTCTCCTTCCACTGACCAACCTGGTGAACAAGCTTAAATCTTTTCTATCCTAAATGTACTAGAGCAGTTGGTTCAGCAACCCACCTGTATCCCGGATCGCTTCAGAGTTCAGCCCAACATTCTTGACTAGTTTCTAACTTCTAATCGTTCCGCTTATACTGTTGATCTCTTCTCTCCTTTGAACTCCTCCGACCATAATCTTATCTTTGTCACCTGTCTTCTCTCTAAAAGTACGGCGACCCAATCCTCCTAGCCGGCCGCGCTTTTGGCAAATTAGCACTGACGACTGACAGTACTTCTTTGATTTCCCATGGAATAATCTTTGCTTCCGTGACTGAGGACCCTCGGAGAGTGCTGAACACATTACCATGGTAATCAATCCTCTCAAGCATGGCAGCATACATTCCATTTTCTTTCTCTCAGACTAATGCAAAATAATCTATGTTTACTCACGCTTGTTCTATTGCTGTCTGCAATAAGGTGGAAACTTTCAAACGGTACCGGCACCTTCAAACTCAAGAATCCCATTCTTCCTATGTTTCTACCCGGAATCAAGCCAAATCTATTCTTCGACTCTCCAAACACTCTTTCATCAATAATAAATGCACTGAACTATACAACTCTAGCCCTTCCCAAGCTTTCTGGCATATAGTCAAAAACCTCTCCAACAATATTTCTTCCTCGTCTTTCCCTCCCCTTTTGCACTCTGATGACACTACCGATAACTTCTTCCTCTGACAAAGCTGCACTCTTCGCCCAAGGTTTCGCTAGAAACTCCACCTTGGATGATTCCGGTGCTATTCCTCCCTTTCCAACCCCTCTCTCTTACTTATGCCTAATATTCTAGTCTCCTCTAAAGATGAACTATTAACCCTCTCTTAATACTAAGAAGGCATATGGTCCGGATGGTGTTCCTCCTGTTGTACTAAAAAACTGTGCTTCTGTGCCGACCCTCTGCCTAGGCAAACTCTTCCGTCTCTGTCTCTCCTTTAACATCTTCCCTTCTTACTGGAAGTTTGCTCTCATTCAAACTGTCATAAAGAAGGGTGACCACTCTCAACCCTTCAACTATCATCCAATTGCTCTCATTTCTTGCATCTCTAAAGATTTTCAAACTATTCTTGCTTCAACATTTCTTAAGCATTTCTTCTCTCATAATCTACTCTCAGATCGCCAGTATGGCTTCCATAGTGGTCGCTCTACTTTTGATCTTCTTTTATATCTTACTAACTCTCGGTCACTCTCCTTTCGGGACTTCGGTGTGACCTTTTCTAATGCAGTAGACATATCGAAGGTCTTCGATAGTGTCTGGCACAAATCTTTAATTTCTAACCTACCCTCCTTCTGTTTCTATCCCTCCATCTGTGCCTTTATATCTAATTTCCTTTCTGGTTATTCCATAGCTTCGGTTTTGGACGGTCATCGTTCACTTCCTCATCCTATTAACTCCGGTGTTCCTCAGGGTTTTGTCCTATCTCAATTTCTCTATCTACATATGTGTTAATGATCTTCTCATCTGTACTTCCAATCCTGGCCATTCATATGCTGATGACTTTACCTTATACTATTCAACTAGATTTTTTAAAATGCCCCAGCTTGCAATTACTCCAAAACTCAAGTAACAGGGACATGGCACACATATCTTCTTATGCATCAACCATTTCCAATTGGGGCAAAGTAAATCTTTTTGTTTTCAAGGCTACTAAAACTTAATTTCTCCATTTATCTACCTGTCAAGAACTCCCACAGGACTATCCCATATACTTCAACAATACAAAAATCAACCCTTCATTTTCTCTCAATATTCTCGGTGTCTCCATTTCTTCAGGTCTCTCTTGGAAAGACCATATATTATCACTCTTGCTAAAATGGCTTCCAAGAAGCTGGGTGTGCTCGACTGCCTCAGGGGATTCTTTACCCTTGCACAGCTTCTTGCTCTGTACAGGGGCATAGTGCATCCGTGTATTGTTCGCATGTGTGGGAAGGATCCTCTCACGCAGCACTTCTAGACAAAGTAGAAAAGTAAGTAATTTGTCTCATTAACTCACGTCCACTCACCGATGCTCTGCAATCTCTTTCTCTTTGCCGCAATTTTGCATATCTCCCGCTATTCTATCACTACTATAATAATCAGTGTTCCTCAGAGCTTTCCCAGTGTATACCACCTCCCTTACGTAGGGCACGTGGTACCCGTCTTGCAACACAATCCCATCCCTACTCTGTGCAACTCTCCAACCCAAGAGTGAAACGTGACTCTCAGACTTTCTTCTATTCAACAGCTGAGCTCTGGAACTCTCTCTCAGAATCAGCCTTTCCCTCTTCCTATGACTTCAATTGCTTCAAACTCCGTGAGTCCAGGCATTTTGGCTCGAACGTCCCTTGATTTTGGCCCTGTCACTCTTTCAACTATGGGGGAGGCACTCGCTATAGGCAGTTCTGCCTTTTGCCTCCCTCACTCACATAGAGAAAAAAATAAATTCTACCACTATTACAAAAGTCAGTGTTCCTCAGAGCTCTGTCAGAGTATACCACCTCCTCTACGCAGAGCATGTAGCACCCGTCTTGCAACACAATCCCACCCCATACTCTCCAACTCTCGAACCCAAGAGTGAAACAATATTCCCAGTCTTTCTTCTATTAAATCTATCTTTCCCTCATCCTATGACTTAAATTGCTTCAAACTCCTTGTGTCCAGGCATTTTGGCTTGAATATTCCTTGATTTTGGCCCTGTCACTCATTCAACTCTGGGGGAGGCACTTGTTACAGGCAGTTTTGGCTTTTGTCTCCCTCATCCACATAGAAAAAACAAAAACGTGAGAGGGGTGGAGAGAGAGGAACAGCACCAGAATCATCCAATGTAGAGTTTTTGCTTAAGTTTGTGCGAAGAGTTCTGCTTTGTCAGAGGAAGCTGTGACGGTGGTGCCGTCATAGTGGAAAAGAGGAGGTGAAAGACTAGTAAGTAAAATTGTTGGAGAGGTTTTTGGCTAGATACCAGAAAGCTTGGGAGGAGTTAGAGTTGGAAAGTTAAACTAAAGATTTATTGATTAAAGAGTGTTTGGCTATTCGAAGAACAGATTTGGCTTGACTCCAGTCGGAAACATATAAAACACAAGATTCTTGAGTTTGAAGGCAACGGTACCGTTTGAATATTTTCTCCTTATTGCAGACAACAGTAGAACAAGTGTGTGTAAACCCAGATTGTTTTGGCATTAGACTGAGAGAAAGAAAATGGAATGTATGCCTCCATGCCTGAGAGGATTACCTCTGTAATGCGTTCGGCACACTCCGAGGGTCCCTGGCCAAGGAAGCAAAAGTAATTCTATGAAAAATCAAAGAAATACTGCCGAAGAGCCTCTAAGTTGGCAGTGCCAAATTGCCACAAGAGCCGCCGGCTGGGAGGATCGGCTTGTCATACTGGAGAGATAGGACAGGTAACAGAAATAAGGTTATGATCAGAGGAGCCCAATTGAGAGAAAAGGTTTACAGCATAAGTAGAAGAAATCAGTCAAGAATGTTGAACTAATCTCGAAGGCGGTCAGGAATACGAGTAGGGTACTGGACTAACTGCTCTAGGTCATTAATTTAGGATAGAAAAGATGAAGGCTTGTTCACCTCGTTGGTCAGTGAAATAGGAGTAGAGCCATTGGCGGTGGTGAACTTTGAAATCTCCTAAGATGAAGATTTCTGCGAACAGATAGAAGTTAGTCAAATAATGTTATATAGTCAGTAAAATTAGGGGAGAGGTAAACAGCGCATAAATATTTAGTTTGAGAGTGGAAAGGAAACTTTAGCCAGAGAGTTGGGAATTCAGAAGAATCAAGGTTGGGAACATGAGAGAGAGCAAGATTGTTGCGCACATTTGCGCAATGATCACTTTTGCCGCCTTGAAATTGAGGATAGAGATAGTATGAGCATACAGTGAATGGTTCGCTGTCAGTAGTCCCAGATAACTGGGTTTCGGTGAGAAAAAGATGATCAGGGTTGGCAGAAAAGAAGTGGTGTTCAACAGAATGAAAGTTAGAGGAGAGGCCACGAATGTTGGAGAAAGTGATAGTAAGAGTGGAAGATAGCAGTCCATAGCATTTTGATGGGTCGGCAACAGGGGACAATCTACTAGTGGCATTTCTAGTACCCACCTTTCTCCCCCCCTCCTCCCCTTGGGACTACGAGGCGTGTCGTTGATCTGTATTTTTGTTTTCTTTTTTGAAAAGGTAGTGCAGTATGTAAGGTGTTTGTAGTATGGTCCGCTGGAAGAGAGATAAGGTGTTTTGGAGGGCAAACTGGGGTTGCCCTCTATATTAGTGAGGCACGGAAAGGATCAGCAAAGGAGGCCAGGTGGTGAAACAGGAGTTCCAGTTGTCCTTAGCCACAACCTGTAGCACTCACCGGGAGTACCGCCCTGTTCGGCTGGTGGCTACAGCTTCTTACTGTCAAACCGTGCTACCGTCAATGTAGTGGGGCAGATAACTGGAATAATCGTTCATTTCTGGAAACAAGCACCAAAATTGGCACACATACTCCTTGGGGATTGCTCTTTTGATAAAACCCGTTAGCCACCTAAAAATTCAAGATGGCGGCCATTTTCAAGATGGCCGCCATTGAATATACAGAAACATTGCATTTCGCAATAAAATCGCAAAGACTTGTCCTATTTGAATGATCTTGGTGTCAAATCATACATGTTTCACTATGTAGAATCCGAATTTGGAACCATGGACTTACTCACTACTTCTTCCTTGTACCATAATCAGTCCCGGAATCATAATTAGGGTAAAAAGTGCCCATATCATAGGCACCATCAGTCCGATATATTATTGGATGTACATGTAGGCAGTAGGCCTATACTTGTTTGTCACTTATTGTCTTGTTGCCTGGATGAGTATACTACAATGCTTCTAAACCTCGCATCTGCAGCTGCACAGTGCCATGCAGGTCAGACCAAAGCAGTAGCATTTGCATCGACCGCAGCATTCCGACTTGCATCCACACTTGGTCAGCTGCTGGCAACTCTCTGCAATGGGTGGGAGCTCTGTCCAAACGATCTGCCACAGATCTCTTTTCTTGGTCCAGCCCCTGTGGCAGGAGTCTGCGTTTCTGGTTGACGTACTGTTGACTGACTCCAGATGCAGCCCGCCTGGTAGGCAGCACGCTTTACATGCTGCTTCAGTGCTGCTCGGGTTGGAGGAATGGCTTCGTATGGTCTCTGCTTCCGAGCAAACATGTCCAACCTCGCATCATCGACACCTTCAGCTGTGCTGGATCTGTCGTACATCATGACCACGAATTTCTCCAAGGTCTCCAGGTCTTCATCATCAACTACCGGTGGGTACTGGTTGAGTTTGCTGAAGACACCGGAAGCCTCATCAGAAACATCCCAGGTTTGCCAAGCAGACTTCTTCCCTTTGCCACGGAATGCTGAAACGACATCGCAGCCAGTGAAGGCATGGAAGAAGAGCATCCCTTTGCTCTTTTCTGCAAGAGTGCAACACAAGTCATGTACAGGAACCCACCTCAGGTTCTGTCCTTGGCCAAAGGCAACCCACAACTGCTGCAGACCTAGCTCCTGAAGTGCCTGCAGAACACTGACTGCGATGACGACAACATCTGTGTCGCTGGCTTTGACCATGATGACTTTGCTGCCTGCTTCTGTTGCATGCCTGGCATGCACAAAGATCCGCGTGTCAGCTTCTTCATTACTGCACGGTGCCACCCCAGCCAGATTGATAGTGCGGTTGCTGACAGCATCTTCTTCCTTGGTCACAATGGCCACATTTGGTGTGGCCACACGTGCAATCTTATCAGCCAGAAAGTTGAACAGCTCGGCTTTGTTGTAATTTTCTCTCAGGAAGTTTCGCCAGTTTGAGGCGTCACCCTGCGTCTCACCCTACGTCCTCGCTTTGATCTAGTTTCAGCTTTCAGACTAGATGGCCGGTAAACATCAAACACAATGTCTGTTCTCTTGTACTTGGTAGAGTATGCTTGTATTCTAGGAAGGACATCGAGCATTGCGTACTTTTCGAACGTCTTTGAACTCTGTGGGGGCAGACTGTTCACCAACGCTGCACCATCAATGATGATGGTGTCGGCGTTTGGCTCTGCCTCAGGGGTTGTAACTTGGCTCTGAAGAATGGTAGTGAGGTGGGATTTATGACAGGTGTGGAGCTTTCCACCATCACTGAGGGCAGCAGGATGTGACTGGTTCTCATGACGGAAGAACTCCTTCAAGTCACACTCTCTGCTCTGGCATGATATGAACTGCTTGGAGAACAGTTGACAGTCTTCCTTCAGCACTTTTTGCTTTGAAGAGTCAACAGAGGCTGGTACCTGTCGGAAAAAGTCGGTTGGGTGCTGGAAAACAGAGACGCTGGTTCCATGGAAAGAAGTGGTCGCTGTCGTTGCAGTGGGATTGTGGTCTATGTTGTCCATGGCTGATGTGGTGAACAGCCCTTTTCGCAGAACTGGTGGACAGACCACCCCAACCTCCACGTACTTGCTGACTGTTGCATCTCCCAGCTGTGCAGATATCTGTAGCACCCTGTCGTATGAAATGCTGATGCCATGCTCGTTAAGCATTTCCACCAACTTTCTCTTCCTGGTCTTTGTGTAGACGGACATCCCCATGTAAACAGGGAATGGGGTCTCTCTGTCTTTGGAGTGTCTGTGAGTTGCTGCTCCTTCTTTGTACCTTGTGTAGCAGTTGTACTGAAGCAGCTGAGCAATTGCTAGATCTGTCTTTGATGCGCCAAACCTCAGTTGAGATTTGATGTCCGCTCCGTGTTCAAGCATGGCCACAAACTGAAGAAGAGTGAGTGGAATGGCCTGCTCGATGCACCCCTCATGGAAGGTTCCATCAAATGTGGACTTGTGGTCCAGCATATGTCTTCGCAAGATGTTAGCTGCTTTGCCAAGGATAATAGCTTCACTATAATAGTCAGAGGCTTCTGACAAACCCATATGTCCCCTACTAACTTCCTAGTCCTGCCACGTTAGTGGCTGGGCAGTAGTTCCTTTTCCAATGTTCCCTTACCCACTCTAAACTACTGTTTGGACACTTGATCCTCAGTGTTTTGGAGGACAAGCAGCCTAGAAGGGTCACTAGATATGTTGTTGCTTGATTTCCTTTGTATTCCTTTGTACTCCTTTGTACAAGACAAAGCCCACATCTTTCTGGAAAGCCAGAAGAACATCCCTTCCCTGCTTGTGGACTTCCAACTCAGGTATTTCTGACAGCAGTTTTTCCTTCAGTCTTGTGGAGTTGACAGCAGGTGCATTAACACCCAGCTGTTCAAGGTGCTGGGCATACAGGTGAACTATGTCTGCAAGTCGGAAGACTGCAGGACCCTCGCCAGATCTGGTGGTCTCCACTAGATATGTGACTAGCTCTGAGAATGCCTGTGGGTGGGCATCCTCTTTGGGTGCACGTTCCTGTTCCAGTCTCTTGGTGGCTCTGAAGTACGTCCTCTCTCTATTGTACAAGTCTGTCAAGCATGCAAAATGGTATTTGAGCTCCTGTGCAATAGCATCTCCACCGCTGAGTCTTGCAAGACGTTTTCCGTCATTTAAAGTTTGGGCACATTCATTAAGTCTGTTATTGAGGTTCATCGTCATAACTTGTCTGAGTTCGGAGGATGGGGCTTCTTTGTCACATATGAAACACATTTGGCCTTCAAGGCTGGTTCTACGCAGCTTGGTCTACCATTCTACTGGCTGAGCACTCTCTGCTCTTCTTTTTCTGGCTCTCTCCAGTTTCGTGTTGTTGAACATAAGGCGACAACTTTGGTGATACTGCGCCTTGTTCCTCCTCAGAGTTTCTTCAATGCCACCACCATCATCAAGTCTGGCTGGATCCAGAACAATAGGCATCTCATTAATTGCGTGAAAGAGAGGAATAGTAGTCGCAATCATAGTGTAGCCATCATGTTCTTGTGGTTGTTGTGCACGTGGTGACTTGAGCTCTTCACTCTTCTTCTTCTGGCAAAGACAACACTTGCTCCAGTCAGTCCGGAATTTAGACGGTCCTGGATCTGTATTTGCCATCTTGGTGAATACAGTATGATAATTATCTGTAACACAGATATAATAGATAACAGATAATCACAGTATATAACAGATAATCACAGTATGATATAACACAGTATGTTATATGATAACAGATATAACAGATAATCACAGTATGATAATTATCTGTATTCAGTGAATCAAGGCCGAGGGGTTATCCTTTTACCACCTTGATCACAATCATGCACAATAAGGTATGGGATACGACTAGGTTCGGGAATAAAAATATATGACCTACACCTAGCCCGATCGTTCATCCAGTATCATTTAAGTCCCGTGCGATCTGTACACCATCCAGGTAACTACATGCAAAGCAATGTAAAGCCCTGTTACCCTTGGCTCGGGTCTCCCGCGCTGGCACACCCTGTCAATTCAGGCGCGGCTATCTAACTAAACATCTATGTTAAACTACATGTAATCTACAGTAGCTAACTGATGCAGGGCTTATTAGACAGCATTTGGGTCACTAAACTAATTATTTAGCTACACTAAACTAATTATTCAGCTGATACTGAACCCCATGCTGAGTTACACAGCAGCGGTGCCACCAGTGTGCCCTGGCTGTGCGTTGACATCTGCTCTGTTGAGCTACTACTCTACACCTTCCGCTGCAAGTCTCTCAACATCCCCCCCCCCCACCGCATCGTGTCATGTCCAGTTTGGAAGCCTTGTACAGGAAGATGCTACACATACTAAACCTCTAACACAACTACGATATACCCTACCATGCATTTTAGCCGAGTCAGACGTAACATGAACCTCTAATTTAGCAGAATATTAAGATTCCGGGACTGATGTTATGGTACAAGGAAGCTAGTGAGTAAGTCCATGGTTCCAAATTCGGATTCTACATAGTGAAAAATGTATGATTTGACACCAAGATCATTCAAATAGGACAAGTCTTTGCGATTTTATTGCGAAATGCAATATTTCTGTATATTCAATGGCGGCCATCTTGAAAAATGGCCGCCATCTTGAAAAATGGCCACCATCTTGAATTTTTAGGTGGCTAACGGATTTTATCAAAAGAGAAATCCCCAAGGAGTATGTGTGCCAAATTTGGTGCTTGTTTCCGGAAATGAACGATTCTCCTGAAATTTGCAGTTATCTGCTCCACTAATGTCACTTAAAACAAAGTAAGTACAGTGTTAAAAGTTACCACCTATACGATACTAATAACATATAAGACGTGTGGCGATGTCTATGCAGTGACGAATTTAGTGCTGTTGATGCTACAGAGAACATCTATCTTATAGCTGTGTCAAGTGAATCCGAGAATTGTTTCAATCGTCACCTGTACAAAATTCGGATCAATATGACGATAGCGAGACAACAAAAGATTCATTCTTAAGATCAAGTAGCCAAATTGAAAGTTTAGGACCAAGCACTACCTTCACAGTCTCTATAGGCTAGGACAAGACAAAAGAATGTAGCCAATATTTTAATGTTAATTAGTATAATGACTTGTAGCAAACATATTTTAGTTGGTATTGTTACGACCGGGGCTCGTATAAAACAAGGGCTCTTAATCATTGGACTAGAAAGGCACACAGCCACAACGGTAACACTAGATCCAACCCTCGAACATATAATGCCGGCGCACAAAAAACACCTATACCCTCCAGAGTTAAATCTGTGATAACGGGGTATCCTATAACTCGGTAAAATGCACTACTACTACAGGCTGATGATCTCTGATACAGCCTGATCACAACAACATACAATTACGTTAATATGGTATACAAGGAAAAGATAGAGATCTTAATTAAATCACTGCAATGATTTAATGCAAACTAGAAGAAGGTATATTTAAAGTTACTCTAAACAATAATGAACTGTCACTCCTATACTAAAGAAAGTGAACGAAAGTCCCAAAGCATCGAGCAGGAATCTTTTGAAGAAAGTCGGATGCAGGGGTAAGATGATCGTATCGGATTTTGAACTGTTACATAAAGCAGGGACAATATAGGACAAGTGTAGAGACAGACAGTGCCAACTGACACAGGAATAACGATAAATGCACACTAGTATTATCTCCAACATCAAAACAAGTACTTCGTCAGGCAACTCAAAAAGCCTGCTCAGGTTGTGCAACTCAACAACAACCAAGGCTTACAGTCAATGTGAATAAGAATGCTGCATACATAACATAAGAGTTTATAATTCTAAACGGGTGTCTGCTAGGCTAATAAAGTCTAGCTGGGATGTCGTAGGCTAGGAAACAATGGCTGAGCAAGCGGCTCGTAGCCTAGCGAGGTCCTTAAGACTGTGCGGCCAAATTACGTTAATTGACGGGGTGCTCTCTTGAGAGATCCAGATCGCTAGTATCTGGTTCTCTCCTGGCGACCCTCTCAAATTCAAAACAAAACGAGTTAGCACAGTGCTGGGTGGCAGAGGCAAAAGCCCTCACTCGCAGCACAGTGCTAAACTCACAAGGTACACAGTCAGAAAGACCACCTAGGCTTCCCACGTCTCCGTTGCGATTGTACAGGTTCAACAAAAACCTGTTACACATCGGAAATTACAACACAAGTAGCCCTACCCCAGTCTAGCATTAAATAGCCCAGCAGACAGCCAAGGAATAGGTAGGGAGACACCGTGAGTGTGTCGACCCTCTACAGACAAAATGGTAACCCCTCCAAAATGCCTAACTAAACATATAATATCTGAGAGCTTCAGCATATAATACGATGGCCGATATATGAAATCGTGCAGAACCAAAGGGGAGTTATGATATTAAATAGAGAGGAAGAATGAGAGGTAAGAAGTTGAGAGAGAGAGAAAGTGCTCTATAGGTAGAAGTCGGGGACAGGTGGCAAGGGATATGTTAAGGGTATGCTGGTCAAGCAAGCTCTGAGCAAGGAAGGCACAAGGCAGCAGGGAAGTGCGGGGGAACTACCTCCTGACGCGGCGGGAGGGGGTGGTGAGGCGGCCAGCCACTCAGAGGGCCCGGCCGTGTCATGACGTCACCGAGGCAACGTGTAACCCTCCGCGAGTACCCTCTGTCTCCTGCACTTACTCACTCACACTCTCTAGCTGTATCATTCAGTCTTATACATTAAACTTACAACTGATGATATAAAATACAATGCATTGTCACAGGCGAAAATAAAGACTACTTCTGTACTGCCTGTGACATGACGATTCACAAGAAAGAAAGTACAACATTGTAGGTAGACTGTAGCCAAATACACTGCCCTGGCGAGTGCTAACGAGTGGCCAAGCGAGCGGCTGAGCCCACGTGGCGTTCTGCCAAGCTGCAGGTGTCACAGTATATAACGACATATGTGACAGCAAATGTCCAGTAGTTAGTTTTATGTATAAATACATTTGAAATAAATCAACTTTGTATATAATTACGGTGTATATTTATTGGTTTTTCTATGCATACATGCTAGTAAATATTACAATAAGCTTTATATTATATTTTCCTACAGTAGTCATATCTTACAATAAACGAGTGTATATTTGTAGGGTAATATGACAGATTAGTAGCTAAATTGCAAAACCACTAGGTAGCAAAACCACTCTTAAGTAACGAAACCTTTACCTTTGGGGGGTGGTCTATGGATAGAATCAAGTGAGTTATCTAACATACTGCACTTGATATTATAGCTAAGCTACGCTCATACCATCATGAGTTACTCATACCTTACATAATCTTATCTCCAAGTATGCATTCAACTAAAGAATTGCGCAAATGAGATTGCTATTTATTATACTTTACGTGATATTATAGATAACTTGGTTCATGGCAATCATAACAATATTTAGTTACAATTATATCGTACTTGATTTCGCTTGACAGTATATGCTTATGATCAGAAACTTTAAACCATATAATGATTACAGTTATGATCTAGATTTTACAAAGGCTGTCAAGTGAAACATGTGAGCTACACTCACTTTAATAATATGCAACATGTTAGTTACAGTACATACATACATACATACATACATACATACAAGTTTAAAGACCGTTTTGTCCACAGGGAATGTGGTTACAGTCTCACATCCTAAATGGCGGCTTTCCAGGCGGCTCTGTCAACGGCTGCCTTTCTTGTCAAGTTCTATATTTTGAGATCGGACCGGAGTACCTGATCCCATGTCATTCTAGGTCTACTCATACGTGCAGCACCTGCCACGTTCACAGTCCGGCATTTCCTCACCCAGTTCTGATCGTCCATTCTCTCCACATGTCCAAACCAACCAAGTCGGCTTGTGCGCATCACTTTACTGACTCCTAATGCCTAGACGCCTTCTTAATTCCTCGCTCGCTACCCCGTCCCTGAGATTGACCCCACACATCCATCTCACCATTCTCTTCTCATTCCGTTCTATTCTATTGACATCCTCCGCTTTAACCGGCCACATCTCCGAGGCATAGGTCATCGGCCTCCTAACACACGAGGAATACACCTTCCCTTTAAGGTGGAGTGGGAGCCCTCTCATGGTCAGGAGTGGCAGCAGATTTCTAAATTGTTCACAGCCACTTTTGACTCTAGCAATGGAGCCAGTTTCAGCGCCGCCTCCGGCGAAAACCGTATCGCCCAGGTAACAGAACGTATTCACACATTCCAGCGTTACACTGTCGAAGTCAACACTAACAGGCACGTCATTTAACACAAGTGCACATTGTGCATTAAAAATCTATGATTCTTGTATAAGGTCCTCTAGCTCCACTACATATCTTGCGTACCTAGTCACTACAAACGCAACATTGGTTTGAGTTACTTCCCACCCCCTTTCCACATACTGCGCATGGATAGTCGCCGCTTCTTTCCATGGTTCCACGCCCTACTCCACTAATCATGTCCTTTGTTTTACGTATGTTAACTCTTAGGCCCTTATTTGCCATACCCTCCCTCCATCTTTTGAACTTTGCCTCTGCTTCCTGCGCACTATCTGCGATAAGAAGTAGATCATCTGCATATAACAGTTCCCATGGGAGTCCAGTCCTAAAGACCCTTGACAAAGCCTCCCCAGCACTAACACAAACAGTAATGGGCTCAGCACTGAACCTTGGTAAACTCCTGCTTTCACTGAGAACTCTTTACTCTAACTGCTGCCCGTGACCTCTCATACATTCTCATTATCACACGCACTAGCCACTCTTTTAATCCAAGTTTTTTCATAACCCACTGTTATCTGTTATCAAGATCGCCACCTGCAAGTGGCACCCTGCATTACTTCCCTGGGTACCCGATCAAAGGCCCTCTTCAGGTCTACAAAGCTAGGTACAACTCCCTAGCTGTCTCTCTCTAAGAACCTCTCTTGCATTTGCCTAAGAATGAAAATAGCATCAGTTGTGCCATGTCTCGGCATAAATCCAAACTTTCCCTGATCATGCATTCAAAGACCCTTTCACTGACTTTCATGACTTGATCGAGCATTTTCAAACCCCTATAATTTCGCCTGTCTACGGGGATATATTTACTATTGCCTTTGTATATATTTTCTATCACACTTTTATGCCATGCATTGGGAATTTTTTCCTCCTTTATGATAGCAGTAATTAGATCCGTGACCAATTTTACCCCAATATCTCCAGCTGCTTTTAGCATCTCGGCCACAATACCGGAGCTTCTAGCGGCTTTCCCAAACTTCATTTTACCTATAGTACTTTTAACAGCGTCGTACCCTATCAAAGACGGAGGGCCTTGTACTGTGGCTGCAGTGCTGAGCTGTTCTGTGTTCCATTCAAACTCCACATTAAGCAGTCTTTCATAATGCTCCTTCTATGCTTCTCTGATTTCGTTTTCTGTGTAAACAGTCAAGCCACTGTCATTATTTATGCATCTTACACCCACGACGTCCTGACTGCAGTCCCTCACATTCTTAGCTAATTTATAAACACCATTGGTATTGTTAGTGCTACAAACTTGTTCTATCACACTCTCCTGTATGGTTTTCTTTGCTCTGTAGACCTCTATTCTAGCATTACATTTGGCGGACAGGTATTCTTCATTGCTGCCACCTTCCTTCAATATTTTTAAACATCTCATCTTCTCTCTGACTGCAGCTTCGACATCGTTTTTCCACCACCAGGAAAACTTGTGTCTGGGTGGCACCCCTTTGTTTTGCCGCAGACTTTGTCTGTGGTATCGAGGAGCCTGCGTTCTATAAGGTTCCATTTGCTATCAACATCATCTGGCCTGGCATCCATTCTCCTTTCAATTTCCATAATTTCGTTGTGGAATCTGTCTCTGTACTCCTCTTTTTCCAACAACCATACTTTCCTTTTTGGTAAATGTACTTTTTTTCTGACAGGAACTCTGCTTAGGCACATATCACACACTAGGAACTTGTGTTGGGAATGCATTCTTCACCTGGTATGATCTTAGCATCTCTAACCCATTTCCTGTCAGATTTGCTAATCAGGAAGTAGTTTATCTGGCTACTGGAGCCACCTGATTCAAATGTTATCAGATTGCTCATCCTCTTCTTAACCCTTGTCTATCGGGGCCCGACTTAAGTCCGTATCGAAAAATTTGGGCGCAATATTGGCTCTGAGAGAGAGACGAGTGACGGGAGGAGCATGGGTTACCTCATGACCGCTCGCCACGGCCGCCGTGGACCAACTGAGATGTACTCCACTTACATCCACCCTCACTCCCTCGCTACATACGTAATTATATAAAGAAATTACCGTATTTTAGCGATTTTGCCCTTCGGTTTCACGATCGTTGCAAGACAACCAGTGATCGTAGAAGGATGGTTCGGGTGTCATTGGAAAGCTCAATTTACGCCCTTTCAGGGATACATACTTGTATTACGCTCTGGGTCTTGTTTAAGCATGAAAAAGAGCAAGGAAACAACCCCATTTATGGAGAAAAAAAAAACGCTGAGCGGCACAGTGAAATATACTCCACCACCCGCTCTTTGAGCGTTAAACATAGTATTACACACCACCATCCCCGTGGCAGCACAGTGCTTCAGTATGTATTTACCTCCCAGGTTCCTACGGCCATAATCCTGTCCTCTGTGCACGCCCTCATATCCGTCGGCACCTGCCCATTCAGGCCTCCTCTCACAATTAACCCAGGGACTGAGGCCAGACTCTTAAGAAGTTCTACTGGGCAAATGCGGCCAGACTCTTAAGATCCAAGGCATAAAAAAAAAACTTTCAAAACATCCCAGTGGCACTCAAAACAAAGCAATTTGTGATTATATGAGATAATTCCCCTCCATTACTTGCTACCACTCCTACACATGTGTCCTAAATCCCCCCCCTCCTCAATTATCCGGTATTTTCCCTATTATTCCCAATATTTATCGAATATTTATGTGCGACGACGGCTGGAAGAGAAGGGGGAGGATGGGGGAGTGTATATCCGACCCTCTAATCTAGTCTGAGAGCTCCCCTTGTCACTCAGTACCATGCGAGACAAAAGAGAGGGAGGGTGTTTCTCTCTCGCCAGTCAAGGTCAGATTACGACCGTGGGGCTAAAATATACGATTTTCAGGAGACATTTACTGTTACCACTTGTTTTATTGCTGTCCAATGTTAATATGTTCATATTAAAAGTAAAATAGGTGCATATGGATAAGTATTAATTATATATATGGTAAATTGACGATTTTCATCAGGAATGAACCAAAATACCTTCGCATGGCGGGCACTTTCAAATACCATAGCTGCACATCTTATTGCATCTTGCATCTTCCTTGCATCCGACAACCACCCCTAGTGATTTATTCCAAAACTGTTCTTTGACATCTCTACCTAAGCCTACTTGGGGGGCGTATGCTGATATAATATCCTTGACTCTTGCCCCAACTTTCATTCTTAGTAAAATCAGTCATTCATTAAACCTTTTAACTTCTATCACACAATATGCCCACCTCTCTGCCACCAGGAAACCCACCCCTCTTGTACCATGTTCGTTTCCCTTCCATATGAACTTGAAACTTTCATTTTGTCCCGTAATCCACCTCGCACTCCCCCCTTTCCACCGGGTATCCTGGGCACAGCATACATCCACTTGTCGTCTCTCTAGCATCACTGCAATCTCACCCGTCCTTCCTTTCATGATGCTGACATTCACACTTCCGAACCTGAACTTCGGGGAAGAATCTGCGGTAGTGTCCTTTTGCGATTTTGTATCAACAGACTTACGTTTTCTTCAATAGGTTTTTGTCATGATCAGTATTTGTTTAATGTTGGAGGTCACTATTTCCAGATATCCAGCTCCAGGCAACCCCAGGCAGTTGTCACTCAAAGGCCATCCCAAGGTTTTAATAAGGGTGGGACCTAGGGGCCTCGGGTCACCCCACCAGAACCAACCGCAGGGATGCAATCCGTGCGCGCACACGGCACTACGGCTAACCCAGTATTATGCGCCCAGTGAAAAGGCAGCCTCCCGGTGTGATACCTCCGGGTTCAGGCCCCTGTACTGTTAAGCGGAAAGTGCCAGTCTGTAAAGACACTATGCACTGTACCCTCTAGGTCCTTCTGGCCAGGATGCACTCCCAGGAAGCCAGAGCTGGGCTTGAGGTAGGCACCTTCATGTCAGCGAGCCGCCATTTCGCGAGTTTGAAGCATGTTTTACGTGGGGTGCCTGCTCTAGCTAGCCCCCAACCACAGTTGATGGTTGTGGACCTAGCCTTTGCCCAGAAGGGATTAGCGTGCAAGACAGCATGCGGTTTGTGTGGGGTTTGCTCCCCTAGACAGGTTGCCATTCAAGGCTGATGAGTCCCGTCTACCTGGATTGTGTAGGGTTGTCTCCCCTAGATGGGTTGCCGACCAATACTAACGAGTCCCATCCACCCATATATTTATATATATGCCCAATCTAATTGTCATTCCTTTTCACTCTAATTGTCACTATTTGACCATCCTGGCAAGGTCGCCATATAACCAGGGGAATATATTGTACATAAATATAATCAAAGGAGTAAAGGAAAGCTTAGTAATTATACATTAATATATTGAGATATATAAATACAGCTTGAATATACTCCTAACTGGTTAAGAATGAGTTAGTGTGGATTATGAACTCAGTCTTGGAGTAATGATTAACCCGGGAAGTGCGTAACTATGGTATTTGAAATGTCCCGCCAGGCGAAGATATTTTTTAAACATTCCCGACGAAGATAGCCATTTTACTAAAAATATAGTTATTTCTTATGCATATGCACCTATTTTACGTTAAATATGAAGATATTAACATGTAACGGCAATAACACAGGTGGGAATAGTATTTGGAGGGTGAAAAAGACGTATTATTGCTGACCGATCTTATCAGGAGGGGAAAGCCGGCGCCACGTATACCCTCTCTCTGTCTCACTTCCCGATCGCTACTGATGTCTTGCAAGTGAAGTCTCTCTGTTGCTAGGATCTCTAACTGCCTCCCCAGTGACCCTGCGTGCGGGAAATTCGCGTCGAAAATTACCCGATAAAAGGGGGAATAAGAGGAAAAATAGGTGATAATTGAGGGGGGAGGGAAGGGGGGGAGTTTGACACATGTGGAGGAGTGATAGTAGGTATGGAGTTGAATGATCTCACTTAATCACATATTGCTTTGTTTCAAGTGCCAGTGGGATGTTTTGAAAGGCTTTTTTTAGGCCTTGGTTCATATTAGGACGCTCGCCTTCGCTCACTGCAGACTCATATGAGGACGCTCACCGTTGTTGGGTTAAGGAGATTCTTAAATGGAGATTTAGGGTAGTAGAGGTTATTGGGCTTGTTCAATACTAACTATATGAGTTTGGTTTAGAGTACAAGATTGACTTGGCTTGAAATAAGTGTTAATAATGATGGGAGAGGGATGTGAGCTGGAGAGGAATTGGGAGTAACCTTCCTTCACAGAGCACAGAGGGTTGAGTGAAGTATCTTGCCTGCTCATAGCGTGAGCTTGAGGCAGTCGCTAGGGGAAAGTGTAATGTCAGCAAGAATGGAATTGAGGTTGTATACGAATTAACGCATTCTGTCGTGTCTAAGGGGGAAAAGTTGTTTACAGAAAGTGTTTGTAAAATGTATAAACCATTAAAATAAACATATCAGTGTGATCAGTTTAACATAAGGATTAGGATTATGAAGGTGAAGTTATATATGTGATTATCTAAAGGGGTTAGTAGAGTAATCTATAACAGTGTTTTATATATATACATATATATATATATATATATATATATATATATAAATTTAAACCGGTATCTCAGATGTATCAATAACAATTTGGGGGAATTATTTTATATCTTGGGGAACCTGTAACCAGCATCGCTTCGAGTGTATACGTGTGTGTGTGTCTGTGGGTGTGTCTATGCCTGTGTCTTTATGTACGTATGTGTGTCTCTTTGTATGTGTGTGTGTGTCTATGTGTGTGTGTGTGTCTGTGTGTGTGTTCTTCTATCTCCTGATTAGGTTCTCGTAGACATCTGACCACTTGCCGGAAATAGCACACCTTTTATTGTTGGCTGATGTTCGCGACTTATCGATGACAAGTCATTGATTATTTCTGCGAGTTTTTGCAGACGTGTCATTGAATGGTCCCATGTAGTCAACCTTTGTCGGAGTCAAATTTAACAGGGGTCGGAGGTTGTCAATCTAAGGTCGCAGACATTTCGGTGGCAGGTTGCAGAATATCTGTTGACATGTCGGAGACTGCTCGGCGATATGTTGCATGCTGTTGTTAAGTTTATCAGATGTTACGGCTGGATCGGCAATACATATTCGGGATTCTTGATCGTAGGACAGAAATGGCTTAAGTGACAACGACACGCTCGATTCCAGTCCCAAATACTATATGCTCCAGACAACAAAAGCACCAACGCCCTACAGAGTTATCGTCTACGGTAACGAGGTACCTTAACTCGGCGAAAGTGTACAACAGGGGTAGGCTATGAGGCTAAACTCCCTCAGACATTTATAGGTTACGTTATTACTAAAGAAATGCAATACTCAAGAAACTACGTTAATATTAAGCCTCTAATAATGTAGAATAGAAGCAGGCTAAAGGTATGACAGTGAAATGCTAAATGACAAATGTACACGCCTACTTGAAAGCGCGTGCACTACACTAACTGTCCCCTACTAACATGCACTAGCATGTAGCATACAAGATGTTCATGATCCAGTAGATACCTAATAATACACATGGGAGGAACATAAACAGTAGTCACTTATTATAATAATGAATCTATACTTGGAATAACTAAAAGGTTGCAGGCAACAGTACTGCGCCGGTAGCCTACTACCGCATAGGCTACTTCGCTTCTCTCACTCTGTCTCCCCTCCGAGTCCGTATGCGCCCTACGCAACAGAACTCCGGACACAGCAGCAAAACGACAGTGCAGTTAATTGATACATGAAAGTATTAATAGTGTTGTCTTGTGTGTGAGTAATGTGTATTGTAAAGTGTTATAGATATATACTTAAAGAGAGCTGCAATGCATAGTAAAATAAAGATATATCCCACTCATCATCCCCATGTGTTCTAGCTAGCAGGCCAAGTCACAGGAACAACAGTCCCAGCACCGAAAGCGAGAACCCAGGAGAAGACTGTAGAGAACACAAGGACAGATAAATTACGTTACTCTACTATACCGGCACTACGAGCGAGCTGTAGTCTCGGGTGCTACACTCGCTCCTGGCTCGGTATGCAAATCAAGGCTAAGTCCTCGTCCCTCTACAGACAACTCCTGGGCATGGTCGGGCTCTTACACATGGCACCAGTCTAGTCACAAATGGGATGATGAGCAGGGCATATAACTCGTGAACATGTAGAACATTCACCAACTATCCTCATCAAGAAGATCGCTGTTCACATTAACCCCTTAAATCTAATACATGTAAATATATGCTTGTCCTAAGAGTAATACGAGAGGTGAGTGCTGAAACTCCTTTAGGACCTCAAGGGAAGGTTATGCATTTAAATAGAGAGAAGAATGAAATGAGAGTAATGTCGTCAGAGAGAAAGAGTGCAACCGTGAGAAGTGGGGAGAGAGAGCAAGGGATGTTAGAATCTCAAAGGTTCTAGGCAACCTGGTCATAGAACACACAGCCAGCCTCCAGGCAATGTGCTGTACGACAACATGGGCCCAGCCCAGGCAGGCAACAATGGACTACCAACCCTATCGCGCCTAGCTGCCAACAGCTGGCAAGGCTGCCAACCAGTCCATACGTCTGGCAACCACCCGGCCGGCAGCGCGGCGCGTTGCTACCCTCTTGCTCTGAAGCCTAACTCACTCTCTCTCTCTGAACTCCCATTGTATTATCTATCAACTTCTCTATTGATACTACATATTAAATGGAAGGTCTCGACATGGCTTAAAACAAAACCCACCACTGGTTAGCACATGACGAGACCTTTGCAGAGATACAAAGAACATAGTTATAAGTTGTCACACTCAATATACATTGCGGCTGACGGTAGCCAGATCACGGGCGGTACAGTCGAGTACCAAGGAGTACAATCAGGTTGCGTTACACAGCACTGGGGTGCGTCACAGCCCCCCCAAGATTTTAGATAATCGACCTTAGAAGCATTATCAAAATCTGACAGGCAACCAACCGACCTGCTACCCTTAGCTGCCACTAATTGCAAAAGGTGCATAACAACTGAAGTGTGAATTATACATAAAACACAATATCGCATGCATCATGCTACAACAATAAAGTTACAAAACTAAAAAAAATCAAGTTTTCTCGTTTATTTTATTGTTTTATAATCTTTTTGGACGGCGTTATGATAGCCTAATTTTACTCCTGCTCAACCCACACACCGTGCACGACTATCTTGGATCATCAACCCTTGATAGACAATCTGCTATCACGTTCTCACTCCCGGCAATATGCTGAATGTTGAGATTATACTCTTGGAGCATTAGGGACCACCTGGTCAACCGCATATTCCGATTGTGAAACTGATTTAGGAATTTCAAGGGATGATGGTCCGTATAAATCGTCACTACCGGGCCGTAGGCTGGAACATAAACTTCGAAATGTTTGAGCGACAAAACGATAGCCAGAAGCTCCTTCTCTATAGTCGAGTAATTCCTTTGTGCCGAATTAAACTTGCGAGAAAAGAAGCTCACTGGGTGTTCCAAGCCCTCGGAATCAGTCTGCAGTAACACTGCCCCGGCACCCACACCGCTGGCATCAGTCGCCAGCTGAAAACTCCTGGAGAAGTCTGGGGCCCTCAAAATCGGATGTGTACACAGCAGGTGCTTGACTAGGTCGAAAGCCCTCTGACACTCCGCAGCCCAACAGAACTTCACTGACTTCGACAGTAGATCAGTTAACGGTGCTAAGACAGTAGAGTATCCCCGGATGAAGCGCCTATAATAGCCTATCATACCTAGGAACCGCATGACCTGGCGCTTAGTGGTGGGCCTGGGAAACATATTGATAGCCTGTATCTTGCTCAGGGGGGGGCACACCCGGCCTAACCCGACCACAAAGCCAAGATACTGCACAGTAGCCTTTACAAACTCGCACTTCCTCAGGTTCACCACCAGCCCAGCATCGTGCAACTTCCTAAACAGGGTCTCTAAGTGCCTTAGGTGATTTTCAAAATCGTCATCATATACTATCACGTCATCAAGGTAGACCGTGCAGTTAGGGAGTTCGTCACAAATATCGTTCATCAGGTTCTGAAACGTGGCAGGTGCGTTCTTAAGCCCATAAGGCATTACGTTACATTGGTAGGTCTTGCCATCTACCACAAAACCACAAACTTGCTTAGCTCGGTCCGACAGGGGTACTTGCCAGTAGCCTTTTACAAGATCAATTTTAGTAAGGTACTTTGCATTCCCTATCTTGTCCACGCTGTCGTCAACTCGAGGCAAAGGGTAAGGGTTGGTAGTGGTCAAGCCATTTAGCCTACGAAAATCTATGCAGAACCGCACCTTGCCGTCAGGTTTTGGCTGCAACGTGACGGGTGATGTCCACTTCACATAACCTTCAGTGATCATCCCTCTCTCAACCATGTACTTTAACTCCTCCCGTAAAGCTGGCAACTTTACCGGGGGCACACGGTAGGGCACTGACTTGAAGGGCACATTATCACCGACGTCCACGTCGTGCGTTACCTGAGTAGTGAGACCTGGGTGTTCGGCGAAAACAGAGGGGTATGACCTGAACAGGCCTAGGACAGCAGCACCCTGGTGCTCAGGCAGGTGACTTACAACTTGCCTAGCCTCTTGTTCAGTATTCCCCGCCCACTGTTCCGCGGAAATGACACAGTCCCAGCTATCCTCCTCAGCAGCATGACTGTCCCCACCTCCTTCTCCACCCTGGCCGCTGCAGGCCAGCACAGGGACAGTGAGAGGCTCTGAGGGGCGTCTCACATACTCTTTCATGAGGTTAACATGACATAATTGATGTTTTTACCAGGTGTTGCAACGAGATGGGTCGGACAGTTTCTTAGCCACCACATACGGCCCAATGAACTTGGCAGAAAGGGGGTGTCCAGGCAAAGGCAACAACCCTTAGGCAACATTACCTCCTGACCCTGTCCAGGCAATGCATTACCTCCTGACCCACCGAAAACTCCCGAAGCTTCACCTTGGCGTCATACTGGTGCTTCATGACCGCCTGTGCATTAACCAAGTTATTACCTGCTGCTGCCATGCAACCTATAAGTCTCTCCCGGCTCTCAAGGACATATTTAAGTACAGACCCCGGCTTCTCTTCGCCCTCCCAGATCTCTTTCACCATACTTAAAGGTCCTCTCACATTATGGCCAAAGACTAGCTGATTTGGACTGAACCCCAGGCTCTCTCCTGGGACTTCACGTGCAGCGAACAGAACATACGGCAGACCCAAATCCCAATCAGTGTCATGTTCTGCACAGTAACAGCGTAGCATACTCTTCAGGGTCGAGTGCCACCGCTCCAAGACTCCCTGACTCTCGGGATGGTAGGCTGACGACACTACAGAACATATACCGTGCAACTGAAGGGTTTGCTTGAACAATTTGGATGTAAAATTGCTCCCCTGGTCTGACTGCACCTCACGTGGAAATCCATAACGGGAACAGAACAATAATAAGTTTTTAACAACTGCCTTTGCCGAGCCGTTTCTCATGGGGTATGCGTCCGGGTATCTCGTAGCCACATCCATGATTGTCAACAGGAATTTATTGCCACTACTAGTAGGCGGGAAAGGGCCAACCAAATCTACTACAACTTTGCTGAACGGAGGCCCGGTGACAGGTATGGGAAACAAAGGTGCCTTCGGGATTGTCTGGTTAGGCTTCCCCGTTGTCTGGCAGGTCGCACACCCAGCCACCCATGCACAGACATCAGCCTTGACCCCAGGCCACCAGAAAAACCTGCCCAATGCCGCCAATGTTTTTGTTACCCCCAAATGACCCGCCACCAGCACATCATGCGCCAGACACAATAAGGACTCTCTATACTTATTTGGAACAACCACCTGGTCTACTACCCTCGCACCGCCCTCCCACTTCGATTTGGGGTCTAAAAATCTGCGGTACAATATCCTGTTGTGCCTAAAGAAATCTCCCGGCTTCACATCCCCATCTTCCTCCAACTCTATGGCACCATTGCTATAACGAGCTAGGCTAGCGTCTTGCAGCTGCTGCTCACTTATGTCCCCGGGCGTCAATGCATCAAGATGGTTTTGTAATAAGACATTACCCCGGCTAGTAGGCTCTACTGCCTTAGTGGCTCTCGCTACAGCTCTTGCCTCACGCGAAGTCTTACCCAACTCTGCCTTGTTACGCACCATATCTGGGCCAGAGTCAACTCCCGTGTTTATTATAGGTCCAAGTACCGAATCACCGAGAAGTGCAGCAGAATCAATGTCCCTTTTCCTGCCCTTAGCAACCTTCTCCTGATCCTTCCTCCACTGTCCCCGAGGTTGAGTGCTAGGCTGTGCAGGAGCCGCAGAGCGAGATCGGGTTACCACACAGGCCATCTCATCCTGTTGGCACCTCCCAACCCATTCCCGATTCTCACCATCCACGTCGGCCGCCCTCTCGGCAACGACTAAGGGTGGAGTCCCGGAAGTGGGCACCGCAAAGTCTTTGCCGAGAAGAAGGTCGACGCCCTCAACTGGCAAACACTCAACGATCCCTACATCCAGCTCCCTGCACACCTCTCCCACTCTCAACTCCAACCTCACAAGTGGGTATGACCTCGTAGCATTTATACCCTGCACCACAACAACTCTGGCCGCATTTATCGGTTTCCCTGTGAAGTTCCTCAACAAAGTTTGCGAAGCCCCCGTATCCCTCAACAAGTCAACCCTCCGTAGTTCACTCCCCCAGCTCACAAACCCGTGTCCCCGATGGCTACAGAAAGTGTCCCGGACAGGTGTCGAGCCTTCCGTACGCTTCTTTACCGCGTGTGCCTCAGCTGCTGACAACCTACCCCGGGCAGTTGCTGCAGCCTTCAGAGACACACCGATACTGTGAACCAATGACACCGGCTTAGCGGGAGTGTTACTAGGGCACTCACGTGAATAATGGCCTAGCTTCTGACATTTGTAACATTTCACATCCCCAATGGGCTTCTTCCCTTGTGCGGGCGAAGAAGGGGCCTGACCTTTAGTAAACGGGAGAGGCTTGTGTTTGTAGGTGTTATTAGGTGCAATGCTTTTAGTGTGGTTATGTGTGTCATAGGATTTGTTATTATCGAAAACTCTGGTGGGTGGGGTATAGCGCCCCTTCTGCCCTGACTCAGCCCTCTGAGCGGCACCGCAACCACGAGTCAATGATAATCTGAGGTCTGCCATCTTGGCAGCCTCCTCTACTGTCTTGGGACATTTTTCCTTAATGTTCAGCGTTAGATCGGTTCCAGTACATTTGTAAAACTGTTCCAGATAGAAAAGTTGCTTAATTTCCTCAGCCGACTCTGCGTGCTCGGACCGAAACCAGTTATTACATGCATCTGTTAAGTCCCGTGCGTGCTCCATAAAACTGACGTCGCTCTTCTTATTCACGCCACGGAACTTCAATCTATAAGTTTCGGGTTGCAGTTCGTAGGCCCGGAGCACAGCCTCCTTCACCAGTCCATACACGACACTCTCGTCCAGTGACAGTGCATCGTAGGCTTTCAACCCCTTACCCACTAGACGTGATGAAACTAATGCTGCCCATTTAACCTCCGGCCAGTCATACTCACGACACTTCTTTTCGAAACGAGCAAAAAACTCAGTCACTGCTGCCTCATCAAATGCGGGTACTAACTTAATTAAATGCGAAAGTGAGTCTGTAACCCGGTGCCCACCACCGAGATGACGCCCCGTGGTCTCTACTCTAGACTTCTCGACATCCATTTCAGCCTGGTACCTGGTTGCATCCTGATTGGCTTGGATTCTAGCAACCTCTATGCGTTCTATACTAGCCTGTTGTATCTGAGTCTCCTGCAGCTTAATCCGTTCTATACTAGCCTGTTGTATCTGAGTCTCCTGCAGCTTAATCCGTTCTATACTAGCCTGTTGACTCTCTCGCAACTTAAGCTTAGCTAGTTCTAGCTGAAATAACATCTCAGGAGACAGGCCTGGGGGGGGAGAGCACAAAATGGGGGATCCACACCGAGACGTGTTTACGGGTAAGCCAGCTTGCCATTGAGAACCCTCCTGCTGCATCGTGCTAAGACTCGCTGGCTGAGGGCCCAGCTCAGGGGTAGAGTGGAATGGAGGCTTGGAGGGAACCCCCCAAGACCCCACTCCACCCACCGCCCCATCGCCATCACCCAACAAACATGCCACCAAATTCTTCTTGGGCCAACTGTCAGGACAGTCCCGCCCCAAAACCGTGGCTAAACAGCGAAGACCGTAACAATCAATAGCCTGCAGGCGCTGTTCGGTCAAAGGTGTCTGCAAAAATGCCCGGGCATCCCTCTCTCCACTTATAACACTCCCCTCCCTAAATATCTGATGTACTTGCTGGTCACTAGGCTGTACCGTATTATCCTCCCCCGTAAATGATGAGTCATTAGACATAGTGCTGGTTATACAATTGCTGTTCAAAAAAAAAAAGTGCTTATTACTAATTGCAGTCTCGACTCACAAAATGTTAAAGATGCTTGAATGACTCTACTCTAGACACCTAACGAAACAATCTGCAAGTCCACCAATACAATAATGACACAATAAAAATTCCTCCAATATGCAAGAAAATTCTAGCCAGCTCTACTAGGTAGCATAGAATAGTTCTCCAAAAACCATGTGATAGGATACTACTGAATCTTGTGCAAGGTCGCCATTTTGTTACGGCTGGATCGGCAATACATATTCGGGATTCTTGATCGTAGGACAGAAATGGCTTAAGTGACAACGACACGCTCGATTCCAGTCCCAAATACTATATGCTCCAGACAACAAAAGCACCAACGCCCTACAGAGTTATCGTCTACGGTAACGAGGTACCTTAACTCGGCGAAAGTGTACAACAGGGGTAGGCTATGAGGCTAAACTCCCTCAGACATTTATAGGTTACGTTATTACTAAAGAAATGCAATACTCAAGAAACTACGTTAATATTAAGCCTCTAATAATGTAGAATAGAAGCAGGCTAAAGGTATGACAGTGAAATGCTAAATGACAAATGTACACGCCTACTTGAAAGCGCGTGCACTACACTAACTGTCCCCTACTAACATGCACTAGCATGTAGCATACAAGATGTTCATGATCCAGTAGATACCTAATAATACACATGGGAGGAACATAAACAGTAGTCACTTATTATAATAATGAATCTATACTTGGAATAACTAAAAGGTTGCAGGCAACAGTACTGCGCCGGTAGCCTACTACCGCATAGGCTACTTCGCTTCTCTCACTCTGTCTCCCCTCCGAGTCCGTATGCGCCCTACGCAACAGAACTCCGGACACAGCAGCAAAACGACAGTGCAGTTAATTGATACATGAAAGTATTAATAGTGTTGTCTTGTGTGTGAGTAATGTGTATTATAAAGTGTTATAGATATATACTTAAAGAGAGCTGCAATGCATAGTAAAATAAAGATATATCCCACTCATCATCCCCATGTGTTCTAGCTAGCAGGCCAAGTCACAGGAACAACAGTCCCAGCACCGAAAGCGAGAACCCAGGAGAAGACTGTAGAGAACACAAGGACAGATAAATTACGTTACTCTACTATACCGGCACTACGAGCGAGCTGTAGTCTCGGGTGCTACACTCGCTCCTGGCTCGGTATGCAAATCAAGGCTAAGTCCTCGTCCCTCTACAGACAACTCCTGGGCATGGTCGGGCTCTTACACATGGCACCAGTCTAGTCACAAATGGGATGATGAGCAGGGCATATAACTCGTGAACATGTAGAACATTCACCAACTATCCTCATCAAGAAGATCGCTGTTCACATTAACCCCTTAAATCTAATACATGTAAATATATGCTTGTCCTAAGAGTAATACGAGAGGTGAGTGCTGAAACTCCTTTAGGACCTCAAGGGAAGGTTATGCATTTAAATAGAGAGAAGAATGAAATGAGAGTAATGTCGTCAGAGAGAAAGAGTGCAACCGTGAGAAGTGGGGAGAGAGAGCAAGGGATGTTAGAATCTCAAAAGGTTCTAGGCAACCTGGTCATAGAACACACAGCCAGCCTCCAGGCAATGTGCTGTACAACAACATGGGCCCAGCCCAGGCAGGCAACAATGGACTACCAACCCTATCGCGCCTAGCTATAAGGGCAAGGCTGCCAACCAGTCCATACGTCTGGCAACCACCCGGCCGGCAGCGCGGCGCGTTGCTACCCTCTTGCTCTGAAGCCTAACTCACTCTCTCTCTCTGAACTCCCATTATTATCTATCAACTTCTCTATTGATACTACATATTAAATGGAAGGTCTCGACATGGCTTAAAACAAAACCCACCACTGGTTAGCACATGACGAGACCTTTGCAGAGATACAAAGAACATAGTTATAAGTTGTCACACTCAATATACATTGCGGCTGACGGTAGCCAGATCACGGGCGGTACAGTCGAGTACCAAGGAGTACAATCAGGTTGCGTTACACAGCACTGGGGTGCGTCACACAGACTAACGGTCACAAGCCCAACAATCGGGCCTATTATGGTAAATCAGCCGAACGAAAATCGGGCATGTGGGATAGCCCCTTTAACACTCAAGCTGCGGTGACCGTCATATGACGGGCGAGAGATAAATGGCCTATCCTCCGGTACCCGTCATATGACGGGCGGCATTCTGAGCACATTAGGGGCTCTGAGAGAGAGTCCGCACTTTGGGAGGACGATAGGCGGGCTCTGACCGCTCGGCACCACCAATGGGCCTTGTCTGGAACCACCGCCGCCACCCTACACACAACCGTCCTCGCGAGACAAGGAAAAAACTGAGGAAATTACCTTATTTAGGGTATTTTCACCTCCGGTTGCGCGATCACTACAGGATAACCCATGGTCGTACAAGGATGATTCAGGTGTCATTGGAAAGCTCTATTATCGCCCTTTCACGGATACATAATTATATTACGCTTTGGCTCTTTTTTATGCATGAAAAAGAGTATGGAATGAAGCTCGTTTTCGGTAAATATACCTGCCTGGCAGCTAGGTCATGTCAACAAACGGCCCCGTCCTTAAGGGGTTAAGAATTCTTGTTGCGACAAGGATGTCCCAACATAAAATTCCTTCTAGAACCTTCGCCGGATATGATGTGAATCAACCTGTAGTAGGTAAATATATATATGAGCTAAACTAACACAAAACTAAACTTACACCATTCTCAATTAGCCTGTAAACTGCTCCACCATACTATATTTTATACTACACTGAGTCAAGTCTAGTTACATTCACTCCTGTTGTCTATGAACCTCTGCTTAGGGGTAGGGTAACTCAATTAATGTTGCTTAAGTTTTACATAAAGCAGTTTACATCACTCACTTATGCTACACGTTTAGTAAGCGGTCGTTGTGTACCTTCCAGGCATCTCTGATTTCCTCTTCAGCGCTAAACCAATTGCACCAGTATCATTCTTGATACACTACTCCTCACAACGTTCCCACTGTCATCTTTAACTTGTTAAAGATCTCATTGGGATTTTCCTCATTACACACTTGATCAATTAATATTATCCCGTGTTGTTTTCTTTGCCTTGTATAACTCGCTCTTGGCAATTCTTGAGAGTCAAATATAGAGCGAGTTTACAATTATATTCGCAATTTATATGAAGGGTATTGAACTCCCAAGTGATATATGTAAAAATAATCTGTGCAACTATATCAATCGAATTCTAAATTCTTTTTCTTCTTTTTACATTTCGCCAGAGTGCGAGAAGAGCAATCTCCATAAATTGCTGGTGCAACACCACAGCACTCAAAACAAATAAAAAACATTTAAGGTCAACTGCGCTAAGCAAAACTGTATATACCTCAGTCATCCATTCAATCGGAGTACCATTTCTGAACATATCAGAAGGCAAATAATACCAAATGCTAACAAAATATGGTATAAAACAACACGGGAATTGTCTAGTATTACATCTACCTAGTGTGAATATGAAGTACAAGTATAATTATGTAATCGAAATACAGGTGTAAATACTGTAGGCGATAGCATTATCAATGTATCTCTTGATTAGTTAAATGTTTTATATAAATATATATATTTTAGGTCGGACAGCTGTCATATTGACCTCTGGAGTTTGAAATCTGATACGGTAAACACACAGACAAATGAACAACTTAGCAATCCAATATTCATGTTACAATGCATATTATAATTACTTGTTAAAAACATGGCATGTCATTTTTATCTTTTCTTCATACTTGACATATGTGTTTCAATATGAGCGATGATAAAGCAAAATATTGATTAACCTTACATTTGAAATTAGTAAAGTACTGTGAGTGGTCAGCCTTATTCCAAGCCAAACTCCAAGGGTTAGCCTAACAGTCATAACAGTGGGAAAGACCAAATCAAGCGTCTTAGGATGAATGGCTTTACCCAAAATAATTCTATATTTCCTCTTACCTGTGCCAAAACTGACATACTGCTTGCATTTATGAATTATAACATTTAGACATTAAAAATTAAGTGCATAAGTGCTTACATTTAAATGTTCTGATATAATATTAACAACTGCAATCAAGAGTGCAGGGAGAAAAACAAATCTCAATTACTCTCTCCCCTTCACTTAATTCCGAAAAGTTTATCCTTAACAAACAAGGCTTTTCATCTGACAGTAGGTGTGAGTATCGTCATTAGATGTAAATATTTATACACTCGTCCTCGTACATTTATTGTATTTTTTGTTTCAGGAAATCTATCTTCATTTTCAGTTAAACTCGCTTTAACCTATCTTACCTAAAACCTGCAACTGAGAAAGTCAGAGAAAGCCAAATGTGAGACTTTGCGCCAATTTACATGCAAAATTTGGCAGCAGTCTTCTCTAAAGGTATTGAAAAAGTTTGTCCAAGTTGTGACTAAAGTTTGTCTGTTATTGTGTGAGGCTGGCGAGAGGAGAAGTGGAGGTCTCAAGAAGGTGTAGGAGGTTGGTGTGGGAATCAATAGTTTTGTTTTATTGTTTACTTTTGTGTTGTGTGTATTGTTATTGTATGCAGAAAAATATGTCACTTCACAGTACCGCAATAATAAAATGTAGAAGTATAATGGACTACACACATACTGTACTGTATTAAATATAGTAACACATTTAAATTAAGCCACTTATAGTCGTCCCTAGTCCAGAACCTGATGAGAGAGTCCTTCTGCATCTAGGAATTATAGGTATTGTCTTTCCTCTCCACTATTATTTATTACATGTCCCACCTGAGCAGCGGACTTACTGAAACACTAAAATATCAATCATTGTATATTTTTTGGGTGCCAATGATACTGCAATAAACAGTAAATTTGAAGATTATGCATTTTAGGATTTTAGAATAGTTACGATATGCGAGGTCTATTGAATCCGTCGATGTGCAGAAATGGCGTATACGACGATAAGTATCACCAGATATTTTACTATTAATATGATTATTAGTAGTATTATTGCCATGGTATTAGTAATAGTATTAGTAGTATAGTTTTTGTTGTATTTGCTGTTGGATTCAATAGACCTCGCATATCGTAACTATTCTAAAATCCTAAAATGCATAATCTTCAAATTTACTGTTTATTGCAGTATCATTGGCACCCAAAAAATATACAATGATTGATATTTTAGTGTTTCAGTAAGTCCGCTGCTCAGGTGGGACATGTAATAAATAATAGTGGAGAGGAAAGACAATACCTATAATTCCTAGATGCAGAAGGACTCTCTCATCAGGTTCTGGACTAGGGACGACTATAAGTGGCTTAATTTAAATGTGTTACTATATTTAATACAGTACAGTATGTACAGTAGTAGTAGTAGTAATATTACTAGTTTTGGTTGTAATAAATACCTTAGTAACTGTTGCTTGTAAGCGAATGTAGAAGCTTTGCCTAGTTTACAATGAGCAATGTACGCGGAGGAACATAAATAGTACCAGAAGAAGAGAGAGACAGAATGGAAGTATAAATAATACTCTATAGAATGGAAACGTCTACCATCCAACATATTTATTTGTAAAAATACCCTGGACATATATTGTATTTTTATTTTTTTGTTTTCAATGTGTATGGAGGAGACAAAAGGCAGGTTACCTGTAGTGAGTGTATACTGTTACGACCGGCACTACGAAATAAACAAGGGCACTGAATATTGGACTAGATCAACGGTACGCTAATTCCAAACCCTCGAACTATTACGCCGGTGAACAAAACACTTAAACCCTCCAGAGTTAATCTACTGGATAACGGGGTATCAATTAACTGGGTTTTAGTGCACTTCTACAAAGGCTTTCCAGTGACGGCAAAGCCTACTCACAACAGGAGTACTTTACGTTAATAAAATGCTCTTAAGTAATAACAATGCTTGAATAAACTATAACAAGATTTAATAAAGAAATATATGCTTACGTTAACTTTAGTGTGAGTCTGTACTCAACACTAAACTTTTCAATGCTCTATGAAAACACTGGAAGTTTAGTCCTACAGCAATCAGATATGGAATCTTCTGGAAACGTCTGATGCTCTAAGATGCTCGTTAATATAGAACAGAAATAATGCAGGGGCAGGACACCGAAGCGTGTATCTTAAATACACCAATAAGTAGGATACATATATATAACAAGGGAGTGCAACAACTCTGTGACAGCACTAATAATAGCCACTCAAAACATTACTTCCTTAGCCAAAGTAACAGCCATACTGGGTTGTGCACCAAGCATCAACCTAGGCTAAAATAATACGTGAATTCCTAAAGCATACACAGATAAAGTTAATAAACACAATGCTGTCTTTATTACTAATAAAGTCTAGCAGCGGCATAAAAGATACCAGGAGGCTAGGCAGAGCGCAAGCATGCTCGTAGCCTACTGTCTCCCCTTGAACAGATTTCCCTTATGTTACGTTAATTGACTAGGACGCTCTCTTGGTAAGTCCAGATCTCAAGTAGCTGGTCTTGCCCTGGCGCTCCACAAAGGTCAACACAAAGAGGTAGCGAGCGTACGAGCAAGAGTAGGCAAAAGCCCTTCGCTCATATACTGCTACACTCGCAAAGGAAAAATATGCACAAAGGTTACAGGCACCTAGCTCCGTCGAAGTCGTATAGGCTTTGACTCGCCATATACGTAACTCAGACAACGACTAAAGATACCCTCCACTGTCTAGCATTAAATAGTAACAAAGAACAACTCAATAATTAGAAGCACCCAATGATAATATGACTCATGTGACTATGACTAATAATCCCTAAAGCTAGTGCAAAACCTATATGTGAGAACTGGTGCTGGTAATACAACTGGCCGACTATGGAAGTCGTATGCAGAACCAGAAGGGATAAGTAATTGAATAAAGATGAGAAGTAATGGAAAATAAGAAGTTCAGAGAGAGAAACAGTAGTATAGGGGGTTAGATTGGGGGACAGATTGCAAGGGACGTCTAGTATCAAGCACGCTATGCCAAGCTCTGCAGGAGAAACGCGGCGGGAGCCCCCAGCACCAACACTAGGACAGCGGCACCCAATCACAGACCACTACGTCATGAAATGCAGGCGCCCTTAGGACGCGCCAAGCGCGCCAGCCAATCAAGGGCCTGGGAAAGCCCGCGCGAGCGAGGGAGGCACACGTACATACACACACACATATTTCTACCTCGCTGCCTCCTTCGCTCTTTCTCCTTCGCTCTTTCTCTTTAACTTCACACTGCACATCTTATACTCTATGACTGATATAAAATACTTCCATGTGTCACAGACAAGAATAAAGACCACCACTGATCTGGCTGTGACTACATGAATACTAGGAAAGAAAGAACATCGTTCTACGATTATTATAGCCCATTCCACTGCCCTGGTGAGCGCTAGCGAGTACGAGCACATTCTGGCAAGCTGGCCAGCGTAACAATAACCCAAAGCCTAAAGAGTGACAGAGCCAAAATCAAGGGACGTTGGAGTAAAAATGCCTGGACACACGAAGTTTGAAGTAGTCTAAGTCATAGGATGAAGGAAAGATTGATTAAGGGAGAGAGTTCCAGAGTTCACTTGTTGAGTAGCAGAAACACTGAGAAAATTTGCCAGTTCTTGGCTTGCAGAGCTAGACAGAATAGGAGTGGGACTGTGTTGAAAGGCGGGTTTCTCTCACTCGCTGTAAGGGAGGGGGTATACACCGAGAGGCAAAAGCATTATAATATCGGAAAGAAAGAACAAACAAAAGTGAAGCTTCAATTATATAGTGTACTGGCTGAACAGGTTGTATAATGATTTAATTAATTATATAGCATGTCCAAAAGTTGACAAGAAGGCCTATATTATTTCATTATTAACACTCGCATCCGGCAAAGTTCTAAAGTTCGAAATGGTGAGACACTTTTGGTTTTGCCTGAAATATTCCAGCCAGGTGCGTTTTCGAAGCCTTGTGTATTTCTGTATTTCCATCCACCAGAATGCTGTTTATTGTGATGTATCATATGTCAATGGAAAGAGGAATAACTATACTACATGATTTTTTTTTTTTTAAATAAATCGAAATATGAAAGTGTAAACGACTCCGGAATAAAAGTATTTCCCTCGCAATTGTCTTCACACCGTCCTATCTCGAAACTGTGGGTGATGACCATATATTTTTATTTGCTCAAATAATAGTATTTTTCTGCTCTTTCCAAATCTGAAAACAGAAATTGTCTATCTTCAATAGTTCTCAAGCAGTGACCGAAAACAAAAAAAGTATGATTTTGCATAATATGGTTTATAACATGTTCGAATTATTTTGTTGTTATGAGGTCTAGACTGTTTGAATACGGCAGATAATGCTGAAGAGAATAACAAAAACTAGAAGTTCCTACGACAAATACTTTTTGCTCTATGAATATTTGAAATGAAGAGCCAAAATGCGAATATTTACGCTTCACCCGTCTCCGTTCCGCCGACGCTAGCCGGGTTCCGAGCTGTTCCCCACCTCGGCGTTGCGTTATTTGCTCGGATACGTATATAACTGTTTATATCACCGTAATCGGAAATTTATGGTCTTTCTAATGGTGAAAACCAAAATAATATAGTGTAATTGGTTCGCGAGCTATGCGCAATTGTTGCCATGCAATGTTATTGTTATGTAAATATATGAGAATATTTATACAGTTGTATATGTTTACCACAATATACAACACTTTTATATAATTTTCCTTGCCAATAATTGCGTAATGTTCATAGAACACATGTCAGCCATGATGGTTGTCAATTTTACTTACCTGGTAGGGCCACAACCCTTTCCAACGAGAAGGGAAATGGCTCCTTGGGTTGACACTGAAAAAACAAAACAAGAAAGCCAGGTTATCTTCAAGTAATACATTCAGAAACAAATCTATTGTACACACAAATAAAGTAATGAATATATATAAATATATAAATATATATATATATACCGGTATATATATATATATATACATATATACAAGGTGTCAACAAAAAATGAATGGTAAAACCAATGTGTGTATGTGTGTGTGTGTGTGTGTGTATTTATATATATAAATATATATTTTTATATATATATACCGGTATATATATATATGTTGGTAAAGCCAGGTAATAAATTATCTTTAATACATACGAGGTTGAAAGAAATGGCAATTTCTGCGTTGGAAATTTTATTATTCAAAGTTTCCAGGTCTCTGATGAGTTTTTGCTGGGTGGCAGGAAGTAGATGAAGGAGATGAGCAAAATTCATGGTGGTACAGGGTTACATTAAAGTACATGAAGATACAGGATATACGACGCGTTTCACTGGACAACCAGCATTATCAAGTAAGGAAGGAATGATATAAAAGGTAAACAGGAAGGGTATATATAGAGGGTGGAGGATCAGAGGAGGCGGAAAACAGGGGGCAAAAGTCTGCTATTGGTGGAAGGGTAAACTAGGAGAGAGAAAGGGGGTAACCGCTTCACGCATGCGCACTGGATGCGGGATGGTGGTCGGTAGGTGGGGTCGAAGCTGATTGGCTGCGTGTCGAGGGGCGTGGCCTAAGTTGTGTGGCGCCTGCAGAAGACGAAGCTGAAGGAGGTAGCGTGGGGGGCTGCGTCAAGGGCACCGGGGGGCGAGGAGGGGTGTTAGGTCCTGTAGGGTAGTGCCTTTTGGCAGAAGGAAGGATCTGAAGGTCCAGAGTTTGGTTGTTGATGTTGGGATGTAAGGCTTGGATATATAAAGCTTCGAGTATAGGTAATCTCCTTGGGTCACTTTCTTTATCGAGTATGGTGGTGTGTTTCTCTAACTCGTTGCGTGTGAGGTGAGGGTGGTTAGGGGTGAGATAGTGGTCTTTGATGGCTCCAGCCTGAAGGTGAAGAGTTAACCGACGTGAAAGACGAGTCTGCGTCATACCAATATAGGAATGAGGTCCACAGTCCTCATAATTACAGGTATGTTGGTAAATGACGTGATCGTCGGTCATCGGGCTCTTTATCTTGGTGGAGGCTGGTTTATTGCGGAGAACGAGGTTGGAGGTCTTGGGGGATTTGTAATAAATTATTAATTTGATTTTGTTTTCCGGGTTGGTTGGGTGGACATGCTTGGAGATTATTTCTTTTAAGACGGCCTCGTCATTTTTGTGTTCAGAGGACATGTAATTGCGGTAGAAGATCTTAATTTCATTGGGGGGGTCAATGTTGGGAGGGCTTTGGGTGTACCATTTTTCAAGATGGTGGTTGATGGTGCTGGAGATGTCGGAGTTGGAGTATCCGTTATTTACTAAAACTTGGGATAGTCTTTCTAGTTCCTGGTGGGTGTCGGCCCAGGTAGAGCAGTGCGTGAGGGCTCTCCTAACATAGGCGGAGATGGAGGATAGAAGATAACGGCGGGGGCATTCACTATCGCCGTTGAGGCATTGTCCTGTGTTAGTTGGTTTAATGTAGACGGTGGTTTTGAACCCATGGTCGTTCAGAGCTACGAGGATGTCGAGGAAGGGGAGTTCTCCATTGTTAGATTTTTCAAAGGTGAAGTTAAGTCCGGAGGAGGTCATGAAGCGACGCTGGAGTTCCTGTAGTTCGTGGAGGTCCTTGATTTGCACGAAGATGTCATCCACGTATCTACAGTAGACGGCGGGTCGTTGGGCAGCTAGGAGCTCTTCCTCGATGGTACCCATGAAAAAGTTCGCAAAAAGAACTCCTAGGGGGCTGCCCATCGCCACACCGTCTATCTGCTTGTACATGTTGCCCCGGGGGCAAAGGAAGGGGGCCTCCTTGGTACATAGCTCCAGTAGTGTTTTCAGGGCCTTCTCCGGGATGTCCAGTGTAGGTGTATCAGGGCAATGATAAATTCGACGTAGAATCATGTCAATGGTCCTATCCACTGGCACGTTGGTGAACAGGCTTTCTACGTCGAGAGAGGCGATTGTATGGTTGTTGTTACGGGGGGCGTCTCGTAAAATTTCCAAGAAATCGTGGGCTGAGGTAAGGTTGAATTGGCTGGGCACGTAGGGGGTGAGGAGGTTGTTCAGGGCCTTGGCGATCTGGTAGGTGGCAGTGGGGATCTGGGAGATGATGGGGCGGAGGAGGTTCCCAGGTTTGTGTGTTTTGATGGTTCCGTACGCATAACCAGGAGTGTATTCTCCGACGGGTTTTTTAAGATGGATCCCTCCTTGTTTGGCGAAATCAAAACGTATTGCCAACACCACCATCACCGCCATCAGCGCCAAACAAGGAGGGATCCACCTTAAAAAACTCGTCGGAGAATACACCCCTGGTTATGCTTACGGAACCATCAAAACACACAAACCTGGGAACCCCCTCCGCCCCATCATCTCCCAGATCCCCACTGCCACCTACCAGATCGCCAAGGCCCTGAACAACCTCCTCACCCCCTACGTGCCCAGCCAATTCAACCTTAACTCAGCCCACGATTTCTTGGAAATTTTACGAGACGGCCCCCCGTAACAACAACCACACAATCGCCTCTCTCGACGTAGAAAGCCTGTTCACCAACGTGCCAGTGGATAGGACCATTGACATGATTCTACGTCGAATTTATCATTGCCCTGATACACCTACACTGGACATCCCGGAGAAGGCCCTGAAAACACTACTGGAGCTATGTACCAAGGAGGCCCCCTTCCTTTGCCCCCGGGGCAACATGTACAAGCAGATAGACGGTGTGGCGATGGGCAGCCCCCTAGGAGTTCTTTTTGCGAACTTTTTCATGGGTACCATCGAGGAAGAGCTCCTAGCTGCCCAACGACCCGCCGTCTACTGTAGATACGTGGATGACATCTTCGTGCAAATCAAGGACCTCCACGAACTACAGGAACTCCAGCGTTGCTTCATGACCTCCTCCGGACGTAACTTCACCTTTGAAAAATCTAACAATGGACAACTCCCCTTCCTCGACATCCTCGTAGCTCTGAACGAGCATGGGTTCAAAACCACCGTCTACATTAAACCAACTAACACAGGACAATGCCTCAACGGCGATAGTGAATGCCCCCGCCGTTATCTTCTATCCTCCATCTCCGCCTATGTTAGGAGAGCCCTCACGCACTGCTCTACCTGGGCCGACACCCACCAGGAACTAGAAAGACTATCCCAAGTTTTAGTAAATAACGGATACTCCAACTCCGACATCTCCAGCACCATCAACCACCATCTTGAAAAATGGTACACCCAAAGCCCTCCCAACATTGACCCCCCCAATGAAATTAAGATCTTCTACCGCAATTACATGTCCTCTGAACACAAAAATGACGAGGCCGTCTTAAAAGAAATAATCTCCAAGCATGTCCACCCAACCAACCCGGAAAACAAAATCAAATTAATAATTTATTACAAATCCCCCAAGACCTCCAACCTCGTTCTCCGCAATAAACCAGCCTCCACCAAGATAAAGAGCCCGATGACCGACGATCACGTCATTTACCAACATACCTGTAATTATGAGGACTGTGGACCTCATTCCTATATTGGTATGACGCAGACTCGTCTTTCACGTCGGTTAACTCTTCACCTTCAGGCTGGAGCCATCAAAGACCACTATCCCACCCCTAACCACCCTCACCTCACACGCAACGAGTTAGAGAAACACACCACCATACTCGATAAAGAAAGTGACCCAAGGAGATTACCTATACTCGAAGCTTTATATATCCAAGCCTTACATCCCAACATCAACAACCAAACTCTGGACCTTCAGATCCTTCCTTCTGCCAAAAGGCACTACCCTACAGGACCTAACACCCCTCCTCGACCCCCGGTGCCCTTGACGCAGCCCCCCGCGCTACCTCCTGCAGCTTCGTCTTCTGCAGGCGCCACACAACTTAGGCCACGCCCCTCGACACGCAGCCAATCAGCTTCGACCCCACCTACCGACCACCATCCCGCATCCAGTGCGCATGCGTGAAGCGGTTACCCCCTTTCTCTCTCCTAGTTTACCCTTCCACTAATAGCAGACTTTTGCCCCCTGTTTTCCGCCTCCTCTGATCCTCCACCCTCTATATATACCCTTCCTGTTTACCTTTTATATCATTCCTTCCTTACTTGATATTGCTGGTTGTCCAGTGAAACGCGTCGTATATCCTGTATCTTCATGTACTTTAATGTAACCCTGTACCACCATGAATTTTGCTCATCTCCTTCATCTACTTCCTGCCACCCAGCGAAAACTCATCAGAGACCTGGAAACTTTGAATAATAAAATTTCCAACGCAGAAATTGCCATTTCTTTCAACCTCGTATGTATTAAAGAAAATATATATATATATATATATATATATATATATATATATCCTACTGTATATATATACAAGGTGTCAAAAAACAATTAAAAATAAAAATAATGGTAAAAACAATGTGTGTATGTGTGTATTTATATATAGGCTATATATATATATATATATATATATATATATATACATACAAGGTGTCAAACCAGAGAAATATGCACAGATTTCCAAGCCACCCAATGAGGTACTGCACTTGACTCGTTATTTTTTTAGAGTGGTTTCCCCAGGAGGCCTATATCCACTTTGATGATAAAGGTGGGTGAATGTCGGTGGGTGAATGAAGGTGGGTGAATGAAGCCCGGTGAATGAAGAAGATAAATGGAGAAGAGAAATGAATGAATGAATGAATGAATGAATGATTGCACATCCATGGCTCCCGGCTATAGGACACCTGCATCGTGGCTATGGAAAAGGTTGAAGCAGTTGTTAATGTCGACGCAGAGGGCAACCATGCAAGTCGTGCAGCGGAAGCTTGTGTCCTTGCGAGCGCCGTTCATTACTTTGCAGTAATAGCAACGGATTGGCTTCTTGGCCGGAATCCTCTCCCGAGTATGCTCCAAGGCCTTGTTCAACCGGACATGGTTCAGAACAATAGAACGGGGCCTTGGGACCACTCCAGGTCGAGGTTTCCGGGCTCACACCGCTCGTGTTGCTTCCAGTACTGGTGGCGGTTGGTTGGCAGCTTCAAGAGCTGCTTCCCCATCGTCACCAGCAGCAGCTGCATCAGGTGCTAGTACCACGGGGGGTTCAACCAGGACATAGTTTTCCCCCGGGGCAGCAGCAGCAGCAGCAGCAGTATCATCTGGTACTGGTGGTGGTGGGGGGGTGTGGGGAGACATCGTGACGTGGTGCCCTCCCAACGCCTCCACCAGGAGCAGCAACAACAGGAGAGGGTGGAGTGCCAGGAAAAGAAGCAGGGGCTGAGGAGTCTGGATGGTGATCGCCGGACGACCCAGATGATCCACTGGATTGCCGTTACCTGCGTGCATGCCTCTGTGGCTCACGCTGGTCATGCGGCAAATCTTGTGCTCGGTGGATTGGCCTCCCCGACATAGGCCACTCTGCAGGGTCGAAGCGCAGCAAGGACAAACAGACATGCTCCTGGAAGTCGAGCAAGGTCATTTTCGTCCTTGGGTAGCACCAGCTGGTGAAAGGTGTGGAGAAGCTGGTGAATGGTGATGAAGAAGAAGCCTTTGGGGAAGAAGCTCCTCGATTGCTGCTGGAGGATTCAACGCTGTGCGTGGCACCTCAGCAACAACCTGAGCACGCATTGCGGCTTCAGCAACCTCAGCACGCATTGCGGCTCGATGCTCAGGCAGAACAAATGCCAAGGGGGTCAAGGGTGTGTTGCTAAAGGGGGACACTGCGGGGGTGAAAACCGTTCCCAAGACATGCGAAGGCAGGGTATCTAAAGTGCCCACTGCAAGTAGCGTAGCAAACTTGTATGGGCTGCTGGCTGGTGATCCTGCTGGAAGCAAGGATGAGGCATCACCATGCGAGGTGGATGGAAGAAGTGAAGTGTAAAAGTTGGGGGAAGTTGGGTGATGGTAGGAGGTAATCGGCGATGTTAGGGACTGGTAGAGATGTAGATGTGGATGGGATGTGATGGAATGGGATGGATGGTGGTGGTGGTGGATCCGCTGGCGCTGTCGATGGCTCGGCTGGTGGTGGTGGATCCTCTGACGCTGTTGCTGGATCCGCTGGCGCTGTTGCTGGGGCTGGTTCGGCTGAGGCGGGGGCGTGGTCGCGGAGTGGCCGGAGTCGCTTGGGCGGAGGTGAAGCCCATTCTTTATCGTCCTCGGTCGACCACTCGTCCGACTCACTCTCGCTCTCCGTCAACTGGTCCAGCACCTAATTGACCACATCCTCCAGCTCGACATCCAGCAAAGGGCGTTTCTTGGGGTCTCTTGACATGGCTGGCGGCAGGCTGGCGGCTGGCGGCTGGCGGCAGGCTGGCGGCAGGCTGGCGGCTGGCGTATGGCAGCAGGCAGGGGTTGGCTTATGATGCTGAAACCAAGAAAAGGAAATAAAGGAAATTTTTTATTTGACGTTGATAGTTGTCATGACGCAAGTTCACCATCATTGGATCCATATGACATTGGTATAGTTCACCATGACGTAGTCATAGTTTTGCATTATCCTATTCCAGATGACGTGAGTATAATGGATTCATGACGGTATAGTTCCGCATTTTGTAATTCAAATGGGGAAACACCATGACATAGTCATAGTTTGGCATTATCAGAATATATTTATACCTTATGGCCATTTGGCCAGACACTCTGGGGAACAGGAACAACACAAGTGGGAAGGGGACAAGAAAAACAAATATATATATATACAGTATACTGTATATATATATATATATATATATATATATATATATATATATATATATATCAACAGAACAATAAATAAATAATTCAATCAATGAATCAACAATTCAATCAAGAAATCAACAAATCAATCAAAAACTACAATAAATAATTCAATAAATAATTCAATCAACAATTCAATGAAGAAATCAACAAATCAATCAATAAATACAATAAATAATTCAATAAATAAATAAATAAATAATTCAATCAACAAATAAACAATTCAATCAAGAAATCAACAAATCAATAAATAAATACAATCAATAAGTCAATAAATAAATAAATAAATAATTCAATCAACAAATAAACAATTCAATGAAGAAATCAACAAATCAATCAATACATACACTCAATAAGTCAATAAATAAATAAATAAATAATTCAATCAACAAATAAACAATTCAATCAAGAAATCAACAAATCTATCAATAAATACAATTAATAATTCAATAAACAAATATATAAATAATTCAATCAACAAATAAAAAATGCAATCAAGAAATCAACAAATCAATCAATAAATACAATACATATATACATATGTATATATATACATACAGTGTATATTTTACATAGGCATATAATACAACCGGGAAGGGGTGCTCGTCTATGGCCTTGGCCTTGCTCGGGACCTTGGGGCTGTTCGGCCAGACACCCTGAGGAACAGGAACAACACAACAGGGAAGGAAAAATATGAATAAATAAAAACAAATAAAAAATGAAAATATAAAGAAAAATATAAAATAAAGTAATAATACAAATACTCGTGTATGGGCCTTGCCTTTGCTCGGGATATATATATATATATATATATATATATATATATATATATATTGTTACGGCTGGATCGGCAATACATATTCGGGATTCTTGATCGTAGGACAGAAATGGCTTAAGTGACAACGACACGCTCGATTCCAGTCCCAAATACTATATGCTCCAGACAACAAAAGCACCAACGCCCTACAGAGTTATCGTCTACGGTAACGAGGTACCTTAACTCGGCGAAAGTGTACAACAGGGGTAGGCTATGAGGCTAAACTCCCTCAGACATTTATAGGTTACGTTATTACTAAAGAAATGCAATACTCAAGAAACTACGTTAATATTAAGCCTCTAATAATGTAGAATAGAAGCAGGCTAAAGGTATGACAGTGAAATGCTAAATGACAAATGTACACGCCTACTTGAAAGCGCGTGCACTACACTAACTGTCCCTACTAACATGCACTAGCATGTAGCATACAAGATGTTCATGATCCAGTAGATACCTAATAATACACATGGGAGGAACATAAACAGTAGTCACTTATTATAATAATGAATCTATACTTGGAATAACTAAAAGGTTGCAGGCAACAGTACTGCGCCGGTAGCCTACTACCGCATAGGCTACTTCGCTTCTCTCACTCTGTCTCCCCTCCGAGTCCGTATGCACCCTACGCAACAGAACTCCGGACACAGCAGCAAAACGACAGTGCAGTTAATTGATACATGAAAGTATTAATAGTGTTGTCTTGTGTGTGAGTAATGTGTATTGTAAAGTGTTATAGATATATACTTAAAGAGAGCTGCAATGCATAGTAAAATAAAGATATATCCCACTCATCATCCCCATGTGTTCTAGCTAGCAGGCCAAGTCACAGGAACAACGAGTCCCAGCACCGAAAGCGAGAACCCAGGAGAAGACTGTAGAGAACACAAGGACAGATAAATTACGTTACTCTACTATACCGGCACTACGAGCGAGCTGTAGTCTCGGGTGCTACACTCGCTCCTGGCTCGGTATGCAAATCAAGGCTAAGTCCTCGTCCCTCTACAGACAACTCCTGGGCATGGTCGGGCTCTTACACATGGCACCAGTCTAGTCACAAATGGGATGATGAGCAGGGCATATAACTCGTGAACATGTAGAACGTTCACCAACTATCCTCATCAAGAAGATCGCTGTTCACATTAACCCCTTAAATCTAATACATGTAAATATATGCTTGTCCTAAGAGTAATACGAGAGGTGAGTGCTGAAACTCCTTTAGGACCTCAAGGGAAGGTTATGCATTTAAATAGAGAGAAGAATGAAATGAGAGTAATGTCGTCAGAGAGAAAGAGTGCAACCGTGAGAAGTGGGGAGAGAGAGCAAGGGATGTTAGAATCTCAAAGGTTCTAGGCAACCCAGTCCAGGAACACACAGCCAACCTCCAGGCAGTGTGCTGTACGACAACATGGGCCCAGCCCAGGCAGGCAACAATGGACTACCAACCCTATCGCGCCTAGCTATAAGGGCAAGGCTGCCAACCAGTCCATACGTCTGGCAACCACCCGGCCGGCAGCGCGGCGTGTTGCTACCCTCTTGCTCTGAAGCCCAACTCACTCTCTCTCTCTGAATTCCCATTATCCTATCTATCAACTTCTCTATTGATACTACATATTAAATGGAAGGTCTCGACATGGCTTAAAACAAAACCCACCACTGGTTAGCACATGACGAGACCTTTGCAGAGATACAAAGAACATAGTTATAAGTTGTCACACTCAATATACATAGCGGCTGACGGTAGCCAGATCACGGGCGGTACAGTGGAGTACCAAGGAGTACAATCAGGTTGCGTTGCCCAGCACTGGGGTGCGTCACAGCCCCCCCAAGATTTTAGATAATCGACCTTAGAAGCATTATCAAAATCTGACAGGCAACCAACCGACCTGCTACCCTTAGCTGCCACTAATTGCAAAAGGTGCACAACAACTGAAGTGTGAATTATACATAAAACACAATATTGCATGCATCATGCTACAACAATAAAGAGTTACAAACTAAAAAAAAGAAAGAGTTTTCTCGTTTATTTTATTGTTTTATAATCTTTTTGGACGGCGTTATGATAGCCTAATTTTACTCCTGCTCAACCCACACACCGTGCACGACTATCTTGGATCATCAACCCTTGATAGACAATCTGCTATCACGTTCTCACTCCCGGCAATATGCTGAATGTTGAGATTATACTCTTGGAGCATTAGGGACCACCTGGTCAACCGCATATTCCGATTGTGAAACTGATTTAGGAATTTCAAGGGATGATGGTCCGTATAAATCGTCACTACCGGGCCGTAGGCTGGAACATAAACTTCGAAATGTCTGAGCGACAAAACGATAGCCAGAAGCTCCTTCTCTATAGTCGAGTAATTCCTTTGTGCCGAATTAAACTTGCGAGAAAAGAAGCTCACTGGGTGTTCCAAGCCCTCGGAATCAGTCTGCAGTAACACTGCCCCGGCACCCACACCGCTGGCATCAGTCGCCAGCTGAAAACTCCTGGAGAAGTCTGGGGCCCTCAAAATCGGATGTGTACACAGCAGGTGCTTGACTAGGTCGAAAGCCCTCTGACACTCCGCAGCCCAACAGAACTTCACTGACTTCGACAGTAGATCAGTTAACGGTGCTAAGACAGTAGAGTATCCCCGGATGAAGCGCCTATAATAGCCTATCATACCTAGGAACCGCATGACCTGGCGCTTAGTGGTGGGCCTGGGAAACATATTGATAGCCTGTATCTTGCTCAGGGGGGGGCACACCCGGCCTAACCCGACCACAAAGCCAAGATACTGCACAGTAGCCTTTACAAACTCGCACTTCCTCAGGTTCACCACCAGCCCAGCATCGTGCAACTTCCTAAACAGGGTCTCTAAGTGCCTTAGGTGATTTTCAAAATCGTCATCATATACTATCACGTCATCAAGGTAGACCGTGCAGTTAGGGATTTCGTCACAAATATCGTTCATCAGGTTTTGAAACGTGGCAGGTGCGTTCTTAAGCCCATAAGACATTACGTTACATTGGTAGGTCTTGCCATCTACCACAAAACCACAAACTTGCTTAGCTCGGTCCGACAGGGGTACTTGCCAGTAGCCTTTTACAAGATCAATTTTAGTAAGGTACTTTGCATTCCCTATCTTGTCCACGCTGTCGTCAACTCGAGGCAAAGGGTAAGGGTTGGTAGTGGTCAAGCCATTTAGCCTACGAAAATCTATGCAGAACCGCACCTTGCCGTCAGGTTTTGGCTGCAACGTGACGGGTGATGTCCACTTCACATAACCTTCAGTGATCATCCCTCTCTCAACCATGTACTTTAACTCCTCCCGTAAAGCTGGCAACTTTACCGGGGGCACACGGTAGGGCACTGACTTGAAGGGCACATTATCACCGATGTCCACGTCGTGCGTTACCTGAGTAGTGAGACCTGGGTGTTCGGCGAAAACAGAGGGGTATGACCTGAACAGGCCTAGGACAGCAGCACCCTGGTGCTCAGGCAGGTGACTTACAGCTTGCCTAGCCTCTTGTTCAGTATTCCCCGCCCACTGTTCCGCGGAAATGACACAGTCCCAGCTATCCTCCTCAGCAGCATGACTGTCCCCACCTCCTTCTCCACCTTGGCCGCTGCAGGCCAGCACAGGGACAGTCAGAGGCTCTGAGGGGCGTCTCACATACTCTTTCATGAGGTTAACATGACATAACTGATGTTTTTTCCTACGGTCAGGTGTTGCAACGAGATAATCAAGGTCGGACAGTTTCTTAGCCACCACATACGGCCCAATGAACTTGGCAGAAAGGGGGTGTCCAGGCAAAGGTAAAAGCAACATTACCTCCTGACCCACCGAAAACTCCCGAAGCTTCACCTTGGCGTCATACTGGTGCTTCATGACCGCCTGTGCATTAACCAAGTTATTACCTGCCGCTGCCATGCAGCCTATAAGTCTCTCCCGGCTCTCAAGGACATATTTAAGTACAGACCCCGGCTTCTCTTCGCCCTCCCAGATCTCTTTCACCATACTTAAAGGTCCTCTCACATTATGGCCAAAGACTAGCTGATTTGGACTGAACCCCAGGCTCTCTCCTGGGACTTCACGTGCAGTGAACAGAACATACGGCAGACCCAAATCCCAATCAGTGTCATGTTCTGCACAGTAACAGCGTAGCATACTCTTCAGGGTCGAGTGCCACCGCTCCAAGACTCCCTGACTCTCGGGATGGTAGGCTGACGACACTACAGAACATATACCGTGCAACTGAAGGGTTTGCTTGAACAATTTGGATGTAAAATTGCTCCCCTGGTCTGGCTGCACCTCACGTGGAAATCCATAACGGGAACAGAACAATAATAAGTTTTTAACAACTGCCTTTGCCGAGCCGTTTCTCATGGGGTATGCGTCCGGGTATCTCGTAGCCACATCCATGATTGTCAACAGGAATTTATTGCCACTACTAGTAGGCGGGAAAGGGCCAACCAAATCTACTACAACTTTGCTGAACGGAGGCCCGGTGACAGGTATGGGAAACAAAGGTGCCTTCGGGATTGTCTGGTTAGGCTTCCCCGTTGTCTGGCAGGTCGCACACCCAGCCACCCATGCACGGACATCAGCCTTGACCCCAGGCCACCAGAAAAACCTGCCCAATGCCGCCAATGTTTTTGTTACCCCCAAATGACCCGCCACCGGCACATCATGCACCAGACACAATAAGGACTCTCTATACTTATTTGGAACAACCACCTGGTCTACTACCCTAGCACCGCCCTCCCACTTCGATTTGTGGTCTAAAAATCTGCGGTACAATATCCTGTTGAGCCTAAAGAAATCTCCCGGCTTCGCATCCCCATCTTCCTCCAACTCTATGGCACCATTGCTATAACGAGCGAGGCTAGCGTCTTGCAGCTGCTGCTCACTTATGTCCCCGGGCGTCAATGCATCAAGATGGTTTTGTAATAAGACATTACCCCGGCTAGTAGGCTCTACTGCCTTAGTGGCTCTCGCTACAGCTCTTGCCTCACGCGAAGTCTTACCCAACTCTGCCTTGTTACACACCATCTCTGGGCCAGAGTCAACTCCCGTGTTTATTATAGGTCCAAGTACCGAATCACCGAGAAGTGCAGCAGAATCAATGTCCCTTTTCCTGCCCTTAGCAACCTTCTCCTGATCCTTCCTCCACTGTCCCCGAGGTTGAGTGCTAGGCTGTGCAGGAGCCGCAGAGCGAGATCGGGTTACCACACAGGCCATCTCATCCTGTTGGCACCTCCCAACCCATTCCCGATTCTCACCATCCACGTCGGCCGCCCTCTCGGCAACGACTAAGGGTGGAGTCCCGGAAGTGGGCACCGCAAAGTCGTTGCCGAGAAGAAGGTCGACGCCCTCAACTGGCAAACACTCAACGATCCCTACATCCAGCTCCCTGCACACCTCTCCCACTCTCAACTCCTACCTCACAAGTGGGTATGACCTCGTAGCATTTATACCCTGCACCACAACAACTCTGGCCGCATTTATCGGTTTCCCTGTGAAGTTCCTCAACAAAGTTTGCGAAGCCCCCGTATCCCTCAACAAGTCAACCCTCCGTAGTTCACTCCCCCAGCTCACAAACCCGTGTCCCCGATGGCTACAGAAAGTGTCCCGGACAGGTGTCGAGCCTTCCGTACGCTTCTTTACCGCGTGTGCCTCAGCTGCTGACAACCTACCCCGGGCAGTTGCTGCAGCCTTCAGAGACACACCGATACTGTGAACCAATGACACCGGCTTAGCGGGAGTGTTACTAGGGCACTCACGTGAATAATGGCCTAGCTTCTGACATTTGTAACATTTCACATCCCCAATGGGCTTCTTCCCTTGTGCGGGCGAAGAAGGGGCCTGACCTTTAGTAAACGGGAGAGGCTTGTGTTTGTAGGTGTTATTAGGTGCAATGCTTTTAGTGTGGTTATGTGTGTCATAGGATTTGTTATTATCGAAAACTCTGGTGGGTGGGGTATAGCGCCCCTTCTGCCCTGACTCAGCCCTCTGAGCGGCACCGCAACCACGAATCAATGATAATCTGAGGTCTGCCATCTTGGCAGCCTCCTCTACTGTCTTGGGACATTTTTCCTTAATGTTCAGCGTTAGATCGGTTCCAGTACATTTGTAAAACTGTTCCAGATAGAAAAGTTGCTTAATTTCCTCAGCCGACTCTGCGTGCTCGGACCGAAACCAGTTATTACATGCATCTGTTAAGTCCCGTGCGTGCTCCATAAAACTGACGTCGCTCTTCTTATTCACGCCACGGAACTTCAATCTATAAGTTTCGGGTTGCAGTTCGTAGGCCCGGAGCACAGCCTCCTTCACCAGTCCATACACGACACTCTCGTCCAGTGACAGTGCATCGTAGGCTTTCAACCCCTTACCCACTAGACGTGATGAAACTAATGCTGCCCATTTAACCTCCGGCCAGTCATACTCACGACACTTCTTTTCGAAACAAGCAAAAAACTCAGTCACTGCTGTCTCATCAAATGCGGGTACTAACTTAATTAAATGCGAAAGTGAGTCTGTAACCCGGTGCCCACCACCGAGATGACGCCCCGTGGTCTCTACTCTAGACTTCTCGACATCCATTTCAGCCTGGTACCTGGTTGCATCCTGATTGGCTTGGATTCTAGCAACCTCTATGCGTTCTATACTAGCCTGTTGTATCTGAGTCTCCTGCAGCTTAAACTTAGCTAGTTCTAGCTGAAATAACATCTCAGGAGACAGGCCTGGGGGGGGAGAGCACAAAATGGGGGATCCACACCGAGACGTGTTTACGGGTAAGCCAGCTTGCCATTGAGAACCCTCCTGCTGCATCGTGCTAAGACTCGCTGGCTGAGTGCCCAGCTCAGGGGTAGAGTGGAATGGAGGCTTGGAGGGAACCCCCCAAGACCCCACTCCACCCACCGCCCCATCGCCATCACCCAACAAACATGCCACCAAATTCTTCTTGGGCCAACTGTCAGGACAGTCCCGCCCCAAAACCGTGGCTAAACAGCGAAGACCGTAACAATCAATAGCCTGCAGGCGCTGTTCGGTCAAAGGTGTCTGCAAAAATGCCCGGGCATCCCTCTCTCCACTTATAACACTCCCCTCCCTAAATATCTGCTGTACTTGCTGGTCACTAGGCTGTACCGTGTTATCCTCCCCCGTAAATGATGAGTCATTAGACATAGTGCTGGTTATACAATTGCTGTTCATAAACAAAAAAAAGTGCTTATTACTAATTGCAGTCTCGACTCACAAAATGTTAAAGATGCTTGAATGACTCTACTCTAGACACCTAACGAAACAATCTGCAAGTCCACCAATACAATAATGACACAATAAAAATTCCTCCAATATGCAAGAAAATTCTAGCCAGCTCTACTAGGTAGCATAGAATAGTTCTCCAAAAAACATGTGATAGGATACTACTGAATCTTGTGCAAGGTCGCCATTTTGTTACGGCTGGATCGGCAATACATATTCGGGATTCTTGATCGTAGGACAGAAATGGCTTAAGTGACAACGACACGCTCGATTCCAGTCCCAAATACTATATGCTCCAGACAACAAAAGCACCAACGCCCTACAGAGTTATCGTCTACGGTAACGAGGTACCTTAACTCGGCGAAAGTGTAAAACAGGGGTAGGCTATGAGGCTAAACTCCCTCAGACATTTATAGGTTACGTTATTACTAAAGAAATGCAATACTCAAGAAACTACGTTAATATTAAGCCTCTAATAATGTAGAATAGAAGCAGGCTAAAGGTATGACAGTGAAATGCTAAATGACAAATGTACACGCCTACTTGAAAGCGCGTGCACTACACTAACTGTCCCCTACTAACATGCACTAGCATGTAGCATACAAGATGTTCATGATCCAGTAGATACCTAATAATACACATGGGAGGAACATAAACAGTAGTCACTTATTATAATAATGAATCTATACTTGGAATAACTAAAAGGTTGCAGGCAACAGTACTGCGCCGGTAGCCTACTACCGCATAGGCTACTTCGCTTCTCTCACTCTGTCTCCCCTCCGAGTCCGTATGCGCCCTACGCAACAGAACTCCGGACACAGCAGCAAAACGACAGTGCAGTTAATTGATACATGAAAGTATTAATAGTGTTGTCTTGTGTGTGAGTAATGTGTATTGTAAAGTGTTATAGATATATACTTAAAGAGAGCTGCAATGCATAGTAAAATAAAGATATATCCCACTCATCATCCCCATGTGTTCTAGCTAGCAGGCCAAGTCACAGGAACAACGAGTCCCAGCACCGAAAGCGAGAACCCAGGAGAAGACTGTAGAGAACACAAGGACAGATAAATTACGTTACTCTACTATACCGGCACTACGAGCGAGCTGTAGTCTCGGGTGCTACACTCGCTCCTGGCTCGGTATGCAAATCAAGGCTAAGTCCTCGTCCCTCTACAGACAACTCCTGGGCATGGTCGGGCTCTTACACATGGCACCAGTCTAGTCACAAATGGGATGATGAGCAGGGCATATAACTCGTGAACATGTAGAACGTTCACCAACTATCCTCATCAAGAAGATCGCTGTTCACATTAACCCCTTAAATCTAATACATGTAAATATATGCTTGTCCTAAGAGTAATACGAGAGGTGAGTGCTGAAACTCCTTTAGGACCTCAAGGGAAGGTTATGCATTTAAATAGAGAGAAGAATGAAATGAGAGTAATGTCGTCAGAGAGAAAGAGTGCAACCGTGAGAAGTGGGGAGAGAGAGCAAGGGATGTTAGAATCTCAAAGGTTCTAGGCAACCTAGTCCAGGAACACACAGCCAACCTCCAGGCAGTGTGCTGTACGACAACATGGGCCCAGCCCAGGCAGGCAACAATGGACTACCAACCCTATCGCGCCTAGCTATAAGGGCAAGGCTGCCAACCAGTCCATACGTCTGGCAACCACCCGGCCGGCAGCGCGGCGTGTTGCTACCCTCTTGCTCTGAAGCCCAACTCACTCTCTCTCTCTGAATTCCCATTATCCTATCTATCAACTTCTCTATTGATACTACATATTAAATGGAAGGTCTCGACATGGCTTAAAACAAAACCCACCACTGGTTAGCACATGACGAGACCTTTGCAGAGATACAAAGAACATAGTTATAAGTTGTCACACTCAATATACATAGCGGCTGACGGTAGCCAGATCACGGGCGGTACAGTGGAGTACCAAGGAGTACAATCAGGTTGCGTTGCCCAGCACTGGGGTGCGTCACAATATATATATATATATATATATATATATATATATATATATATATATATACTGTATATATATATATATATATATATATATAAAATAAATAAAATAAAAATATAAATAACAGAAAATAAATTAAAAAAATAATAAATTAAATAAATAAAAATATAAATAACAATAAAAAATAAAATAATAATACAAATTGAAATACAGGAGAAACAAACAAACCCCAAGAACACCAACAAACAAACAAGAGAGAAACAAGGAGAAACCAGATCGAGAGAGACAGACAAACACACACCCAAAGAAGCAAAAGAGAAGGCAACTCCACCCCTAACAACAACATCAGGGTCAAGGCCAGAGGTCCCGACCAGTAACGAAAATTGTCGCATCGCCCCAATAGAAAAAGACAAACGAAAGAGAGAGAAAAGGGATGAAAGGCAGAGAAAGAAGAAAGGAAGACGCCATGATAATCCCCGAGCCAATGCCACAGATTCCAGCCAGCAGGGATTACTGCCCCATCACCACAAGGGGACAACAAGCCCCAAAATGGCCGACCCAAGACAACAACAACCCCAGGAGTTGTATATTCACAACCATTCTGAAAACCCTCCATTTACTCTATGTATAATACCTAGAATAATTATTGTATTTAATTCTATATAATAACTATGCAACCACCCTCGCGAGAGGGATACAAGAAAGCCACTTCGTATCTCTTTTCCTAATTCACAACCATTCTGAAAACCCTCCATTTACACTATGTAAAATACCTAGAATAATGATTGTATCTAATTCTATATATTAACTATGCAACCGCCCTCACGAGAGGGATACAAGAAAGCCACTTCGTATCTCTTTTCTTTATTCACAACCATTCTGAAAACCCTCCATTTACACTATGTAAAATACCTAGAATAATGATTGTATTTAATTCTATATATTAACTATGCCACCACCCTCACGAGAGGGTATCTCTTTCCTTTCCCCAATTTTAGCAACTATATAAATCAAACTTACAGGAAGGAAAAACACCTATCTTTTCTTTCTCAAATTTTAGCAACTATATACCTATAAGCCTCACGTTTTTGTTCTGTCTACTAACTATACGTATGCAGCCATATATTTTCACTAGGACCTATATTATTATTGAAATGCACCAGGAACGAAATATGGAATGATCCTGTCAGTTCTTCTTTATTGTGTAATCGGTGTAGATATATTATTAGGTAAGACCAATGTCGCCCACACGTGTCACGTACGTATGATATAACAAGCAGGTGGTGATCCTTGACATGTTGCATGTATTGATTAAGTGTGTATTTAATTATGTAATAACCATGCCCCACCATACTAATATTAATATGACGAAGCGGTAATCCCTTTGTTGTGTATGCTGTTAAGTATGTAAACACCAGGCCATCCGCACGTTCGTTATGTATGTCTGTGCTTAGGAAAATGTCATGATTTTGCCAGTTCTGTAGTTAATCATGTAACAACCAGGCCCCACCATATTAATATGACGACGGCTATAATACCGTCATTGTGTATGTGTTCATTATGGATAACTATCTTTATCCGCGATTTTGTTTCTCTCTTCCATTTATTTCCACACATGTTATACGTCTTGTCAACAACAATCTTCTAGTATACAAAACACATTATTCTACTTCGTGGCCCCATGCCCAGTTTGTTCCCTTCCAGTAACTAAGTGTACTGTATATGTAATTAAGCCAGAGTTATGTTCCACCATTCAGATTGAAGAAGTTAAGGTACACGACAGAATTGTTGTGCTACGAAGTATACATTTGACGATGACTGTATACCCTTTCTTGTACGCCCCTGTACCTATCTATCTATCTATTGCCTGACGCCGTGATCCCCGAAGGGGTGGCCACGAACGAACCGCCCCCATGCACCTCTGTCCCCATCCAGTCGATGCCCCTCCCCCCAACCAGCATGGCCTTCGTTCATGTATTTCCTCACTCCATCCTTCCACCTCTCATTCGGTCTACCTCTCCCTCTCTGTCCCTCCACCTCGCTCTCGTACACCCTCTTAGTCATTCTCTCGCTTTCCATACGTTCCATATGGCCGAACCATCTCAAATTGTTCCTTTTCACACTTTCCAGCACATCTACCTCCACACCACACCTCCTTCATACTTCCTCATTAGTCTGTCTATCCCTCCATGTAACTCCGCACACACTCCTTAAGTAATTCATTTCCTGCTCTCACTCTTGGTCTGAGTCTCTCAACCAACGTCCATGCTTCGCTTCCATAAGTCAGTGTCGGGATTACCACACTGTCATGCAAGGACTTCTTCACTTCCATACTGACCACCCTATTTCTTGTTACTGCTTTTAGCGTTCCTACAACCCTCTTCCCCTGTTGTACCCTCTCCCGCACTTCTTCATTCATAGTCCCATCTTACTCAACACACTGCCCAGATACTTAAAAGAGTTGACGATCTCCATAGCCTGACCGTTCAGCTTCACCTCACACTCTGTGACTTCACCCCTTTCGAAGACCATAACCTTGCTCTTCCCCGCATTTACCTTCAAATTCCGTTTTTTCGCACACTGTTCCAAACTCATTTACCAGACCCTGCAACTCCCATTCATTATCACTCATCAGAACTGTATCATCCGCAAACAGCAGTATAGGTAGCTTCCACTCAATTCCCTCCCTTTTCAGTGATACACCAACATCCACTGCTCTTGATAGCATTTCTTTCATGACTCCATCCATATATACAGTAAACAACCACGGGGACATCACACACCCCTGTTTCAAACCTACATTCAGGTCAAAGAACCCGCTCTGCTCACTCTACACACGTACTGCCGCCTTTGCACTCTCATACATGCTCTTCACTGCTTTCAGCAACTTGCCCTCTACTCCGTATATTCTAAGTACTTTCCACAAACCTTCTCTATCCACTCTGTCATAGGCCTTCTCCAAGTCCATAAAGGCAACATACACCTTTTGTTTCTTCTCCAGATACTTCTCCACAACACAATTCAGGGTAAAAATCTGATCTACACATCCTCTTCCCTTCCTAAAACCTCCCTGTTCGTCGCCTATCCATTTCTCCATTCTCACTCTCACTCTCTCAAACACTACCCTACTGTATACCTTCCCTACTACGCTTAGAAGACATATTCCTCGGTGGTTACCACACACTCCTCTTTCCCCTTTGCCCTTATATAAGGGGACTATTATGCCAGTCTTCCAGTCATCGGGTGCACTCCCCTTCTCCCATGCTAGTTTGCACATTTTCCATACCCATTCTATCACTATCTCACCACCATACCTAAACATTTCCCCACACACCCCCTGTACCTCCCAGACTTAAACTCGCCTCACCTAGTTTTCTGACATTTCCGGCTCAAACCAGATTCGCTTGACCATCACGAACAAATTAGCAGAGGGTCAAACCGCCTGACAATCCCCCCCCCCCTCTTCATTTCCCCTTTTTCCCCTCCACGCCACAGAAAGCCCCAACCCAGGGTAATGCATAACCCATCACAACCAAAAGTGTTAGATCCAAACTATCTCAAAGTAAGAAACAAATCCATAACTTCCAACTCTCCCCTGAACAAAATTCTTTAAGACACAGAGTCATGCAGGTGTTCAACAGGGGCGCAGCCACGTCAGGTTATGGAGGGACCCCCACTTGTCCGCCCACCCGGCCGACCCCGGAATAGCGACGTGCTCCGCCCCCTCGACCCCGACGAAAGGACCACCAGGGAAACTGCCTGGCAACCAACTACACACATATACGGGTAGGTTTAGATGCGTTTTTTTATTACCATTTCACATTACCCCAGAGACATAGGATAAGGGAGGAGCTGTCCAACCCCCCTCGTCTTATACCAACGTTATACGGCTGCCTCCACAGTAAAGTAACTTACTTATATATTCAGGCACCTAGCCAGCTAGCCTTAACGAGCAGGGCACCCCGCCCCCACTGACCACGAAAACAACCGGGTGGAGAACCTCTTGCCAACACCACTTCCATCACGTGTCATTATATGCTAGATGTACATATTAACTCTGTTATCTGATCTAGGACACGGGAAATAAGGAACGAATAACCCAGGCAACAAATCTGCAACAGCCCCCTTGCACAGCTGCCCCCAAAGATTTAAGGGACAACACCCCGCCAAGGCAACACCCCGACTCCAACTTCCCCCACCCCTCCACCATCTTGCCAACTTGAAAGCCGTTAGCTCCATCCCTAATCAGTGTTACGTCTACTTTCTCTTTACTCAATTAAGTGAGCCCCACCATAGTGCTCCACATGTAAAACTAAAACTCCCCTCTCACTTTTCTAGAAAACCCAGATAACAGCAAATCCACCAACCACCAGCCCCGGCAACACCGAGCAGCCCTGATATATAAACCCTGGGAGGAGGGAAACTCATTAAGTAGAAATATCGCTTCTGTACGAACGGCAACCCGCTCTCTGACTGAAGACTATATAATACCCCACTCAAGATTAAGTATTGACGAACGGCAACCCGGAGTCTCTGATACTATCAGTGACATATATTAATTTATGGATCTTTATTAATCGTGGCAACCCATCGGTTAATATCGAGGCCTTTAAATAATATATATATACCCCAAGTAAGTGTATTAAAAATTCATTGCTGGTATGGCCTCTTCCACTTGAGTTTTATAATCATTTATATAGTGCAACAAGAACTGCATACGTATAACTAATTATTTATGGCCACCCAGGATTTAATATAGTTATTGATATTAGTGTCTTATCTAACCTAATACAAATATTGAAAGACGAAGGCCTGCCTACCTTTCAATACTTTATTATCTTAGACATCTTGCTTAGTACTTAACTCACAGAGATCTAGGAGAGAAAGATCTGTGTAGTTTAAATAGTGGACCCGTAACTACATACAGATAACTAATTATTTCTGGCCACCCAGAATTTTAATATAGTTATCCATATTAGTTTCTACTCTAACCTAACAAGAATATTGAAGGACGTAGGCCACCCTACCTTTCAATACACTTGTTATCTTAGATAGTACTGGCACTTAACTCACAGAGATCTAGGATAGAAAGATATTTTGTGTTAGAAGGGTCTATGCGAGAAACTCTTAGGAGCGCTTAGCATGAATAGATCCTAGGCACATTTTGTCTGTGGCAACCCACCAGGATTTGTGACTAAAAGGGTAAAACCGCCTGAGTTCTTTGAACCTCTTAAAAAGATTAGAGACAGTCCTTGTATCGACTCCTCTTGCGTTGGTCCGATGGTGTGTTAATCCGGCCTCAGCCTGAAACATAACATTTAAAATCCTACCCCAAGAGTACCTGAACGGAACTTCATCACCGGTTGATGGCCCATCCGTAACTTCTTCACACGACTGGACCCCCTGGACAGCCCCCGGAGCAGCCCAGGAACCCTCAACGACAACAGATCGAGAACCTGAGAAGATAACCCAACAGTGCAACATTAATTATCATTTGTATCAGTGCAGAGATACTTTACCACCAGATCACTTGCTCACCTGTGCTCCCCCTTAAGTTATTTGCTAACTACGACGAGTGTTTTAAGTTTGATTCCTAGAGCTCCCTGTTCATTGCCAAAGAATTCGTACCAGTAGAAATTACTACAAGATAATTATCACGACAATGTTTACCCTCAGCCACATAACGAGTACTTCCTAATTGGGAGATTATGGTATAGATATTCTGAGATCCCAAAAGCTTGCGGGATAGGTCGTAAAGTAAATTAATATCAGTGACGAGTTCCAACACGTGCATTAACAGTCAAATAAGTATACAATTCTTGTTGTCTACTCACTCTATCATATTTCGTGGAAACTAAGACCAAAAGTTAGCTAAACGTCAAAATAAATAACCAAGCATCAGGCATAAGCAACGAACTTCACAATATACTTATGAAAACTTAACCAGTGCCCCTTGAGTGACTCTCTTCTTACCTTGTATCTTGTACTTATCTCAGAATAATAATACCTTAGCGTTGAAAGTGGTAGTGCACGCTCCATCCAGATCCACGATCGTGCTAGGAGAATTGAAAGACCAAACTTAATACTGAATATCTTGCTCCTTATGTTTTTCCCAAGTGAATTAATTCTTTTTCTATACCAGTGAGTGCTAATTAAATAAAGCTGTATTACGAACCACATTTCGAAATTATATCTATGTGTTCTATTGATTCCTTATATGTATGTGCATGAAACCTGATATTCCAGTCTCGAAGAACTCACCTCAATCAATCGTTAATCCTGTATAAAATCAGGGTATAACACAAATACTCGTTTATGGGCCTTGGTCTTCCTCGGGACCTTGGGGCTGTTCCGCTAGACACCCTGGGGAACAGGAACAATGAAAAAAAATAGAGAAATATAAAAAATATAATAATAATACATATACTCGTTTATGGGCCTTGGCCTTGCTCGGGACCTTGGGGCTGTTCTGCCTGACACCCTGGGGAACAGGAAAAAAAATATATATAAATATATATATATACCTGTATATTATATACAGTATATATATATATATATATATATATGTTTCCAATATCTCAGTGGGGTTCGAACCGCCGACCGTCAGGACGATAGCCGACGCTTTAATCAACTACACCACGGCAGTCAAAAGACACTCAAACCTCTATCCTATTTATGTTAACCCTTTTGCTGCGGGGGACGTTTTGGAACGTCCTGGCAATTTGCAGCAATTTTGAGGCTTTAAAAGCCTGTAAAAACTGTAAAACTCGAGCGTCAGTGGGCGGGAGCGTGAGGGGCCCACCTCTGACCCTCAGAGCAGCGAGCGGCTCAATGAGGTAGACTGTCTCTCGCGCGGGTCTCTCTCTGCCTCTCACAACAGTGTAGCCAAGCGAGCGAGTGCTAACAAATAGCGGGTTTCCCGCGTTTCACTGGCACCGCTGCGGGTGAACCAGGCCACGTACGAGGCCCGTTCTGGTCTCATTTTGAAGCTATTTTCGCTTAGTTTTCGGCAGAATACAGTTCATTTCATGCAGATGCTTGATTTATCATTCGGGAGTGTCTGAATATGCCCTAAATAGCCCAAAACACCCCACAGAGAAAGGGTTAAGGAGAAGGGAAACCCACTAGGCGACTATATTTCAATTCATACCAAGTCGTAGGATCCATATTCCAGAATACCATACAAGTATTTCTGAGTGTCTCGACGCAACTCGGGCCAAAATTGATTTCATTTAATTCTAACCCACCAAGCATGAGAGTTACAAATATTGAGTATAGCCTATATCACAAATACACGTGAGCCACTAAATGTTTCTAATCTCTCAGTGGGGTTCGAACCGCCAACCGTCAGGACGATAGCCGACGCTTTAATCAACTACACCACGGCAGTCAAAAGACACTCAACCCTCTATTCTATTTATGTTAAGGAGAAGGGATACCCACTAAGCGAATATATTTCAATTCATACCAAGTCGTAGGATCCATATTCCAGAATACCATACAAGGATTTCTGAGTGTCCCGATGCAACTAGGGCCGAAATTGATTTAATTTAATTCTAACCCACCTAGCATGAGAGTTACAAATATTGAGTATATATCACAAATACACGTGAGTCACTAAATGTTTCTAATCTCTCAGTGGGGTTCGAACCGCCGACCGTCAGGACGATAGCCGACCCTTTAATCAACTACACCACGGCAGTCAGACTTGGATTCCTACCTCACAGTCTGACGGCCGGGAACCTACTGATAAAACAAAGGGTCGCGCTCATCTCCCAGGGACGCTATGGGGTTGCTATATATTTCCTTTTGTAACTTACTGATGCCTAACTTATCAGCCAAAATTGCGTCAAAATCGCATCATAAAATGATTTTTGCCGAATATTTCTAACTTACGGGTGGCCTTTTGATGTGATTGCGTCATACTGTCATTCTTTGGCTACTGTCGTTATGACGCAATCACGTCGCAAAAATACGAGAGGGTTAATTACTATCACTTATTACATTATTTATATTACTATTGTTATCATTATTATTGTTATTATTATTAACCTTCTGTATTCAGTTATCAACTCTGCTAAGCAGAGTGGTATCCACAGATCCCGCCCGTATACTGTGCACCACCAGTCAGCTTGTCTGTCGTCTTCGTCGTCGTCCGTCGTCGTCGTCGTCGTCCATCTGTCTGTCCTGAAACTCCTCCTAGACCGTTTGATGGATTTTCACCAAATTTTACAGGTATATCCATTTGGTCAATGCGAAGGTCAGTCAAAAAGAAATTTTCCATTTAACTTGAAGGTTAAGGTCAAAGGTCAAGGTTGAAAATAAGGTCAATATTTCATATTTTTTAGTTTTTACTTAAATGTCTTCATTTTCACTATACAAGTTACTGGTAACCTTAATATCGTATTGGCAAAATTGTAGGTAAATATAAAAAGGGTAAGATCAAAGGTCAAGGTCAAAGGTCAATATAAGTTTTTCACTAGTATTTCTTATATTTAACTATTAGATTCTCACTAGTCTTACCATGTATATTCGGAATACCTAGGCCAAGGTCATACAAGAAACTATACAATTCTATATGAAAGGTCAAGGTCACAGGTCAAGGTCAAAATAAAGGGTCAATATGCTATTTTCTTTACTTTTCATGCAAACTTCACAACATTTGGTGATATAGTTGCACTTTAAATGAAAAGGAAAATAATACATTTGGAGACACATATCATAAAGGTCAAGATAAAGGTCAAGGTCAACTATTCTATTAATATAATTATATGAAACTAACTGATGGGTTTTAATGAAATTAGGCATGCTTATTTGATTTTCCGGGGCAATGTCAATGAAAACAAATAAAAAACTCTTACATAAAGGTCCATATCACAGGTCAAGGTCAAAGGTCAACTTTTACTATTTATTTTACTTTTAACTCAAATGTCTTAAATTTCACTATACAAGTTACTGGTAATCTTGATATCATATTGACCAAATTTTAGATAAATATTCTAAAGGGTAAGGTCAAATATCAAGGTCAAAGGTAAAAATAGGTTTTCTACTAGTATTTCTTATACTAACTGTTAGATTCTCACTAGGCTTACCATGTATATTCGGAATACCTAGGCCAAGGCCATACAAGATACTATACAATTCCATATGAAAGGTCAAGGTCACAGGTCAAGGTCAAATATAAGGTCAATATGCTATTTTCTTTACGTTTCATGGAAACTTAACATTTGGTGAGATAGTTGCACTTTAAGTGAAAAGGAAAATAATAAATGTCGAGACAAAGGTCAAGAACAAGGTCAAAGGTCAAGGTCAACTTTTCTCTTAATATATATGAAATTATCTGATGGGTTTTAATGAGATTACGCAATGCACATGCTTATTTGATTTTCATGGACATTGTCAATGCAAACAAAAAATTACCCTTACATAAAGGTTAAGGTCAAAGGTCAAATTTGTTTTTATTAAAAAAGATTACTCACATTTTGGAAAACTGGCTGTGTTATGGCTTATTACTTAAATATTATATATATCAAAATTCACGTAAATATTGTAATAGTTAAGGTCAGAGGTCAAGGTCAAAACAAGAGTATTTGTAATTTTCCCTAAACTCATCCTAGACTGTTTAATGCATTGTCACCAAATTATACAGGCAAATTCAGTTGGTCAATGCGACGACCACCCAAATATATGTATTTTAATTTAAGCCAAAGGTCAAAGGTCAAGGTCACAGTATATGATCACTATTTGTAATCAATAAGTTTTATACAAATTACACCATATTCATCTATCTATCTATCTATTGCCAGATGCCTTACTCCCCTTAATGGGGGTGGCCATACACAAAATGCCCCCAAGCAAACCTATCCCCTGTAAGAGGGACAACCCATTCCAGTTTACTGAAGGACTTACAGGATTGACCACTCAATTTAGGGTCTGTCTGACTCCGAGGCCTTTTAGGTATTTTTTAGCAATATTTTTCTACAGTGGTGTGCGGCTAATCCATCCACTAACCTGCTTCACCCTAAGATAGCAGTACTGATTTGTATAAGGTTTACTCCCCTAGGCAGGTTGCCGACCAAGGCTGACGAGTCCCATCCACCCGGATTTGTATAAGGTTATCTCCCCTAGAGGGGTTGCCGACCAAGGCTAACCATATTCATATTCATAATGCTACTTAATACGAACATTGCTGTTAAGCTAACTAAATCCTCGATAAGAAATTATAAGGTCGAAGGTCAAGGACAATGGTCGAAATATGATTTTTAGTAGTATTTCCTATTTAACCCTTAATTAGCGGCTCACCACATAAGTCGAGTTAAATAAAGCTGGACTATGTGGCGGCGCTCGACATAGGTCGAGTGGCAATTTCAGCACGTAATGTTGCTGAGAGAGAGAGACAAGTGGTGGCAGGAGACTAGCGAGCGTATGACTGCTCCAGACCACCGCGGCGAACCTACTGACACGAATCTCAGCTCCCTCCTCCCTCTCTCACTCGCTACATACTGAATTATATGGGGAAAGTACCGAATTACATGCTTTTTGCACTCGCGTTGCACGGTTATTGCAAGAAAACTAGCCATCATAAAAGGATCGTTATGGTGTCATTCGAAAGCTCTGTTTATGCCCTTTCAGGGATAGGTACTTGTTTTACGTTCTGGGTCTCATTTAGGCATGAAAATGATCACGTAAACAGCCCTATTTTGGCTAAAAACACCCCGCTGGGCGGTACATATAAATAAACCGCATAGGCCGCTCGTAAGGTGTTAATGTAAGATTATCATTAGGCATATCATGCATATTCGGAATGCCTAAACCAAGGTCATACAAGAATAAACATAATTCCATTTGATAGGGCCAAGGTCAAAGGTCAACGTCAAATGTAAGTTCAATATGCTAATTTCTTTACTAAACTTCACAAAATTTGTTGAGACAGTTGTGCTATAAGGGAAAATTCAAATGTTAAATTTTTAGACATCATGAAGGTCGAGATGATGGTCAAAGGTCAAGGTCAACTATTCCTTTAATATCTCTGCAACTAACTGATGATCTTTAATTAAATTTGACACACTTATTTGATTTTTTATAGTGAGGGCAATCGGTACTAAATAGGACAAAAATTGCTCACAAGGTGATACAAGCATAACACTTTTCACAATAGTTCACAAAGACCTATTTTACAATTTCAGGGCAGGAGCCACCGAGATTTCAGTGTTACATAGCAACGGTTGCTAGGCAAATCATTTTCCTTAGCAACCGGCAGCAACAATGCAGTTTCTGGAAAACTGTGAGGTGCTATGCTTTTTTCTCAACTCCTTGTTCTAAAAAACATGTAGCATTGCATTTGGAGATCATATACAAGAATTATGTGGCATAAAATCCAATTTAGGGCAAGTCAGGCTATAAAAATGCCACTCCTAAAGCTTCAGACACTGTTGTCACAGTCACTTTTGCATTTGCAGTAGGCTGTGCATTTTAGATGCGCATCAACACATTTGCAGTCTGTGCATCCTCCTCGGCAAGAACACTTCAGTAGTTCTGGGCAGGTTACACTGGCTTCGGGCAAGTTAGACCAGAGAGGACTCCACTTTTCTGGGCAAGTCCATCCCCACTCACTTGGAGAGGGCAACTGTCGTTCTGGCACCGTGGTGCAGCCCCAGTGGTGCCCACCTTGTAGTACTGCCCTCTTAATGTGTTGCTGTAGAGCAGCCTTGGTTGGAGGTAGACATGATATCTGACGTCCTTTGTGGATGAACAGATTCTTTCTGACTTCATTGATGGAACGAGAAGTTGCTGTCCTGTCATAGAGTCGAATGGTGAAGTACTCCAGAGAAGCCTCAGTCGCTTCACCAATTTGTTCAGGTGCATTGTGCAGCTCATAGAATGTCGCAGTAAATTCATCATGTGCATCCCACACTTTCCATGCAGTCTTCTTTCCCACCTGGACCAGATGGGACACGGTATCATAACCTGTATAAGCATGGAACACAGGCAGTGCCAAGGATCTTTCTGTGCCAAGTGAAGCACATATTTCATGAGCTGGGATGTACCTAAAGTCCTTTCCACAACCAAAGGCAATCCAGAGTTCTATCTACTGTCTCTGAGCCAGCTGCTGTACGACTGCCACTGCCAATACTACCACGTCAGTGTCCACAGTTCGAACAAGGATCTTGTGGAAGCCCTGCATAACAGCATCACTGACATGCACCATGATCCTCGAGTCTGCCTCCTCATGGTTGCAGGGAGCAATGTTGCTGGTGTCTCATGTAGGTAAGCATAGCACATTGGCACCATCAGTAACAATGAGAGTCTGGTCTCCTTATGCATTTTCCAGCAGTTCCTTGTTCAGGAATGTAAACAGGTCTGTCTTGTTGTTGGCCAAGCGAAGGAACTGCTGCCAGTTCTTTGGTGTTGGGCTAGACGCCCCAACTCGTTTACGATGAATAGGACCAGTGACACGTTGTTCTCTTGTCTGTGACTTGAGGCTGTTATCGAAGTACTGGTCCCAGACAAGATCCACTCTCAGTGCCTGACTTTGAGCATTGTTTATGTATGGAAGAAAGACCTTGGCAGCATAGTCTCCAAATGTCTTGCAGCCCTCAGGTCTAAGAAAGTGAACAAGTGCCGCACCATCCATGATTCGCACTTCAGTCTCTGGTGTCACATCATTTGATGACCCTACTTTCTTTTCAAGACATTCTATGAGATCAGACTTCTTCCCTGGACGTAGCTGCCCATAGGCAGACAGAGATGGAGGAAATGGGAGGTTTTCATGATTGAAGAAATTCAATTCTGGCACTCTGCTGGCATGGTATGCTGCCCAAGACAAAGTCGCCTCTGCTGATATGTCATCTGCATGATGTTTCTCAACATGACTCAGCCAGTCATATTCCTTGTCCATGTCCTTGGTCAAAGGGGTGTTGGAAGAAGCCAGGTCTGCAGGGATGGGTGGGACAAAGACGTCATTTTTTGGCAACCGTGTTGGTTTCAGTTCAGTGTACGAAAGGGGCAAGTCGCTCATTTTCCTCAACCCCCTCTCTTAAGTTATTGAATTAGTGAATCCTTGGCCATTGTCTTCATCTTCACAGACATCTCGCGGAGTGAGATTCTGGAACAAGGACAAGCTGGTGCCATGGAATGAACTTGTAGATGTCGCAGAGCTAGGGTTGTGGTCGATGTTGTCTGCAGCACTGGTGATGAAATGCCCTTTGCGAAGTTGAGGAGGACAGACTGTGCCAATCTGATGGTAATAGTCACAGACGTTATTACCCAATGATGTGATCAAGTCCATTGTGCGGTTGTATGATGCCGACATACCAAGAGTATATAGACTCTCAATCAACTTTCTATCTCTGGTTAGTGCATGAGCCTTAAGACCTACATAGACGGGTAGTGGCGTTTCACGATCTTTGCTGTGATATACTTGTGGATTTCTCACAGAATCCCTGCGTCTCTTGATGCTGTTGTACACCAACAGCTGAGCAATGGATAGTATTGGTTGGCTGATAGTTGTGTTGGATGTTTGATCTGTGATGTTTCAACCATTGATAAGCATGCTGACCAGTGACAAAAGGGACCGTGGAACAGACTCCACTTGGCTGTTATGGCCAAACGATCCAGAGAATGTTATTTTGTGTGCGAAGATGTCCTGTCGGATCATTTCAGCAATTTGGGTCATCATGACACTCTGCTCGTCTCGATCAGTCTGGTATCCTTCTCGGAGAATAGAGCCAACATCTTCTTCACAAGCCATGAGCACATCTCGTCCTTCTTTGTAAGCTTTCATCCTTGGGAGATGCATGAGAATGCGGTCTTTCAGATGCTTCCTGTTTACTTGTGCAGTAACATCCACTCCAAGTTGATTTAGCCTGTCAGTGTAGAGCTTCACAAGATCTGCAAGTCTGAACACCTTCACATCCTCATCTTGCCTCTTCTCCTCAATGTAGGAAATCAGCTGAGCCAAAGCAATTCCTTTACATGTCTGGTCATCTGAGGCATCCTGATCCTGTGATACCTTTGCACGTGCTCTATTGTACAGGTTTGTAAGGCAGTTTGCATGATACTTTGCCTCCTGGGCAATAAGGTCTCCTGCACTTAATTTTGCAAGAAGATTTTCATCTTGTAGATCATGTGCGCATTTCCTCACATGAAAATCTAGTTGAAATGTACAGACTTCGCGGAGGTTCTCCTTTGTTTGCTGCTGGGAACAAAAGAATCATTTGGGACAATTGCTGCCAACTGTTCCACTTGAGGCAGTATCACCACCACTGCTAGTGCTACGTGTGAAAATTCGTTTTGAAGCAGTCCCATCTTCCTCAGACTTGTGCTTTCGTTTTGCGCGTTCCAGTTTGGTATGTGAAAACTTCTGATAACAAGATTTGTGCCACTGTGCATTCTGTTCTTTCAATGTTAATTGAATACCATTCCCATGGTCAAGTCGTGCCAGATTGATTTTGATTGGCATTGAGTCAAGGTTACTAAACTGTGTGATGTTGTCTACTATGGTTTCATATCCTCTGTCAGTTGGTGATATGAGAGACTCTTTGGTGTCCAGTTGACAAAAAACACAGATAGTCCAATCAGTTGCTTGAACAGATGAAGATGAGGCACTGGCCATTTCTATGAATATTCAGTACGTCTTGACTATCACTGTGCGCAGATCAAATATATCAAACTTGCTGAAACTGGAAACAAAATATGATTAAGGCCGAGGGTTTATCCTTTTACCACCTTTATCAAATACATCTGTTGCACACATTCCTTTATGGGATACAAATAGGTTCAGTTTCCCTACACCTAGCCCGATCGTTCATCCAGTGCCATTTAAGTCCCGTGCGATCTGTACACCTTCCGGGTAATTCTTAAGCCCCGTTACCCTTGGCTCGGCTCTCCCGCGCTGGCACATCCTGTCAATTCAGGCGCGGCTATCTAACTACATCTACCAACTACAAACTACAGTTTAGTAGCTAGTGAATTTGGGGCTGTTAGATAGCATTTGGGACACTGATCTAGATATACTAGTACTTATTAAAGTACTAGTATATCTTGATCAGCTGGCACTGAACCCCATGCTGAGTTACACAGCAGTGATGTCACCAGTGTGCCCTGGTTGTGTGCTGACATTCACTCTATTATATAGATATATATGCTTTTATACATCTATTGAACCATTTTAGGAGTGAATATAGGAAAATAAATAAAAGTACAAAGTCATAACACTTCATAGTAGTTCAGAAACTGCATCGTTGCTGCCGGTTGCTAAGGAAAATGCTTTGCCTAGCAACCGTTGCTATGCAATACAGAAATCTCGGTGGCTCCTGCTTTGAAATTGTAAAGTACGTTCTTGTGAACATTTCCGGGAAGTTTCATGCTTGTATCACCTTGTGAGCAATTCTTGCACCCATTTCCTTGACTATTAGGGTTACATCAGAGCAACAAAAAATATAATCTTACATAAAGGTGAAGGTCAAAAGTTAACCTTCATCATAAAAAAATACTCAATTTTCGATAAGCTGACGACTTTTAGTTGCATTTTACTTAAATAAGATATATTTCAATCATATATA